>JAQQSS010000042.1:1616303-1654527 GCA_028646465.1 Rhinoceros unicornis | reverse complement strand
CATGTTTCTTTACACCAAGAGTCAGGCAACATTTCTTGTAAAGGACTACATAACAAATGTTTTTAGGCTTGGAGGGTGATAGAGTTTGTTACAACTACTCAGCTCTGCTGTTGGAATGTGAAAGTATCCATAGACAATACCTTAAAGGATGACTGTGTTGTGTTACAATAAAATCTTATTTATGGAAGTTAAATTTTTTAAGTACATAATTCATATATCATGAAATATTATTCCTCTTTTCCTTTTTAGCCATTTGAAAATATATAAAATATTCTTGGAACAAAATAGAAATCATAAAACAAACAAATAAAAAACCTCCACAATATCTGAAATTTAAATAACACTGGGTGGATTTAATAGCAGAAAGAGAATGGCATAAGAAAATGTTTTGAATTTGAAGATAGATTCACAAATTTACTCAATAAAGATAAAAGATACAAACAAATGAACAGAGATTCAGAGATCTGTCAGAAAATATTAAAAGGTCTATTATGTGTATAATTGAAGACCTAGAAAGAGAGGAAATAAGGCAAAAAATCAAAGAACTAAAGGACAAATATTTCTCAAATTTGAAGAAAGACATAAATTTATAGATATAAGAAACTTAGAGAACACTACTGAAGGAAATTACAACTAGAGAAATCACAGTCAAATGGCTGAAAGCTAAAGAAAGAGAAAATATCAAAAGCAGGAAGAGAAAACTGACAGGTGAAAAACCAATTTGAATGACCGCTTACCTCTAATTAGAAGTGACGGAAGCCAGAAACCGTGAAATATAATCTTTTAAAGGGCTAAAAATATCGTGTCAAATCAGAACTATATATACTGTTACAAACATCCTTAAATGCAAACTAATTTATTAGCAAATAAATAAAAAGACAATTCTTTTCCTTTTAAAAAAACACTATTAGCTTGACAACCTGACAAAAGCAGACCACAGGTCAGTATGCTGATCCCAGATATATGTTGACTGAAGTAACTACCTAATTGACAAATATTGTCTCTGCTTTTATTGGCCTAAAGGATTAATACATTTTTCTTTCAACTGCAAATTACTTCATCTGTGGTTCCCTGTAGGTCATAAAACAAGAGTTAAGTTCCCAAATATTTTAAAACTAACAGCGTTCTATCAGCAGGAGAAAGAAATCTCTTCAGAGGTAATTTTGAATGGTTTTCTTTTGATAGTTCAATGAATCAGAGCTCATAAACAGTGGAAGCCTGGTGATTGTTTAAATTGTAATATCATTCAGGGTAGTCCTATAGCTAATCCTAAATCAATATGTATTTGTGGGGACTGATTATCAGTAGCATGTCCCACTCATCCAGTTTTTGTTGTTAAATTAGTTCATAATGAAATATATATGAACATAGATCATAGAAAAGATTCTGAAAAATAGGGAAAAAATGAGATAGATTTGTATCCTCTTGAAAAACACCAATATTTTCTGGAAATTTACATTAAATACTATGGTAAAGTGAATAATACACCATAAGTGTTCAATCTGAACTCCACTCACTTTTGACATGAACTCTTATGGAAGGAAGGTATTTCCTCACCTGTTGACATTAGGCTATGGCACGTAATCTAACTTGACAACAGTAGGTGGGTAAAGATGACAGTGTGCAGTTTATAGCATATGTCTTAAGAGGCCGTATTCAATTCCACATGCTATTCATACACCTCTGCCATCACTGTACATCCCCAGGAAGAGCCTCTGTGCCAGCCTGTTCCAAAAGTAAGTGTACATGAAGAAGACCTGACTGAGGAACCAAGACCTACAGGACTGGTAGTGTGACCAGTCAAACTGCCTGAACTCTGCCTAGATAAGCCAACCCCACTTGACTCACAGATCAATAAGAATAAAAGATGGTTGTTTTATGCTGTTAAATTTCAGAGTAATTTGTTATGTAGCATTAGTGTAGTAATAGCTAACAAATACAAACACAATCCTACATTTAATATAACACAACTATAAGGTACCACTTTTTCTGTCTATATGCACGTGTGTGTGCATATACATGTGGAAGAAATTCCATGTTTATTTCTGTTTTATGATACTCAAAATAAAAAGGTGTCCCAGAGCAGAAATTTTGGTCCCTCAAATCTAAGATCCCCTTGGCACCCTGGAAGAATGATCATATGAAGTATCTATACAGTAATGATGACATTATCTGCCAAGCTAATTAAAAGCAATAGGTTGGGCCCAGTATGTCTAGATGCTCAAAAATATTCTTCTTTCTAACAAAGTTCAAGTTATAATCATATGTTAAATTACACACTAGTCAAAGTATCTAACAAGAGTGTTTACAGAATCAGAGAGCATCAGCACTTTTTTACAAAACTTTTAAAACACTATAAGTCTTTATGTACTACCTTTTGGTAGTGACACCAACCTTACGTGTTACCCCCATCTCTAATCTGGGCAACCACTGACTTGTTCTTCATAAAGATGACACCTCTTAAATTACTTCTTTCTTTCATGGTGAGAATATTTCTACCTATATTGATTATTTATGCAGGAGATTTTTATAACTGTCTCAACAATAGGAATTCTTTATTATTATGTTTCAATAAAAAAGATTTCAATGTACAGTCACTCCAAATAAAAACAGCTACTAAGACTTTTGGGTTTTTTTTAACCAGTTTACTTTGATAAGATTCAAACTTTTCCTCAAGAGGTTAATGAACTGTCACTTTCTTTGAAATGAATGAGTAAAAGTGCATATACACTCACGGATGTCGTGGTTTACATAACCACCAACTGCCATGATACCTACAGCAGCAGAATCATGGCTACCACAAATATGTGACTTATGTTTATATTATTCATAACTACTTTTGGAAAACCTGGATGAGGGCAGAGTGCCAGCTGTCGTGTACTTTTTCCAGGCTTCTGAAAATTTAATGATATGGTCATTCATGAAATGTGAGTTGCATTAGAACAACCAGGTAAAGAGGCAGCATGCAGCATTCACACAGGAGCTGAACTATGTGATAGGCCAATCAAAAATAATTTTTCTAAAGAAAACACAATTAAAATGATGAAATAACCACAACATTTAGCCACATCAGAGTGTTGTTTATTTGTAGTCATATATATATTATTGACATCAAGAATATGTTCTTCATTAATCTCTTTGTTATTAATTTTCTTTGCTTTTTCCAATTAATTTTCTTTACTTTCTTAACTTTTTTGCATAAATAATGGAGATATAATTATTTTCACCAAGACAGGGTAGAACAAATAATTTAAAAGGTGTCATCTTTATGGAGAACAAGTCAGTGGTTGCCCAGATTAGGGAAGTGGGTAAGAGGTAGGGTGTACGTGATTACCAAGGAGTAGCACAAAAAAAAATCCTATGTGGTGAGGAAACAGCTTTTTATCTTGAATGTAGTAGTGGATATGCCAATCTATACATGTGATAAAATTGCATAGAACTACACACACTCTCACACATAAACACACACATTCACACTCACACATATACAAAGGAGGGCATATATATAACAGGTGAAATGTGAACAAGGAGTGTGGTAAAGCCAACAGTATTGTACCAAGATCAGTTTCCTGAGTTTGATATTGTGCTATAGTTATGTAAGATGATGCTACCATTGGAGAAAGCTGAGTAAAGGGTACTTGGATACTCTCAATACTATTTTTTTTTGCCAATTCCTTTGAGTCTATGATTAGTAAAATGGAAAAAGTCCAGGAAGCTATCAATTTCAAAGGCATCGTCTCAAGACAACAACATTTCATTATCAGCCATTTTGCAGTGATTCAAATATTCAGGAGGAGCCAAATAGACAAGGACTTAAGTGTCAGCCTCATTATTGACTAACTGTGTGGCTCTAAACCAGACATTATCTATGTATGTCAGTTTCTGCATATTTTGAATAGGGATGATAATATGACCTACCTCTTAGGATTCTTGCAGTTATTAAATGAAATAATAGATGTAGAATGTCCAGGGTTCATGATAATATTGATAAGTATTGGTTGTGATGTTTAATTTTATTTGTCACCTTGACTGGATCACAGAGTTGAATAACAATATTCATAGTGTGACTATAAAGATGTTTCTGAATGGAATGACCAGTTGTATTAGTAAACTGAGTAAAGTAGGTTGCCTTCCCTAACAGGAGTGGGTCTCATCCATTTTATTTGGGTCCTCAACAGAACCAAATGGCTAAATGGGGGAGAATTTAGTCTCTTTGCCTGGCTGTCTTCAAGCTGGGCCTTCAGTCTTCTCCTGCTTTTGGACTAGGACTCAGACTGAAACTTACAACATCAGCTCCCCTGGCTCTCATGCATTTGGATTCAGACAGGGACTTACTATATGCCAGTCTTATTAGTAACAGTGTTCTCCTGCAGGAAGCCAGTCAGCAATGACTAGGAAAGGCAACTGCTTTTTCAAACACCCAATTACAATGAAAGGCATACAAAAAAGACAGAGACACATGTCCATTTAAAGAAAAAAATCTCTACGAGCCAGCCCTGAAGAAACACAGGCCTCTTATTTACTTGACAAGTACCTTAAAATAACTGTTTTAAATAAGCTCAAAGAACTAAAGGATAGCATGGAAGTAAACTCAACAAAATAAAGTAAATCATCTATGAACAAAAGAGGAATATCAACAAATATATACAAATTATAAAAAATAGAAATTCTTGAGATGAAAAATACAACTGAATTGAAAAATTCACCAGAGAAAATCAATACCAGACCTAAACAACCAGAAGAAAGAGTCACTGAATGTCAAGACTGGGCCTTTGAAATTATTGAGTCTGAGAAATAAAAGGAAAAAAAATCAATAAAAGTGAAGAGAGCCTAAAGTACTTATGGGATACAAACAAGGGGACCCATACATGCATTACAAGAGTCCAATAAGGAGGAGAGACACAGAGAAAGAGAAAGAAACAGAAAGTTTACTTCAGGAAATAATGACTGAAAACTTCCTAAATAGGAAAAGATATATAAATACAAAAAGCCCAATGAATTCCAAGTAGAATAAAATCAAAAACACTTATGCTAAGACATAAACAAAGAATCTTTAAAGCATCAAGAGAAGCTAATAGTCATGCATAAGAAATTCTAGGATTATCAGTAATTTAACAAAGTTATTAACAGATATCTCAGAAGTAATCTTGCAGCCCAGAAAGTAGTGTGGTGATATATTTAAAGTGATGAAATAAAAAAAATAACTACTGAGAATTGTATATCTTGCAAAACCTCCTTCAAAAATGAGGAAGGTTTTGGGGGCCGGCCCGGTGGAGCAAGCGGTTAAGTGCGTGTACTCCGCTGCAGTGCCCCAGGGTTCGTCGGTTTGAATCCTGGACACGCACCGACTCACTGCTTGTCAAGCCATGCTGTGGCAGCGTCCCATATAAAGTGGAGGAAGATGGGCACGGATGTTAGCCCAGGGCCAGTCTTCCTCAGCAAAAAGAGGAGGATTGGCATAAGTTAGCACAGGGCTGATCTCACAAAAAACAAAAAAGAAAAAAAAAACCAATGAGGAAGGTTTTAAGACATTCCCAAGTAAACAAAAGCCAAGGGAGTTCGTTGACACTAGAATTGCTTTACAAGGAATGCCAATAAAGCCCTTCAAGTTGAAGCAAAAGGATATTACACCGTAACTTGAAGTCTACAAGTGGATAATGTTCTCACATAAAGGTAAATATTTTGACAATGACAACAACATGTATCATTTTAATTTTGGCTCAGAACTCCACTTTTATTTCATTTATAAAATTTAAAAGAATAAAATAAAAAATTACTATACATTTTTGTAAATGGCTACACAATAAATAACGAAGTAACTTGTGACAATGATAGCGTAAAGAGGAGGGAGCAGAACTGTAAACAGTTAGTTTCTGTATGTAATGAAAGTTGTTGTTACTAGTTTAAAACATTATAATAATTTTGAAATGTTTTACATAATCCCAATGGTAATCACAACTAAAATACAGAATATACACAAAAGGAAATAGGAAAGAAATAAAAATGATTCACTAAAAATATTACTAAACACAAAGGAAGAGAGTTATGGAGTAAATGACAAACAAAATGCTGTATAGCACATAAAAAACAGTGAAAAAATGACAATGCTAAGCCCTTCCCTATTAGTAAATTAAATGTAAGTAGATAGAAATTTCCATATATTCCTATATGTATGAGGTGCTGTAAAAGCAGTGTTAAGAAGAGAATTTATACCTGTAAACACTTACATAAAAAAAGAGATCTAGGAGATGGTGTCAAGATGGTGGCATAGGCAGACCCTGAACTCACCTCCTCCCATGGACATAGGAGTTTACAACTACTCTTGGAACAATTATCCTTAGGAGGGAATGGAGAACTGGATAAAAATACCCCAACAACAAGGATTGGTGGCTGCCTGAGATGGAAGATGCTGAAATTCCTTTCTGGAGAGAAAAAAGCCACAATTGAGCCTGATGCTTCATGGCTGGCTAGGCGCAATCCTAAGGTAGAAGACTTCTCTGGAGGAGAGAGGGATCTGAGCAGGGGAGCATAACCACAATAAGCAGCATTTGACTCAGCACAACTGAGACAAGTGTCATAACACCTGGCTTTGCTGGCTACTAACAACAACAGAGAATATCCCCAGAAAAGCTATTGGACATAAGAGGAGGAAAAAGCCTGCTTTTAAAGGACCCATGCACAAATTCACCCATTTTGGAAAGCAATCTAAAATCACCAGAAAGAAATGTGCCCAGTCCCTAGGTTCTGGGTGCATCTCAGTGAGAGGTGAGACCTCTCCAAGGACTGACATTAGTGGCAGCCATTATTGTGACCTAGTACAGGTGTGCTGACACAGATGCTGTCAGATGCCATTGGAGTTCTTCCACCAGCCTATTAGTGCAGGGTTCTGCCCCACCCACTAGAGATCCTATTTAATCCAGCTCAGCCAGGTCAAGTAGCCCACCCTAGAGACTGGCCCCACTCAACAGCAAGCCCTCAGACAACTTGTGGGCCTGTGTACTTGGGGCACATGGAACCTCTGCAACCAAGTGGCTGAATCTTCCTTGGCAGAGCTGTGTGTGTGTGAGGGGTGGGCTTGCATTGGTGGAGTGCGTTGGGCCTCTGCAGCAGGGCAGTCCATTTCAGTGGGTTGGTACATGTGCATGGGGCCAGACTGTGGTGACAGAGTGTGCGGTCGTGTGGGTGGTGGGGCCTGATGGCTGCAGCAGACTTGTGCTTCTCAAACAGCCACATAGGGTATTGACCCCACCTTCCAAAGCCTGAAACAATTGGATGTTCTCATGCCTGGGACTGGACCCACTCATCTGAAACCATGAAAGAGGTGACAATAGGCTTGCAGGCTGCAGGCCCACACCAATTGTAAGCCAGCGAGCCTAGTCACCAGCCACGCTAGGGGCCTATGGACTTAACAGGAAAACTACAACAAGAATGTGCTATTAGACCTTGCACCCCACTGTGCTGGAGCTCCCCACACCCAATAAACTGACTGAAAGGACTATAGCAACCACACAGCTGAGCATTACAACAAGCCAGCCAGGGGGACAACTTAGCCTCTGCAGCACCTGCAGCAAGAGCAACCCTGCCACAACAGAAGGATACATATGATCCAACACAGGGGACAGTCCTGTAACATTTGGAATTGGTGATGAGAAGAAAGCACACTGCTGGACCTCATAAGCCATCTCTTACATAAGGCCACCTCTACAAGATTGGGAGACATAGCTGACCTAACTAATACATACATATAAGCACAGAGAAAGAGGCAAAATTAGAGGCAAAGGAATACATTCCAGGTGAGAGAACAGGCAAAACCCCAGAAAAGAACTAAGCAAAATAGAAATAAACTATCTACTTGACAAAGAGTTCAAACAGAGTCATAAAAATGCTAACTGATCTCAGGAGAAGAATGGACAAACTCAGTAAGAACTTCAACAAAGAATTGGAAAAGATGAAAAACGATCATAAATGAAGAATATAATCTGAAAATGAAAAACTCACTAGAGGAACTCAATAACAGAGTAGATGATATAGAAGAATGGATCAGTGGGCTGGATGAGAGACTAGATGAAATCACCCAAGCTGAACACATACAAGAAAAAAGAATAAAAAGAATGATGACAGTATAGGGAACCTCTAGGACAAACATCAAGTGCACTAACATCAAGTGCAGGGACATTATAGGTGTCTCAGAAGGAGAATAGAGGGAGTCAAAGAGGCAGAGAAGCTATTTGAAGAAATAATCACTGAAAACTTTCCTAAATTAAGGAAGGAAACAGACATTCAGGTACAGGAAGCATAGAGAGCACCAAACAATATAAACCCAAAGAGGCCCCCACCAAGACACATCATAGTTAAAACGTCAAGAATTAAAGATAAAGAGAGAATCCTAAAAGCTGCAAGAGAAAGGCAACAAGTTAAATACAAAGGAAACCCCATAAGGCTATTGCTAATGCCTCAGCAGAAACCTTACAGGCTAGAAGGGAGTGGCACTAATATAATTAAAGTGCTGAATGGAGAAAACATACAGCCAAGAATGCTCTGTCTGACAAGGTTATCATTCAGAATGGAAAGAGAGATAGAGTCTCCCAGATAAGCAAAAACTAAAGGAGTTTATCACCAAGAAACCACCTTTACAAGAAATGTTGAAGGGAATTAAGTGGAAAAGAGAACACCAAAAATAGGAATGAAAAAACCATTTAATAAAAGCAATAAAATCACTGGTAAAGGCAAATATACAATGAAGGCAACAGATCAACCACCTATGAAGCTAATATGAAGATCAAACACAAAAGTACTAAAATTGTATATTTACATAAGACGATAGTGGATACATATGCACAAAAAAAAAGAGTTTAAATATGATATCAAAAACATAAAATGTGGGAGGAGTGGAGTAGGGGAGTAGAGCTTTCAGCAAGAGGTCAAATTAAAGAGACCATCAATTTAATGTAGATGGCTATATATGTAGCTTATTATGTAGGAATGTCATGGTAATCACAAACCAGAAACCTATAATAAACACACAAAAAATTAAGAGAAAGGAACTCAAACATAATACTAAAGAATGCCATCAAACCACAAGGGAAGAAAGCAAGAGAAGAAGAAAGGAAGAGAGAAGAACTACTAAAACACCCAGAAAAAAGGTAACAAAATGGCAATAAGTGCCTTCTTATCAACAGCTACCTTATATGTCAATGGACAAAATGTTCCAATCAAAAGGCATAGGGTGGCCAATCGGTAAAAAGACAAGACCCATATATATGCTGCATACAAGAGAAACATCTCAGACCTAAAGACACTTACAAACTGAAAGTGAAGAGATGGAAAAAGATACTCTATGCAAATGGCAATGAAAAGCTTGAATAGAAATACTTGTCTCAAACAAATAGACTTTAAAAGAAAAACTATAACAAGAGACAAAACTATAACAAAGAAGACAAAGAAGGGCAACATGTAATGATAAAAGGAATAATACAACAAGAGGATATAACCCTTGTGAATATCCATGTACCCTATATAGGAAGACCTAAATACATAAAGAAATTATTAACAGACATAAAAGGAGGAACATAAAAGGAGGAACAGAAAGATCATCTAAACAGAAGATCATTAAGTAAACCCTAGCCTTAAATGACACATTAGACAAGATGGATTTAGTAGATATATATAGCATATTCCATCCAAGAACCCCAGCATACATATTCTTTTCAAATGCACGTGGAATATTCTCCAGGATAGATCACATATTAGGCCACAAAACAAGTTTCATTAAATTTAAGAAAATTGAAATAATACCAAGCATCTTTTCTGACCACAATAGTATGAAACTAGAAATCAACTACAGGAAGAAAATAAGAAAAGCCACAAATATGTGGCGATTAAACAAAATGCTACTGAAAAATGACTGGGTCAATGAAGAAATGAGGGAGAGAAGTCAAAAAATACATGAAGACAAAAGAAAATGAAAATATGACATGCCAAAATTTATGGGATACAGCAAACGTGGTTGTAAGAAGGAAGTATATAAAAATACAGGCCTACCTGCCTCAACAAACAAACAAACAAAATCACAAATAAGTAATCTAATAGTGCACCTAAAGGAATTAGAAAAAAAAGATAAAAGGCCGAAATCAGTAGAAGTAAGAAAATAATAAAAATCAGAGTAGAAATAAATGAAACCGAGACTAAACAAAATAGAAAAAAATAATGAAACTAAGAGCTGGTTCTTTGAAAAGAGAATGGACAAGTCTTTAGCTATACTCACAAAGAAAAAAAGAGAGAATGCTCAAATAAATAAAATCTCAAATGAAAGAGGAGAAATTGCAATGGACACTTCAAAAATACAGAAGATTATAAGAAAATACTATGAAAAGCTATACGCCAACAAATTGGATAATAGAGAGGAAATGGAGAAATTCATAGAATTATGTAACTTTCCAAAACTGAATCAAGAAGAAATAAACTATTTGAATAGACTAATCACTTGCAAGGGTATCAAAACAGTAATCAAAAACCTCCAAAAAAATTAAAGTCCAGGATGAGATGGTTTCCCTGGTGAATTCTACGAAACATTCAAAGAAGATGTAACACCTATTCTTCTCAAACTCTTCCAAAAAATTGAAGAGGATGGGAAGCTTCCTAACTCATTCTACAAAGCCAACGTTACCCTGATACCAAAACCAGAGAGGACAACACACAAAAAGAGAAAAGCACAGGCCAATATCATTGATGAACATCAATGCAAAACTCTTCAACAAAATACTAGCAAACTGAATATAGCAATACATTGAAAAGATCATATGCTATGATCAAGTGGGATTTTTTCCAGGGATTCAGGATGGTTCAAAATCTGCAAATCAATCAATGTGATATACCACTTTAACAAAATGAAGAATAAAAATCACATGATCATCTTAATAGATGCAGAGAAAGCATTTCACAAGATACAGCACCCATTTACGATAAAACCCCTAAAAACCATGGGTTTAGATGGAAACTATTTCAACATAGTAAAAGCCATATGTGACAAACCCACAGGTACTATCATTCTCAATGGAGAAAAATTGAAAGCTAATCTTCTAAGAACAGGAATCACACTCGGATGCCTACTATCACCACCCTTATTTAACATAGTATTGGAAGTCCTGGCCAGAGCAATCAGGTGAGAAAAAGAAGTAAAAGAGATCCAAATTGGAAAGGAAAAAGTGAAACTGTCACTATTTGCAGATGACATGATGTTACATATAGAAAACCCTAAAGAATCCACCAAAAAACTTTTAGAAATAATAAATGAATGTGGTAAAGTTGCAGGATACAAAATCAACATACAAAAATCAGTAACAATGAAGTAGCAGAAACAGAAATTAAGAATACAATCCCATTCACAATTGCACCAAAAAGAATAAAATACCTAGGAATACATTTATAAAAAGAAGTAAAACACCTGTAGACTGGAAAATATAAAACATATCAAAAGAAATAGAAGATGATACAGAAAAATAGAAAGATATTCAGTGTTCTTGGATTGGAAGAATTAACATATTTAAAATGTCCATACTTCCTAAAGCAATCTACAGATTCAGTGCAATCTCTATCAAAGTTCCAATGACATTTTTCACAGAAATAGAACAAAGAATTCCAAAACGTATATGGAGGAACAAAAGACCCCAAATAGCCAAAAGAATCCTGAGAAAAAAGAACAAAGCTGGAAGTATCACACTCACTGAGTTAAAAATACATGACAAAGCTATAGTAACCAAAACAGCATGGTACTGGCACAAAACAGACACACAGATCGATGGAACAGAATCAGGAGACCCAAAGTAAACCCACACACCTATGGACAGCTTATTTTTGACAAGGAGCCAAGAAGATACAACAGAGAAAGCAAAGATTCTTCAATAAATGGTGTTGGGAAAACTGGACAGCCATATGCAAAAGAACGAAAGTAGACCATTTTCTTACACCATGCACAAAAATTAACTCAAAATTCTTTAAAGAATTGAATATAAGACCTGAAACCATGAAAATTCTAGTAGAAAACATACGCAGGATGCTTTTAAACAGCAGTCTTAGCAGCATAGTTTCAAGTGTAATATCTGACCAGGCAAAGGAAATAATAGAAAAAATAAACAAGTGAGACTACCTCAAACTAAAAAGCTTCTGCACAGCAAAAGAAACCAGCAACAAAATGAAAAGTCAACCTAACAATTGGGAGAAGATATTTGCAAACCATATATTTGATAAGGGGTTAATTTCTAAAATAAATAAAGAACTCATACAGCTCAACAACAAAAAGTTTACAATTCAATTAAAAATGAGACTGTTAGATCTGAACACACACATCTCCAAAGAAGATATACAAATGGCCAATAGGCATATGAAAAGATGTTCAACATCACTAATTATCAGAGAAATGCAAATCAAAACTACAATGAGATATCACTTCATGCCCATCAGAATGGCTATAACTAATAGGACAGAAAATAATAAGTGGTAGAGAGGATATGGAGAAAAGGGAACTCACATACACTGCTGGAGGGAGTACAAACTGGTACAGCCACTACGGAAAACAGCATGGAGGTTCCTCAAAAACTTAAAAATAGAAGCACCATATGATCCAGTTCTTCCACTGCTGGGTATTTATCCAAAGATTATGAGAACACAAATGCATAAATATATGCACCCCTATGGTCATTGCAGCATTAATCACAGTAGCCAAGACTTGGAAACAACTTACGTGCCCATTAAGGAATGAATGGATAAACAAGATACGGTTTATATACACAATGGACTACTACTCAGCCATAAAAAAGATGAAATCTGGTCTTTTGTGACAACATGGATGCATCTTGAGGGTATTATGTTAAGCAAAATAAGTAAGAGGGAAAGTCAAATACTATACGATCTCATTCATAAATAGAAAATATAAACAACAAGAAACAAACACAGAGAGATAGAGACTGGATTGGTGGTTACTAGATGGGAAGGTGGAGAGAGGAGGGGGAAATGGGTGATTAGGCACATGTGTATGGCGATGGATTGTAATTAGTCTTTGGGTGGTGAACATGAAATCTACACAGATATCAACATATGACGGTGTACACGCGAAATTTATATAATGTTATAAACCAATGTTACCACAATAAAAAAGAGGAAAAATACAAAAATAAATTAATTAATTAAAAAAAAGATCTAGAATAAAAAAATCTAACTTTACACTTGAAGGAACTAGAAAATAAAGAATAAACTAGATCCCAAGCTTGCAGAAGAAATGAAAAAATAAAAATAGACATTTAAAAAATACATAATAGTAAAAAGTTGGTTAAAATCAATGAAACCAAGAGTAGATTCTTTAAAAAGATAAAAAACTTTAACAAACCTTTAACTTCATTGATTAAAAAACAAAGATAGAAGACAATATTGAAATGAGAAATGAAAAAGAAAACACTGCAGCTGATCCTACAAAAATAAAAAGGATTATAAGAGAACACAATGAACAATTTTATGCCAATATGTTAGAAAACCAAAAGGAAATAAATAAGTCCTACAAACAGAAAAGTTTGAAGCTGAATAACAAAGAAACAGAAAATGTGAACAGACCTTGTAACTAGCAAGGAGATTGAATTAGGAATCAAAGACCTTCCAATAAAGAAATCCCCAGGATCAGATGGTGTCGCTAGTAATCTGAGCCAAGAATTCAAAGAACAATTGCATTGGTTAAAAAACTTTTTAAAATTGAGATATAATTAACATATAACATTGTATTAATTTTAAGTGTACAACATAGTGTCGTTGTACACTTTGAGAGTCATTGAGAAATGATTGGCACAGTAAATTTAGTTAGCATCCATCACCACATACAGTGACACAACATTTTCTTGTGATGAAAACTTTTAAGATTTACTCTCTGAGCAATTTTAACGTAGACAATACAGTATTGCTAACAATAGTCACTCATATCATTATTATGCCCATAGTATTTGTCTTATAACTAGAAGTTTGTACCTTTTATTCACCTTCACTAATTTCACTCATTCCCCAACCCACACCTCTGGCAACCACTGATCAGTTCTCTGTTTCTATGAGTTTTTATTTAGTTACTTATTTAGGTTCCACATAAAAGAGATGATATGGAACTTATCTTTCTCTGTCTGACATTTCATTTACCATAATGCCCTCAAGGTGCATCCATGTTGTCACATGGCAGGATGGCAAAATTTTCTTCTTTTTTATTGCTAAATAATATTCACCCAATAACATATATAATGCAGAATATATACATTGTGTGTACTATATATATATACACACACAAGGATGGATCTATATATTCATTCTAAGAGATGTGAAGTGATATCTCATTGCAGTTTTGATTTGCATTTTCCTCACGATTAGTGATGTTGAGTATCTTCTCATATACCTATTAGCATTTGCACATATTCAAAATGTTTATTCAAGTCATCTGCCTACTTTTAATTGAATTGGTGTTGGGATGTATGAGTTACTTATATATATTGGATATTAACTTCTTATCAGATACATGATTGCAAATATTTCTTCCATACTTGGGATTTCTCTTCATTTTGTGGACAGTTTCTTTTGCCATAAAAAAGCTTTTAGTTTGATGTAGTTTTACTTGATTTTTTTGCCCTTTTGGTTTTTTCTTTTGGTGTCAAATTAAAAAAAAAAATCTGAGACAATGACTATGAGACTACCCTATGTTTTCTTTGATGAGTTTATGGTTTCAAGTCTTATGTTCAAATCATTACTCCATTCTTAGTTAATTTTTGTGTATGGTTAGTGATCCAGTTTCCTTCTTTTGCATGTGACTGTCCAGTTTTCCCAACACCGTTTATTGAAGAGACTGTCCTTTCTCCTTTTATTCTTTGCTTCTTTGTCACAAATTAACTGACAAATACGCATGGGTTTAATTCTGGACTCTCTATTTTGTTCCATTAATTTATGTGTATGTTTTCATGTCAATACCATACTGTTTTTGATTACTACAGCTTTGTACTATAGTTTGAAATCAGCAAGTGTGTTGTCTCCAGCTCTATGTTTTTTCTCTCAAGATTGCTTTTGCTATTGGGGTCATTTTGTGGTTACACATATATTTTAGGATTTCTTATTCTATTTCTGTGAAAATTGCACTGGAATTTTGGTAGAGGTTGAATTGAATCTATATATTGCTTTGGATAGTATGGACATTTTCACAACACAAATTTTTCCAATCCATTATCTCAGAATATCTTTCTATTTGTTTGCATCTTCTTCAATTTATATCATTAAATTTTTACAGTTTTCAATACAGTGTTTTTCATTTCCTTGGTTAAATTTATCCCAGGTATTTTTTCATTTTGATGTATTGTAAACAGAATTTTTTTCTTAATTTCTCTTTCTAATTGTTTATTATTAATGTAAAAAATACAACAGATTTGTGCATATTGATTTTTTACCCTGCAAATTTGTTTTTCCATTTTAAGATGTTTTTGATGTAGTCCTTAGGTTTTCTGTATATAATATCCTGTAATCTGAGAATAGAGACAATTTTATTTCAACCTTCCTGAATTGAATGCACTTTATTATTTTTCTTGCTTAATTGCTCTAGCTAAGCCTTTCAGAACTATATTGAATGAAAGTGGCCAGAGTGCGCATACTTGTCACATTTCATAACACAGATAAATACTCTTTAGTTTTTCTTCATCAAGGATGATATTAGTTTTGGGTTTGTTGTATATGATCTTAGAGGTGTTCATTCTATATTCACTTTGTTGAAAGTTTTCATCACAAATGGATGTCGAGTTGTCAAATGCTTTTTTTGCATCCACTGTGCTAAGCATATAAATTTTATTTTTCATTTTGGCAATATGTTGTGTCACAATGTTTGATTTGCAAATGTTGAACCACTCTTGCATCTTTGGAATAAATCCCACTTAGTTGTGGTGTGGGATCATTTTTCTGTATTTTGAATTAGTTTATTAATATATTGTGGAGGATTTTTGCATCTATGTTCACCAGGGATGTTGACCTATAATTTTTTTTTCTTCTATTGTCCTTGTATAGTGTTGGTATAGTGTTGGACTTGTAAAATTATTTTGGCAGTTCTCCTTTCTCTTGTATTTTCTGGTAGAGTTTGAAAAGGATTTATATTAATTGTTCTTTAAGTATTTGGTAAATTCACCAATGAATCCTCCTGGTCAAGAATTTTTGTTAGTTGAGAGGTTTTTAATTACTGATTCCATTTCCTTACTAGTAATTAGTTTGTTAGATTTTCTACCTCCTTATATTCTGTCTTGGTAGGTTTTATTTTTGTAAGAATTTATCCATTTCTTCTAGTTTGCCCAACTTCTTGCCAGATAATTGTACGTAGTTCTCTCATAACCCTTTGTATTTCTCTGATATCAGCTGTCATGTCTATTCTTCCTTTTTGATTGTTATTTAAGTCCTCTTGCTTTTTTCTTGATCAGTCTAGCTGAAATTTGTGTATCTATTTAGGAAAAAACAGTTTTTCATTTCATTGATCTTTTCCTTTGTCTTTTTGGTCTCCATTTTCTTTATTTCTACTCTGACCCTTATTATTTCCTTCCTTTTACTAACTTTAGGCTTCATTTGTGCTTCTTTTCTAATTCCTTGAGGTGTAAAGTTAGGTTGTTTATTTGAGATTTTGTTTTCTTAATGTAGGAATTTATTATTATGAACTTCTCTCTTAGAACTTTTGCTGCATCTCAAATTTTGGGACACTGTATTTACCTTTTCATGCGTCTCAGGATTTTTTTGATTTCTTCTTTGACCCATTGGTCATTCAGTAGCTTGTTGTTTCATCTCCACATATTTTGTGTTTTCCAGTTTTCTTCTTGCAATTGAGTTTAGTTTTATACCATTGTGATTGGAAAATATGCTTTATATAATTTAAATCTTCCTAAATTTCTTAAGACTTGTTTGTGTCTTGATCTATCCTGGAGAATGTCCCATATGCACTTGAGAATAATGTTTATTCTGCTGGTGTTGAATGGAATGTTCTATAAATGTCTGTCAATTTTATCTACTCCAAGATTTCATTTAAGTCCAATGGTTCTTTATTGATATTCTGTCTGGGTGATCTATCCATTGATAAAAGTGGTGTATTAAAATTCCCTGGTATTATTGTATTGCTGTCTATTTCCCCCTTTCTCTATTAATATTTATGTTATATATTTAGGTGTTCCTATGTTGGTTGTATACATATTTACATATGTTCTATCTTCTTGTTGGGTTGACCTCTTTATCATTATATAATGATCTTCTTATCTCTTATTACAGGGCTTGTCTTAAAGGATATTTTGTAAAGACTTTAGGTATAGCTACCCTAGCTTCTTTTTGGGTTTCTTTTTCTTTGAATAGCTTTTTCTATCCTTTCACTTTCAGTCTGTGCATGTCCTTATAGCTGAAGTGAGTCTCTTGTAGGCAGTACATAGTTGGTTGATGTTTTTTATTGATTCACTCATTCTACATCTTTTCTTTTCTTTTCTTTTTTTTTTTTGTGAGGAGGACCAGCCCTGAGCTAAGATCCAATGCCAGTCCTTCTCTTTTTTACTGAAGAAGACTGGCCCTGGGCTAACATCCGTGTCCATCTTCCTCTACTTTATATGGGACGCCACCACAGCATGGCCTGACAAGCGGTGCGTTGGTGCGCGCTCGGGATCCCAACCGGCAAACGCCAGGCTGCCACAGCGGAGCGCGCGCACTTAACCGCTTGCGCCACGGGGACGGCCCCCCCATTCTACATCTTTTAACCAGAAAATTTAAATTTAGTTAATTCACATCTGAAGTAATTGTTGATAGTTATGAACTTACAGCCCTTTTGTTGATTGTCTCCTGGGTTTTTTTGTTTGTTTGTTTTTTTGGTCATTTCTTAGTTCATTTATTCATCTTTTGCTCTCTTCCTTAGTGATGTGTTGGTTTTATTTAGCAATATGCTTAGATTATTTTCTCTTTATCTTTTGTGTATCCACTATAGGTTTTTGTTTTGTGGTTACCATGAGGCTTACATAAAACATCTTATATTTATAATAGTTTATTTTAACTTGAGAATAAGTTTGAACACATAGGAAAGCTCTACTTTACTCTCTCTACCTATATTTTGTGTTTTCAATGTCAAAATTTAACCTTTTATCTTGTGTGTCCATTAAATTTTGGTAGTTATTTTCTGTTTACTTTTGACATTTTAACTTCATAATAATTTTATAATTGTTAAACCCCCCACCTTTACAATATTAGTTTATTCTGAATTCAATTATATATTTACTTTTACCAGCAAGATATACTTTCACGTGTTTTTCTGTTACTAATTAGCCCCATTATTGCAGCTTAAAGAATTCCCCTTAGTGTTTTTATAAGGCCAATCTAGTGGTGATGAACTCCTTTAGCTTTTGGTTCTCTATAAAATTCTATATTTCCCCTTCAATTCTGAAGACCAGCTTTGCCAAGTACAGTCCTCTAGATTGGCAGGTTTTATTTCCTTTTTTCCATTCAGCTTTTTGAATATATTCTGCCACATACTCTGGCTTACAACGTTTTGTGTGAAAAAAATCTGCTGATATGGGAGTTCTCTTGTATGTAATAAGTTGTTTTTCTCTTGCTGTTTTAAAGATTCTTTCCTTGTCTTTAACTTTTGACATTTTAATTCTAATGCATCTTTTTGTGGGTCTCCTTGGATTCATCTTATGTGGAACTATCTGGGGTTCCTGGATCTGGATGTCTGTTTCCTTCTCTCTGTTAGGGAAATATTCAGCCACTATTTCTTCAAATAAGTTCTCCACCCTTTTCTCTCTTCTCCTTCTGGGACCCTTATAATGTAAACATTGGTCCACTTGTTGTTGTCCCATAAATTCCTTATCTTCACTCTTTTTCCTTCTTTTTTCTTTTTGCTACTCTAATTGGAGAAATTCCACTCCCCTGTGTTTCTGTTCACTACTCCTTTCTTCCACTTGACCTAATCTGCATTGAATCCCTATATGGGATTTTTTAGTTAATAATTTTATTCTTCAGCTCTGTGACTTCTATTTAGTACTTCCTTTTTTTCTGTCTCTTTGTTGAAATTTGTTAATGCATTGTTTTCCTGATCTCAGTGAGCATCTATATGACCATGATTTTGAACACTTTGTTAGGTAAATCATTAATTGCCATTTCATTAAGGTATTTTTCTTAGGTTGTATCTTGTTCTTTTGTTTAGGATATAGTCCTTTGTTTCTTCATTTTGCTTGATTCCTTGTGGTGGTTTCTATGTATTAGATCAAACTGCAACCTTTTGCAAACTTGAGCATGTCGCTTCATGAAGGAGGTGAACCTTATTGTTCAACTCTGCCCTAGCTCTTGCTTGTCTCTTGCACCTTTGTGACTGTCCAAGAAGCCTACTTTATTCTTAGTGACTTACACTAATTGAGGGTGTGCTAAGACCTGTCAGTCCTAAAGGGGGAATATCTCTGTAGGCACCTACAAGTAGGCTGATTGGAAGCTGGGCCCTTGGGCAGAAGATTTTACAGTATGCAAATACACCTCTTTTAGGGGAACACCAGAAGATGGGTGTTTCTCTCTGCTCATTCTGCACTGAGCTTTGGGTTGATAGTTGGCTAAGAAATGTTTCTTTCTTTACTACCATCCTGTTGAATTAATGAAGATAAGCCCTCTGTCCACCAGAGTAAGGTCATCAGGGATGTGTCCTCTGGGTGGCTGCTACAAAGCTAGGCATGAGACTTGTGACAAGCTCTCTTTTAGGAGATATCAGTGGCCTGGAGTGAGGCAGAAGGAAACTGCAAAGGTGGCATCCAATGGCCTTCACAGTCTATGGAAAGGATTGCAGTTGGGCCCCTTGATGTGTTTTAAAATAGAAGCCTGCCCCTTCAGCTGCAAATATTAAGCTATGAAAAGAGGCCTATTTCACTGAAAGACTTGATCTTTTAGTCTGCTGCATCTGTACTGTGCACTGGGGGAGGGAAGCTGGTTAAGTACTCTTTCTCTATTTATTATAGTCTTGTGGGAGCCATGAACATAAGCCTCACTAGCCACTAGAGCCAGGCTTTCAGGGAGTGTCCTCTGTTGCAGCAGCCACAAAAACCAGGATATGAGATGTGTGCACAAGCTTCTTTCAAGCAGATACCAGCAACCCAGAAGGAGACATAAGGAAATCACAAAGATGTCATTTGCTGGCCTCCTGGGTCTCTGGAGAGTAATGCAGGTCAGTTCAAGCAAGGCCCTTTGTTGTGTTAAATTGGAAGCCTACTCTTCAGGCTGCAGCTTTTAGGATAAGCAAATAGGGCTCTTTCAGAAAGATTGGGTGTGTTTTGCTCTGTGCTAGGCTATGGAAGTTAGCCATGGTGAGTCTGTGCAAGCACTGTAAGAATGGATTTTCAGTTTGCTATAGCCCTTTGTGTCTTATGGACCTGAGCCCTGTTAGCTTTCAAAGCTAGAAGGCTTGAAGATCCATCTCTCAGGTGGAAGTCTTAAAAACTAGCATGCCATATTTGGGATGCAAACCATTTGCTCCTTAAGGAGAAGCTGGAAGTTGTCAGTTCGCTCCCCATTGCATGCCACCTTGCCATGGATGGGATTTTGGTAAGATTGTGTCTCAGCTTCTTATATCTATAAATGGATTTTTTTTCTCATTCTCTCAGTGTGTAAAAGTCACTAGTTTCTGGATTTCTTTCAAATGGAATTATTCCATATGTAGCTGCAGATGCAGTAAGTCCAGGGGAGAAGGTGAGTTCACAAGCTTCCTTATGTTGCCACTACTAAAGTATACACCTAAAATTGCTGAGAGAGTAAAAAGAAAAACAAAGTAAGAAAATTCTGATATATGATATAATGTGAATGAACTTTAAGGACATTATACTAAGTGAAATAAGACAGCCATGAAAAGACAAACATGGTATAAAATCTACTTACATGAGTGTTATAGTCTGAGATGAGTCTTCTAAATTTTGTATCTTGAGGTCCTAACTTCCAGTACCTGAGAATGGGGTTGTATTTGGAGATAGGGTCTTTAAAGTGGCAAATAATTTAAAATCAAGTCATTAGTGTGAATTCTAATCCAATATGACTAGTGTCCTTATAAAGAAGAGATTATGACAAAAACTTGCACAAAGGGATGACCATGTGAGGACACATGGAGAAAATGGCTATCTACATGCCAAGGAGAGAGGGCTCAGGAGAAACTAACCCTGCCAAAGCCTCAATTTCAAACTTTTAGACTCCAGGATTGTGTGAAAACAAATTTCTGTTGTTTAAGCCATTCTATCTGTGGTACTTTTTATGGCAGTCATAGGACATTAGTACAATGAAGAATCTAGAGTAGTCAAATTCTTATAGATAGAATATAGACTGGTGATTGCTGTCACTGAGGAGAGGGGTAATAAGGAATTATTGGTTAATAAGTATAGAGTTTCAGATTTGCAAGATAAAGAGAGTTCTGGATATTAGTTGCACAACAATGTAAATGTACTAACACCACTAAACTATATACCTAAAAATGGCTAAGATGGTAAGTTTTATGTTGTGTATATTTTAGCAATATTGAAAATAAAAATAAATATCAATATGTAATAATTTAAGAGTAAATACTTTCATAAGTTTCTTAATAAATAAATATATATATGTATATATATATATATATATATACATACACACACACATACGTATACATGTATTTCGTAAGGAAGATTGGCCCTGAGCAAACACCTGTGCCTATCTTCCTCTATTTTGTACGTGGGATACTGCCACAGCATATAGGTCCATGCCTGTGATCTGAACACGTGAACCCTGGGCCACCATAGCGGAGTGCACAGACTTAACCACTACCCTATGGGGCTAGCTGCAATAAAACAAAAATAAACAAACACATAGAGACAGAGATTGGATTGGTGGTTACCAGAGGGGAAGGGGGGAGGGAGGAGGGCGAAAGGGATAATTCAGCACATGTGTGTGGTGATGGGTTGTAATTAGTATTTGGGTGGTGAACATGATGTAATCTATGCAGAAATAGAAGTATAATGATGTACACCTGAAATTTATACAGTGTTATAAACCAATGTGACTGAAATAAACAAAGAATTAAAAAATATATATATATATTTTTAAAAGCATGCATATCTCATATGGATGGAGTTGACATAGACATTGCTGTTTTAAATGTAGTTATTAAAATAACATACAAGGGAGAGAAAAAGAGATGTTCTAAACAATTTGGGAGTTCATTACACTATTAGAAATTTAGGGTCTTTCATAATTTATGCAAAACCAAATAAAACCCAAGCACACTCATGATGATATTTTCTGTTTGCCCAACTCTCCCACAAAGCAATTTAAAATATAAAAGATCCGTTATTCTGCCTCCTGGCTTGTACTCTGCAAGACTGGTATTAATGAACTATACAGAATAAACTGGTTGGGTTTGGAGCAGGACATAAAGAAACAGGAAAATCAAGAGGTCAGAGTATTTATTTTCCTACCCTATCCTTGCTTCTCCATATTTTGCCCTGGCTGCAATGCTCTTTGGGTACTTTTCCTAGGTTTCTTCTAACCAAGGTTGGAAGTCACAGGGCTCTGTGTATCATTGGTCTCTTTCTGTGTACATGTAGTAACAGCTTCCTCATGCTGTTAATTGCTGGGTGCTTCATAACATCCTGTTGGTTCCCTTAAACTTGTTTAGTTTATTCTGTAAGTAAAGTCTTTTGAGTGTAGTATCTATTTCCTGGTGGAATCCTAACTGATACAATGCCCTACTCTGAATCAGTAGCTAAGGTAGGAGAATCCCTCATCTTTTGAAAAAAAAAGTTGACTATATTTTATATTTTGCTCAGCTATCAAAATGGCAGCATAACAGTGACACTGTTGAAAGTTATGTACATAAGTATTTAACAAAATGCAATTTCATATTCAGATTCTTCCAGCATACTTGACATCCCTTTTTCTTGCTCAAATACTGTTACTCTGTGGATCTAATTGAAGTGGCACCAGCAAGTAAAGAATCCACTGCAGTGCTGGTTCTTCCCATGCAGAGTGGTACCCACCTGGCAAAGGGGATCTCAGCAAATGTACAGCCAAGGTGCTCCACACATGAGAGAATTTAGCCTCTTTATGTTACTTTCACTGACTTAGACTTTTCTTTACCAAATATTTCAGTTAGTTGTAGAAAGGAGTCATTCAAAAAATATTTTTAAAGTTATTCATCTGAAATTCCTGTCATTTCCCATGACAACTTTTCTCCAAATCCAGGCCGTAAAAGCTTCTAAGAACTTTATCCCAGAAATTTAATTTAGCTGACACCATAATGGTAAAATTTTACTATGAACATGTAAAAAAAATGCTAGAAAATTTCTAAGAATGTGTTAAAGTGATGAAAAGAGAGGAAATAAATCACATCAGTTTTCATTTCCAAATGGAATGGCATCTTTCAAGAAAATGGGAAGTCCAGAAACCCTCACTTAATAACAAGGACCAAATTTCAATAAACAAATTAGCCTTACAAATTGTGTACAACTTATCAGAACTCAAATGTATCCCATATTCATATCAGTCTGCCACTTTTAGTGGTGAACATGATGCATGTTATAGAAAAACTGAACAACAATAATGTACAGCTGAAATTTATATAATGTTACAAACCAATGTTACCTCAATTTAAAAAAAAGGATGAGGAATAAAAGATGCTAATAGTTTGCTGTAAATCTTGGTGGTCTTAATTCAATATTTTGTGAACACATAGGACCTTTAAATGTATTTACTCTCCATCATTTCAGAGCTTACAATCTAAAACAAGTCAGGCTAATTATCTCTTGTCAATAGCAATTCTTGTCAATGGCAGCCTAGACAGACTACCAACACACCTGACCTGCCCCCCTGGGCTGCCTGGGAGACTTTTTTTTTTGTGAGGAAGATCAGCACTGAGCTAACATCTGCCAATCCTCCTGTTTTTTTTTTGTTTTGCTGAGGAAGACTGGCCCTGGGCTAACATCTGCGGCCAGCTTCCTCTACTTTATGTGGGATGCTGCCACAGCATGGCCTGACAAGCGGTGCATTGGTGCGTGCCTGGGATCCGAACCCGGGCCACCAGCAGTGGAGCACGTGCACTTAATCGCTATGCCACGGGGAAGGCCCCTCTAGATATTTTTCAATGTCCTCTGTTGAGAATCACTGGCTTAGGTTATCTAGAAAAACAGGTTTAAGATTCTTATTGCCACACGATGCTGAACAGAACAAGTTCTCTTACGTCTCTTATACCCTTAGAAGTTTCAGGTTAACTGAACACTAGGTTACAAAACAAAAGGTGCTTCTGAAAACTTGTACTACATCACCTCAAAGTCACCTGAGGTAAAGTGCTGAATTGTGCTCTTCAGATCTACTTTTTTTTCCTTTTTTTTTGGTGAGGAAGATTCAGTCTGAACTAACATCTGTTGCCAATCTTCTCTTTTTGCTTGAGGCAGATTAGCCCTAAGCTAATATCTGTGCCCACCTTCCTCTATTTTGCATGTGGGTCACTACCACAGCATGGCTGACAAGTAGTGTGGGTTCATGCCTGGAATCTGAACCTGCAAATCCGGGCCACTGAAGTGGACCATGCCACACTTAACCTCTAGGCCATGGGTCTGGCCCCAAGCAAAACCTTTTAAAGTCATAATTCTGGCCCTTAGCAAAGAATAAGCTGCTTCTGCAGAAAATGAAAGTCCACAGGGAATCACAGGGGTGATGTCCAATCTCAGGACTGCCATTTTAGGTTCTACAATAAATATATTTAAGGGCCTTCCACAAGAGAATTAAGCATGACCAAGAGATAAATTCACAGAGTAAGGGAGCTCCCCAACGGCTTAAGAGACAGGGCTCTTTACTTTGATTTCTCATGAAACAATTCACTCAAAATCCTGTGAAAAGGCTGAACTTTGATAACAATTAGTTCCGTCTTTGGAAACTTACCCCTGTTCAACTCTGTTATCAGACACTGAAACCAAACTCTTTGTTGTTTCCACACTGAGGAGCTACCAAAGGGCAGAATAATTTGCTTTTCCTAAGACAAGGTTCTCCAAATTCTTTGACTCAATACAGATCCTGACTTTAGCCCACAGAACAAGAAGGTCACTTAAAGCTTTTCAACAACTTTGTTCCACTACCTCTCAGGCCCTTCATGGAGGATCCTTCGGTGACTGCCAAGTGGAAGAGGGATATTTCCCCCAAAAGAAACCAATGTGGAATAAGCACTAATGAAAGCCTTACTTCTGAAACAGCTAAACAGTATCAATTTGCCTTCTACTGTCAAAATTACGAGTTATGCAACTTTTTATGTTTTCTCCTAACCTACTATTTGAATACCAAATTGAGGCACCACACCAGATCTGAGAAGCTACAGTAGAGTAAAGTAAATCTTCTAACACTCTTATAAATAGTCACCTACAGTCCCTTCCCATCACTTGCCAGGTTTCTTTGTTTCATTCTTTCTTTTTGGGGGATAATATACATATATTTTTAATATCACTAATGTCTACATGTGTGTAGTCTTACTAAGATATATAAAATGCTGTTGCATTTTAAATTCAAATATTTGGGATAATTATGAAATATAAATAATAGTGAATCTTCAGGATATAGCAGAACCTTTTAAATTGAATTTCTAGATTTATTGGGCTATTTAAGTTTAGTTTATAGAAAAGTCTCTTTATTTTAAAGTCATCAATTACGCCAATGCTTAGCTTATGACATCTTTTTTTTTGGTTCTTAGCACTTGATATTTTTCTTCCTTTTGTAACACATGACTTGCATCCCTGAACAGGACAAATTTAACTCAAAGTAAAAATTAAAAACTTGGAGAATTCTTTAAAAAAGACCTATTTATTTCACATATATCTCAACCAGCCTCCCACACAAGACTGGGTTGCTGGCCAAAACTTAAGACTGCCAATGAGGTAGACAACACTAGGCATATAAACATCTCCCTCAATCTCCAGTGCCTCTTTACAACTTCACAAAGTTAAGCCTAAAAGAAATCAAAAACAAAGAAACATAAAACCTCCTTCCAAATTGCCTTCTTAAAGATCCATAAATTGCCAATACAGCTGATGTTGCAGCTTTTGCTTTCTCCTTTGGCCAGAAAGCCAAGGGGAATGGGGTCTGCTCAGTTGGTTAGTCTACTGAAGCTTAGCTACAACCTTCTTATCCTCACTGGAGGCTTCTTGGAGCTGACACCACCTAGATGGCCATGTTGTCAGGGTGGATGTAGTCTAACACAACAGCTGGGAACAGAAACTGTATTTCATTTGTTACCCAGACTAGAAGGCAAACATAGTCTCAAACAATGCGCCAGGCCTGTTGTGTAGCCTAGTGTGGTTGTCTTATAGAAACACATCATCCTAGGCAACATTTTTAATAGAAAACTGGCTGAGAGTAGCACTGCTAGGTTTCCATATTAAAAAGATGCATACTCTTTTTCTTTTTTTTGTGTGTGTGGGTGCCCTTCATTGAAATATAATGCACTAGCTGAACAGTACTGAATTCATAAGTGCACAACTCAGTGCATTTGCCAAAATGAACTCACCTCTATAATGACTACCCAGAACAAGAAGTAGATCATTAGCAGCCCCCAGAATCTCCATCCCAGTCTCTAATCCCTAAAAGTAATGACTATTTTCATATCAAATCAATACAATCATGTAGTCGACACTCTGTCTGACTTCTTTCACCAATATTATATGAGACAGTCATACACATTGTTGCACATAATGGTACTTCATCTGCATTGCTTAAAAATAGTCCATTGTTTGAATAAAGCATGATTGTTTTCCTTTTCTACTTTTGAGAGACATTTTACCAACCTAAGTCACTAATGAATAGTGCCAATATGAAAATTCTAGTACATGCATTTTAGTGAACATAAGTGAACATTTCCTTTGGATATATACCCAAGAATAGAACTGCTCCATTATAGAGAGTACATAGGTTCTGCTTTAGTAGATACTGCCCAAGAATTTTCCAGAGTATTTGTACCAACTTATATTTCCACAAGCAATATATGAGAATTCCAATTTTCCATAATAACCCAATACTTGCTATTGTCAGGTCTCTTTTTAAAATTATATCCACTCTAATGGGCAAGCAGTGGTATCACATTGTGATTTTAATGAACATTTCCCTGATGACTAATGAGTTGGTGCACTCTTTGCATATACATTTGTCATTTGGATATTCTAGATACTCCACCCACACATGCCAATGATCTTCTGGCTTATCCAGCTTTACTATATGCCTCATATGGCTTCCAGGGATACCCAGTATTGCAAAACTGACATTTGAGTTTCTGAGTACCTGAAAGAGGCAAGGATATAGTTATACTGTGTGAGGATGGTGGATGTGAGAGGAAAAAAGACATCGTAAGCGGTATTTCTTAATATCACTTTGGTTGTTTTCAAGAAGTTCAAGTAAATTTCTTGAGTTATTTCAAAAATGCTCCTGGTTGAATGGACAGTATTCCGTTGACTTTTCCAAAACTAAGACACACATGAGTCACATGACTCATCCCCAGCCCTCTGAAGATATATTACTGCTCAGCAAGCCTACAAAACCTGTCAATCCACATTATTTTGGTCTTCCCAAAAGAATAGTAAACAAAGTAGCATGAAGGGTGTACATGCTAACATTTTAATATGCTATAATAAGGTCTTTTCCTGAACAATCTTCTCTGGTTTTGCACTTCATGTATGTTTCATCATCTTTCTTTGGCTTTGTTTCATGTTATTCCCTAAATGAGGGGAAATGTCAGTATCAGAGACAAGCTCTTGCTTGAAGATTTACTTCTGAAATTAGTAGATTCATGGACAGTTCCACAACGGTGTTTCTTTTTGGCAAAATCACACTTCTGAACTATAAACTCTGAAATACGTTTCTTGAGCCATTCAAAGAACAGAAAAAGAGAAGAATGCTTAATTTTCAACCCTTGAAATAAACTAGATGGTATATTTTTCAAATAAAATACATACCTACATAAAAAAATTCATGTTTTTGGCAAGGAGGTTTTTCAACCATCCATC
Organism: Rhinoceros unicornis; assembly: GCA_028646465.1. Classification (NCBI taxonomy): domain Eukaryota; kingdom Metazoa; phylum Chordata; class Mammalia; order Perissodactyla; family Rhinocerotidae; genus Rhinoceros; species Rhinoceros unicornis. Next base: position 1,626,484 of record JAQQSS010000042.1, on the reverse strand, counting down.
ATTCAAATTCAGTGGAATATTTCCTGTAGTACTTTTCCACGTGGGGCTGCATTAGCAAAGTCAAGGTCTGTGGTTTTCAGGTTTTGGAGTTGCTTAGGCCAACACTGTTTGCTGATCATACAGTCAGTCCAGCTGTACCTAATGTGAGTCACAGCTGCCACTCCTACTTACAAATTCTCAATTGCCATTTCTGTGTGAAACAGGTGGCTCAACTGGGGAACTTAAGTTGTCCTTGGTCCACACTGGGCAGTTTACATAACATTTGGTGTTGGACACAGGCCACATATCATGCAAAATATTTGTTAGTCAGTTGCATGCAAATCAGTTCAATATTAACTACCTTTGGAATAGGAGCCATTTGGCTTTATAACAAAACACATTTTTTTCAGGTGCAATGTGAGGAAGAAGCCAGGTATGTAAGAAAAGTGAAAAACCAACACTTAATCTCCCATAGGTTTTTCTGGCCTCTATTTCCATATTATCCAATGGGCAGATTCCAATACATTGACCTGACATTGGAGAGGAAACATATTCTTCAAATCAGTAAAAGAAATTCGCATATTTAACAAATAGAAATTGCTTTGTTTTACGGGCCTCTTCTGAAAATAACCACAGGAAGAAATGGGATATACTGTCACTGAATCCAAATTCTAAAGTACTTCTGCAGATTCTGCAGAGTGAAGACAAAAGAAGAAATTGTGTCTTTCCCCTTGGGATAATGGTTAGGATGATATAAACATGGCTAGACTCGCTCATGACATCTTTGTCATTGACTAAAGCATTATGAGAGACAGAAGAATTAGTGAAACCAGTTTCTACCACTTACGGGGTTACCATCAGAAAATGTAGCAGTCTGATCTTTCCATGGTAGTACAAATGAAGCCAAGGTCTTTATTGCTTCAGTAGCATTGTGGCAAAACTAAAATGCTAAGGTTTGCAGACAAAGCAATAACAATAAACTTTGCGAATTGGGGGGAAAACAAAAGAAAGAACAGAATTTGTAAGTCCCTATGGTCAATAAATCAGGACTTCACCAATTTACAATATTTTGATTTTTACCTGGTAACCAAAATTATTTTCCCTTTTCTGTCTACCCCCATTAACGGTAGCTTTTCCGTCATTGTATATTTGATTTTCTTTTTCTGGTGAGTGATTTCAGAATGTATCACATTATATTGAAATAAGTATGACATAGAGATCAGGAGATAAGGTTCTTCTCCTACAGTTACTTTGTACCTAGGGCAGGTCACTCTAAATCCTTGAGGCTGTTTCCTCATTCATAAAACTAGGATAATAATACTTGCTCTGGGAAAATCAGATGGCATAATAAGTGTGAAAGTGCTTGAAAATTCTAACATTATATCATAAATTACAGATGATATAATTGTCCACATAGACCATTCAAGAGACTATACAGATAAATTACCATAATCAATAAGAGAGTTCTGCAAGACGGTTGAAATAATTTCAACATACAAAAATTAAATTGCATTTCTATAAACTCGCAGTCAGTTGTTATAAACTGTAATATTAAAATCAGTGCCATGTAAAAGTATGCATTATAATACATAATATATAAAATAATATATAAGTACAATGTAATTACATATAATATAGATATCATAAATATGTAATAGTATTTCTTTATAATAAAGAAAAATATATAACAGATAATGTCCATAATATGTTATTCAAGAAAAAACTCTCAAAATATGCTACATTTTATGTATAAAATTATACATTTTTTAGTTGTTGAAAGCCACTAAAGCCCCATACAAGTTATTTGTGTGTTATTAGAGCTTGGCAATGATGCCTAACTTATAACATTCTAAGCAAGTGGAGAAATATACCATGTTCAGGAATATGAAAAAAAATATAATGATGTTGTTTCTCCACAATTGTATATATATTTGATTAAATTTCAGTCAAAATCTCAACTGATTATTTTTCATGCAAGTTGATCAGAAGAAGATCAAGAGTGGCTAATATTTTATCAAAGGAAAATAATCAGATAGAGAACTGCTCCACAAATGTCCTTGAGAATGTACAAGGGTGAAAAAATAGACCAAAAAAAAGTCTGGAAAAGAATAGAATTCAGCTACAGACTCACATATATATGGAATTTTAATATATGACAGAACTTGCATCCTGGAATAAAGAACTTCAATTATGCAGTCAGTTTGACCAATCATTGGGATGGAGGGAAAGCCCACTGATATATCCTATGACTTGGCAGAATACAATCCTTTTTTGTATATCACAGAACATGAGAGCACTCCTTGAAAATGGGAGCAACATGAAACTTTCATTGCAAAAGACAATCTTGGTAATTTTCTAATAAGTTCACCATAATTCAGATGAAATATCATAATTATAACATTCACTTATTAATGAATCTATTTTAACTAAATATATAAAAGGTGCCTTGTCTCAAAAAAAATGAAATTTACAGTAAAGATTCAATAGACAATTCCTTTTTATATGTTTATAAATTTTCCCGAGTGTTATTTTTTTCTCATTGTTATTCTTAAAAGGGCTAAGTATTCCTTGGATGCCTAGCTCTGAGGCTCTGTCAAACAGAGAGAATGAAAAAGAGGTACTATCAGGTTAATATTGTAAGCAATAGAGAGACATGCAGCAAGTGGAATTCATAGTAATAACCTTGCCCATATTCCCTAGACCCACTCTAGAGGTCATTAAGAACTGTGCAACATTTGAGATTTTAGCCCACTTGCAGGCTAACAAATCACCCTTGTTTCATGGTTGCTGGCAGAAGATATGACACTCCTAAGTCAGAAGCAAAGGACATTTTATTATTCACAGCAACAGTAGCCAAAGAATCAGCATTCGTTTCTGTATTCCAATTCCCATAGGTAACCTAAAGAGGGTTAGGTTATACCTGCCCACATGTGTTACGTTACAAGAGAGGAACCTGGGCTCAGGGAATCTGACTCTTTTATATGGGAAGCAAGCCTGCCTGATCTTTGGCACAGGGGGAGGCATTATCTTTATTATACTGGGAAGCAAACAATACTGCCTTTTAGTTAGATTTTATGGGCACACAGTAGAAGTTCAAAGAAGTTTTGCTTGCTGTATGACTAAATGAATAAGATGATGATGTTGAGAGATTTGTCTCACCAAATTCTGTTTCTCAGTCTTCTTTTTTATGGAAAAGAGGCCAAATTTATGCCTAGATCCTCTCTACAGATGTTGATATTGTCCCCTAGTTTCTTACCTCAATTCTCTTGCAGACTTCTAGCAACTTTAGTCCACTAAAGTACAGTCCCTAAATTCCAGCTGAGTGAAAATGACCTCTTTGTACCCTGGGAGTGAGTCCAAAAGTGGAAGGATGTAAAGTATAGATCTAGCTGAAAACAATGCATACTCATAGGAGAATAACCACAGAAGAAAGGCATTCAGTGCCATTAATTCTCATGGTTCCCTGTCCATTTTCTCTCAATAAAAATTAGTTCCCCAAAGCCATTGCAGCAACTCCTATGAATTAAAGGAAGTGGAGAGAAAGAAAAAAAATGGATGCATCTTTTCTATCTGATATGATCTTGTTTTATAGTGGAGCCAGTACCTATGTTATATAAACATGATGAACTATAGCATTTTGCTCAAAAATAGTAAAGAACATCCTGAATAAACTAATGATGTTTAAATGTAGAGATTTAATTTTATAAAGATATATCTTCCCCAAATTATTACATAAAAATAAATTCTTATTGTAATTTGTGGGGAAGAACACAATGAAAAAAGAAACTCTCTATCACTGGAAGAGGAACACAAAATAATCCTAGGCTAAGATTAGGGTCACTGTCTGCTTCCAAAGTCTAAGTTAAATAGGGACTGCCTAAGACAGGCTTAACCATATCAACAGTGGCTTGATTCCCTTAAAAACATGTGTAATGGCCTGCTTATCTGTGTTACCCCCAAACTCACATGTTAAAATTCTAACCCCCAATATGATAGTATTAGGAGGTGGGGCCTTTGGGAGGTTATTAGGTCATCAGGGTGGAGTCTTCTTGAATGAGATTAGTGCCCTTGTAAAAGAGACCCCAGAGAGGTCTCTCACTCCTTCCACAATGTGAGTAGACAAGGAGAAGATAGCTCTCTATGAAGAAGCCTGTCATCAAAACTTGACCATGCTAGCCCCTTAATCTTGGACTTGCAGCCCCCAAAACTGTGAGAAATAAATTTCTGCTGTTTTTAAGCCACCAAGACTGTGATATTTTGTTATAGCAGCTCAAATAGACTAAGGTAACATGTGTAGGGGATGTCCTTTGCGTGAGCATACTCTAAAAAAGGTGATGTGAATAATGAATAATAATCTGGCTATTGCAGTTAGGCAAAGGGAAAAGGCAAAGGTAAGATGGAATTTCAAGCTAAAATTGGTGGGGAGAAAAGCTTTTCATTTAATAAACATGAAAACATAAAAGCATTTGGAGGCAAAAGTTTGGAGTGAGGGTAAGTTCCAGTAGTTAGGCATAAAGTGAATTGAAGGCATACCGTATACTAAACATGTTGTTGAATGTTTTAAAAGCACGTTTTTCATTCAATGGGCATAATGTAAATTGAACACTATTATGATCCCTATTTCACAGAGGAAGAAACTGAAGATTGGGGCATATAAACAGTGTTCCCAGGTTCAAAAATCTAGTAAGGCTAGATCTAGCATTTGAATCCATTTGGGCATTCATGCTTTTATTCTTCATACATCTACCCATAAGTTATATTTTGCTCATAGTCAATGGCCAGGCACTGTTCTGAAGACCAATGATAGAACAGTGAACAAAACACAAGCTAGGTCAGGTCCCTACTTTCCTGGGATGCATGTTAAAAATTGGATTTAATGATAGAAATAGATAGTAAAAAAGCAATAAATAAATTATTGTCTCAACCTTACTACTATTGACATTTGGAGAAAAAAAAATTCTTTGTTGAGAGGCTGTTCTCTGCATCCAAAGATATTTAGCAGTAGTTGTAGTGTATACCCAACAGATATCAATTACATGCCCATGGTACTCCCAGTCATAACAATTTAAAAAGTCTCCCCATTGTTGCCAAATGTTTACTGGTGGGCAAAATTACACAGTTAAACCACAGAATTAAATAGTCTTTATAAATGCAGCCAATGATATGTGGTATAAAGAAAATAAAATTTGGTAATATACAGAATGATAAGGGATTAGCCACTGATAATGTCAGAGAAGAGAATTCCAAAGATATGTTCCTCCACAAAGCCGACTAATGAGCTAGCAAAATCTGTCAGTCAACTTTTAAAGAACGCTGGTACACATTAAAAAATTTACAACAAGCAAGGTGACACTTGGCAAGGAAAGAAGCCTGCTGTTCTGTGGTAAGAGAGTGCTGTAAGTTTTTAAACAGCCTGCCTAATATCCCCATATCACAGATTAGCAGTGGCTGATTTCCTCTCCAAGAGGATGATAGACAGCACCACTGTTACATGATGTTAGTGGCAGAGGGAGCAAACCTGACCTTATTCTCAAAGAATTGTAGTGGGAATCTCAATCTATCTGGTGGTTCCCTTAAGGACAGATGAAGGCTTCTATTTGTTTTGATTGACTTAGAGAATTTCCAGTATTGTTACAGCTTCCTGGACAAATTTTGCCAAAAGCATTTAAAGGCACAGGTATTGGCCACAGCACCTGTGAAAATTAGTAAAGGGAATTCTCATTTTAAAATGGAGTCAGGAAGCCAGAAGGGGAAGCCATCACACAGTACCACTCAAAGTCAATTAGAGGAAAGATACTCAATTACAGATCCCAACAGAAATTCAACAGGAAAAATCATCAATTACCGACCTCAACAAGAAGAAATGTACATTGCATCCTAAACAGAAATCAACTACTCCAGCAACTCAGCCAGTGAGAAACCATCATCACCGTGAACTCTTGCTTTTCTCCAATAGACATTCATTCTAGACAACACCTCTTAATTTCCTCATTTTCTCTATAAAATAACTTTCCTCTCTGTTGATTGTTGGATTTGCCTATGGATTTTACCATAGAATGTGGGTCCTGAATTGCAATTCTTTGGTTTTTCCCAAAAAAACTCATATGGTGGTTAAAATAATTGGCCACTTTGAGTTTATTTTTAACATCAGTTGTTGATGTCAGAAGTGTAAGACAAAGGAGGAGACTTCTGAGAGACAAAAGCCCCTGGAATTGAGATACCCACACCAGCCCCTTGTGCTCATCACTTTTTTTAGTTGCTACTTATTTTTGTTTTGATGAGTCCTGTCTTGGATTCTGAGCTCTGCATTTCTTGCATTTTGAGCTCTCTAACTTTATTGAGGAAGAGGAGAAAGTTTTTTTTTTCCCCTTTCAGAGAAGGACTAGAGTCCCTTCAAAGAAGGCTTAGAGTCTCTTCTGAAAGGTTTCATCCTAGGCTCTTTCCTCAAAGGGAAAGTCTTTGTCTTTTTATGGGAAGAGTTACAGCCCCTCCCTGTGAGTACTTGACTATCTTCTGAGGTGCATGGTAGCAAGTTTCCTTTTGGGGATTCACTTTCGGGGATTTTCTTTTGGTTTTGAACTTTCTTTGGTTTTGGATTCCTCAAAGAATCAATTTGAGCTTTCAGAAAATAGGAGATGGGATCTTAGTGTTACCTGACCAAGTGAGTCTATTTCTTGGTGAGTTTATCAAACTGCACCAGAAGTAGTTGTCACACAAAGCTTAATTTTATTTGCAACATGCTCTAAACAAATAGAAACAATAGGGAATAATATCACAAAGCTATGCCTCCCCAAGCATGGGGAGGTGGGTACCTTTATTTGGGGTTGGGAATGAATATTCAAAGGTGAAGTTTCATCATCACATCTAGAAGTGGGCATAAGCTTGCACATGTGTGGTTTGAATACGTGTTTTTACTTACATCACATGATCTCAAAATGGCTGCTTTGCCCCACCCAGAGTAGGATAATTTATGGTGTTAATGAGGGAAGGCTACTTTAGTACAATTCTCTGCTTGTCTGCACAAGTGTAATTCTTGTGTTTGAAGTCTGGACTGGTCTGGTCCAGTTCACAGTGGTTGGCTCCAGCGTGGTTGTTTCTTAGAGCTTCTTCCTGTAAAATAGCTGAAACTACATAAGCTCAAGCCCCCAAAGTCATAAGAGAAAGAAATATTTGCACTTTTCAACAAGACAAGAGAATTCGGTCAAAGAAAACAAAGAAAAAAAATGTTCGAGTTTAGACAGTACAAGAGAAACAGGTTGGAGTCCATGGCTGGTGACACCAGTGATCTAAAGCTTCTGAGGGCAGCCCTTCTTCATGGACCCTGGCCAGATTTATGTTTAAGAACTTTGGGTTTCCTACATAAGCATTTTTAACTAAGTGGCCCAAACTGACTAGGGGTAGTCCAGAATTCCAATGGCCATTATTGGAACTTTCAATTTCTCCAAACTCTCTTTCTTTAAAACCAAATTGAAAGACCGTGGCTCTACAATTAAGCAAAATGAATGGTATTTCTATTTTCGTTGGTACACAGAGCTTCTGGATGTGCACAAATCTCTAAGGTGCCTTACTACAACATACCTTGTCTAAATCAGCCAAACAACTGAAATATCAGACAGAGAACAAACTGGCTTCTGAAGTTTTGTGTTCCCCTTCCCCTCCTTTGTCTCAGGCATCAACTTGTTTGTCCTCTCAGGCTCCTTTGTCTCATCTCTGCCCCAGCAACCAAATTGTGCTCAAACTCCACCTCTGACATCATCTTCCTCTCCTCTGCTGTGCAAAAATCTGCCCCTTTAAAATCAGGCCTTCTGGAAGATTTGAATTCTAAACCCCTAATTACTATTTCTAAGTTAAGTGGGTCAAATAGGAAGTAGAAAGAAAAAATAGAAATTATTTAAATAGCAATTACCTAGAATTTTTGTAAGAAATAAAATGACTCAAAAATGGCTCTAAATAAATTCTTACAGCATCCAAATAAAAATCTTTAGTAAAAGATTTTGGTCATCTGAACAAGTAAACTTAACTTACTCCATCTGCCAGAAATACGATTTAGATCCAACTGTTCTTCTGAATTTTATATAACTGTACTCGATACATAAGTAAAGTTTTAAAGTGAAAGCTATGAGATATCTGTTTATGTCTATCTATGTGTAATGTATGTATGTTATAGAGATGTAATACCATTCTACCTCTGGATGGTATTGCTTAGTTTAATTTGTAAAATAGCTCTATTTAATTGGTGTGAAATTAATCACTTATAAATTAAGTATACCTAAACTTCAGAGATATAATGGAAATTAACTCAAATTTTTTCAAGTTTATGTAATCTAGGATTAATGTTTAGTACATAAAAACTAGCTTAATTTTCTTGGTTTTATTGAAACAAGCATATCTTTAGAGTTATCAATACTGAATAAAATGCAGACATGCAGTTTTTATTTTACCTAAGTTTATAAAGCTCATATTGTATCTGTTACAAAATTTTTCAGCCAGAAAGTAACTTAAGATAATGGTTGGCTATTTAATGTCAAATCGAAGCATGATTGTTAAAAGCAAGTAATTTAAATAAATGTAAATAAGATCAACACTTATACTAAATTAAACTAAATAATAGACAGTCATTGGAATATATAAATCATTTCCAAATAAGATGAACATTATTACAAAACTAATGTTTCTCAACTGTTGGCTTCTGTTGGAGAGAAACTAAAAGATATTTGAGTATATTACTGAACATTTTTTATGCCATACTAAGAAATTTTCTGTGAAAAAGTCATATGTTTCTAGAAATTTATGAAAGATATTTATAAATTCACCAAGCCATAAAATGTTAATATAAATTGCTTATTTCTTAGTTTTTCACTAGGAATGAAAGACTGTAAGGGTTAATAATTCTAATTGCTATACGTAATAATAAGGTAGACTTCTCAATATGCAAGGAAAGTAGGATGTGTCTTTTGATGAAAGAAAGTATAGGAAATGGAAATGCATTTTGTTGAAGGAAAAGAAAGTAATTTTTTTTCCTAAAGAGAGGCTGATTATTTCAGAATGGAAAAGAGAAAAACACAGAATAAAATCTAAATATAAAAATAAAGTGTAGAAGTTTAGCGGAAAGAAATCTTGGGAAATAATTTTAATGTGTGGTTGGCTGGCTAGTATTAAAATGAATTTATTAAAATGAATTTTAATATAAAAATAAGCTGATGCAAAATTATAATTTGGCTTTCTTTTCTTTTGAAAGGACAGCGTTTTCTTGGGCTATTGGTTTGCTTTTGATATCAGATAGTGAAAACTTCTTTACATTTAAGTAATATGTCAAAAAACTTTTCTATGTTATTTCTATCAGGTCTTTAACTACTTAAGAGAACTGAGTCTTCTTTAAAGAAGTGAAGTATTGCTTAGGTTTTAAGCAATGGTGTTAATGAGTTAAGTTGTTAAAAAAAGTTAAATATTAAAAAATTTAAGTATTACTTACAACCATGTAATAATTTGTATTTGCCTTTGAAAGTTTTTATTGTTACTTTAGTCAAATAGATACTTAAGTATTATTTTGTAATGATCTATGATCCAATTTTGTTAAGTCCTCAAAACTTTGTATATTTTTGACAAGCTTCTCAAAGTATTCAAATTCTAAATGAAGTCTTCTTGACCTAGATGTAATTTTGGGATTTTCCAGAGGGCATCTGGGAAATCTCAAAAGATTTCTTCCCTTTCTTTATATTTAGGCTTATTTGGTATGTCAAATTACATGAGAATCATTGTCAAATAAGTGATCATAAACTTTTGTAGGTTATATTTTATAGGTGAATGCTACTAAAAAGTGTTCTATAAATAGTTTACAATTCTTAAAAATCTAATATATCCTAACATAATGTTATTATGTATAATTCTAGTAATTATCTAAAAATCTGAGTCACAAAAATACTTAAATTTTCTTATCAATTACATTTACCCATTTTGTCTATTGCAGACATTTATTGTTTTATTGTTTATTGTTGCCATTTACAGACAGTAAAAGATAGTGAGGCTTTTAAAAATATGTTTTATATTCAGAGAGATTCATGGAAAAGACTTTGACAACAAGTATAGAATAAAAGTTTTTGTATTTTATCAAATACAAATGTTAAGATCATAACGCTGAACTGTGTGAGTGTTTCTGGAACTTGATTGGAGGACTTATTGCTTTAATGTGTTTTTTTTTCCCC
>JAQQSS010000042.1:1601375-1616203 GCA_028646465.1 Rhinoceros unicornis | reverse complement strand
TTTTTGCAACAAGTGCTGAAACGCTTATCTTTTTGTCTCTTTTTATCTATCTCCTCAAAATTTGGAAACTATTCCATATTGTTTTCACAACAATATATTTGCCTAGGTTCAATGAAGTTCTGTTCTGCTTATAACCAGACACAACTGGAAATATCGGCTACATTATCAAGGCTGTGACTAGAATGCTATGTTCAAGAAAGATGTACATAGAGATGTCATCATCATGGAGCATGAGAGGTTGTCTATGTCTCTCCGCTTTAACCCAACAAAAGCTACATTGTAGAACACACCAGGGCACCTGAAAGATCCACAGATTGATACAAAGATGGGTGAATTGGAGCACATAAAGAAGCCTAAACAGAAGAACAGCAAAGGCAGGACTCAGGATCCTGGATCCCAGCTGCAACAACTGAGCCAGTCCCAGAGCACTTGGTTTGCAGCAGTTGAGGCACATGTGTGACTCCAGCCAGCCAGCTATCATGGCACCTGTGACCATGGGAAGCAGAATAGCAGCAGAAGAGGAGCCTCAGGATGCTGGAACCCCTAGTCACAACTCAAAGCTTGGTAGCAGCAGTGGAGATGCACTCAGGCCTCCTACATTCCAAGTGCAATGACATTTGCTGTCACAATGTAACAAGCAACAGCTCATACAGTGCCCCACATCCCTGGCTTCCTTCTCAACTTCTCCCTCCAACCGTCACTGCAGATCCTCTGATCTAGGTGATCGTGGACATGGCTGAGTCATCAGTCACCTCTTTGCCCCTAATGGAAAAGGAAGCAACTGCAGCGACACCAGAAACAGCAAGCCATCAGTGATCCCCAGAAGTGTAGGTGGTGGTGATGAATGTACCAGTGATATGCACAAATAGAGGTGGTGGAGGGTGGAACATGCCAACCCTTGAATATAAATAGAGGTAGCTTAGGTAAGAGAAACCAAAAAATCATGCTATATCACCACCTACTGGAAAACAAAACAATGTCTTCTATTCTCCAAGCAGTTGAAAAGTTTGAACCCTAAAAACGAAGCTACACCTAAATAAGAACATGTTTCCTGCAACATTAGCAATGAGCTACATTAAAGTACAAAAACAAAAAAAAAAGAAAGATCAATTAGCTCAAAAATAAAATCAAGTAACAAAATTAACAAAAAGAATACTTTATGAAAGAGATTGAAACTATAAAAAAAATCCAAAAAGAAATTGTGGAGCTGTAGAACTAAATAAATGAGATTAAAAAAACACACGAGAATGCGTTAAAAATAGAGCAGATTATATGGAAGAGTGAATTAGTAAGCTTGAAGATATAAATCTCAAAATGATGCAGGTAGGAGAGGAGAGAGAAGTAACACATAAAAAATTGTAGAAATTCTACGAGAACTATCAGCTCCATTTCAAAAGGTATCATAAGAGTAATGGCTATCCCAAAAAGAGAAGAGAGAGAGAAGAAAGTAGAGAACTTAATAGCTGAGAACATCCCAAACCTAGGAAAGAACTGAACATATGATCTATGAAGTGAATAGAATACCCAATTATCTCAGTGCAAAAAGATCTCTAAGACACATGAAAACAAAACTGTCAAAAATCAATAACAAAGAAAGATATTAAAAGCAGCCAGATGAGAAAGAAAATCTGCAAGGGAGTCTCCTTTATGCTATCAGAACCCTACAGTCCAGGAGAGAGTGGAAGAATATATTTAAAATGTTAGAAGTTACAAACCATCATCCAAGAATACTTTAATCAGTAAAGTTATCTTTCAGATATAAAGGAGAAATAAAGACTTTCCCAGACAAATAAAAGCTGAGGGAGTTTATTTCCCCTAGATCTGCCATACAAGAAATGTTGAAGGGAGCTCTCCTATCCGAAACTGAAAGGCAAAGTTACCTAAAGCTTTGACCACAGCAATAAATAGAATCAGACAATTGCAAATCTTTGTTGGAATAGAATAGCATAGAGTTAATTATAAAATAAAGGCTAAAGGGAAAGGAAGCACTAAAGTAACTACAATCACTTTGTTTTTTTTTGGCGGGGGGGCGGGGGGAAGAGATCAGCCCTGTGCTAACATCTGCCAACCCTCCTCTTCTTTTGCTAAGGAAGACTGGCCCTGGGCTAACATCCGTGCCCATCTTCCTCGACTTTATATGGGACGCCACCACAGCATGGCTTGACCAAGCAGTGCGTTGGTGGGCGCCCGGGATCCGAACCGGCAAACCCAGGGCAGCCGCAGCAGAGCGCACACACTTAACTGCTTGTGCCACCGGGCCGACCCCTACAATCACTTTTATTGGTAACAAAATTACAATACAAAATAAATAATTTGTGATACAAAAACATAGAAGGAAGAGGAAAAAGACAAAACCTGCATTAAGGAAATGAAGATAAGAGGCTATCAGCAGAAAAAGGACTGTCTTATCTTTAAGACCATTACATCACGGAAAACCACCAAACTTAATTGGCAGACAGAAGTACAAGGATGAATAAAAAACAAAATGTAGAACAACCAGAGAGAAGAAGATAAAATGTCTATCAAATTCTCATATATCAATAATCATGCTAAATGTAAATGGATTTAATTCACCAATAAAAAGACACAGAGTGGCTGAAGGAACTAAAAAAAACAGACCCAAGAATATGCTGCCTCCAGAAGACCCATCTCGAATATAAAGACAAACAAGCACAAAGTGAAGGGGTGGAAGATGATACTCTTAAGAAAATGACAACCAAAAGAAAGCAAATGTAGCCACATTTACAGCAGACAAAATAGACTTCAACCCGAAAAAGATAACAAGAGACAAAGAAGGATATTATATAATTATAAATGGCAAAATCCATCAAGAAAACATTACATTTATTAACATATATGCACATGACATAGGAACACCAAAGTATATAAAGCAACTCTTAACAGACTTAAAGGGAGAAATTGACAGTTACATAATAGTAATATTGATCTTTATTACTCCACTTATATCAACACCCAGATCATCAGATTCCTGACTTTCCTGACAGAATGTCTACATGGAATTACAGTTATGGATCAACAACTAAGGATCAACCTTAAATAAAACAGACTACACAAACTTTATAGATATATATAGAACACTCAATGCAAAAGGAATAGAACACACATTCTTCTCAAGTGTATATGGAACATTCTCAAAGATAGATGATATTGTGGGAAACAAATTAAGTGTCATTAAATCAAAGAAGATTAATGTCTAAAGCAGATAGCTTTCCCAAGATGATTGCATCAGGGCTGCATACCCTCGTCTTACTGTTGTTTCTTTATTATCTCCATTTCTTTGTGAAATGATAATGCTCCTATCCACATTTCTTAATCCCTTGTGAAAGGGGGAAACCTCTCTGATTGCTGATTTATCATCAAAACTTCAATCTATTCAGGATAATAACTCCTTATTTCACCCTATAAAAATTTCACTGGAATTCTGGACGCTATTGTATGTTTAAATTGTTATGCAGGTCCATTTTATAAAGTCAGGGTACTAAGCCAACCTAAATTTGTTCTTTCCTTTAATTTAACCCATGCTTGGGAGAGAAAGATAGGATCTTATGAATATTTGTATGATAAATTCTGTAGGGTGACCAATGTAAATGGGATCATTTGTATACTTTTGATATACACATATACTTAGGCAATCTCAGAATATGTAACAACACAATGTCGGAGCTTTGATTAAATTGTGGTAATGCCTCTATGCCAGTGCATTGTCCATAAATACTGTTCTTTATGCAGAAGACTTATTTACACCCCTAGTTACATTTTGATGTATAGCACTTTATGCTTAGGTATATCAGTCTTGACAGCTGGAGAGTATGAGGACAGTGTCCCTTTGACACATTCACCACCCTGTTCTCCCTGCATAACCCATTAGAAGCTTCTCATTGGTGAATTCCACCAAATTTCTATAATCACCTCAAAGGAGAAATTCCAGAAGGGATGCATAAATCTGGGTTTCCCTCCATAGGAAGAGTTTTCTTTCTGTGGAGCCACGTAAGTGCCAACAAACATGATCAGAAATCTCTCCCTAACATTAGAAGATTTGGTTGATTTCACAGCCAAAGCAGTTGGAACCCAAAAATACTCACTTAACTCACTGGGCAGGGTAATGTTCTAGATAGGTGTATAGTTCTTGATTACCTACTTGCTGAGCAAGGAGGTGTCTGTACAGTAACAAACACCTCCTGGTGCACGTGAATAAACACCTCTGAGGAAGTAGAGACCCAATTACACAGAATCGGAGATCAAGCACATTGCCCACAATAAATTTTACCCAATAACCCACTGTCTTTTGATTTATGCAGCTCGTTGCCCTCATGTCTGGGTTCCTGGTTTAGAAGCATCATACAAACTGGACTTGTATTGTTTTTAATCCTGCTTTTTGTACTTGTTAAACTCTGTACCTGTTGAACCTTTGTAAACATGATGTACCTAATAAGGTGATGTTAGTTCAACAATTTGAAATTATTTCTGATGCTTACAACCTCAAAAAACTATAGACTTTGAATAACAAATTCCTGAGAGTTCTCCATCCTAACTTTCTCTGTTACACAAAATATGGCAAAAAAGTTTTCAACTGCTGTGAGCTTTCTCTCCAACCTGGGGCATGATAACCAGGAGAGGTCCTTCCTGGCATCAAGGGACAAGACTACTATGTGCAGAGAACCTGGCTCTTGATCAATGACATTTTGGAGAAATATCTTGATCAAAAGGGGCAATGTAAAAATCAGTAAAGGGAAACTTCATTTAAAAGAGGTTGGGAAGCCAGAGTGGGGAGCTCTTACGCAGTTCCACTCAAAGTCATTTACAGGAAAGACAGGCAATTACAGACCCCAACAGAAAGAAATCATTAACAGAAAGAATCATCAATTACAGACCACAGCAGGAAGAAATGTACATTGCATCCCAAACAGAAATCGACTACCCCAGCAACTTCGCCACAGAGAAACCATAACCACCCTGAACTCTTGCTTTTCTCCAAGGGACGTTTCTTCAAAACAATCACTCCCAATTTCTTTCTTTTTTTCTATCAAATAACATTTATCTCCTTTGATTGTTGAACTTCCGTATGGCTTTTCTCATAGCCTGCAGGGCCCAAATTGTAATTCTTTGTTTTTTCCTCAAATAAACTCATTTATAGTTAAAATAACGGGCCACTTTGGGGTCACTTTTTAACACATCCTAAAGCCACAGACAACACTTGGGGCAAGCAATAGACAGACAAAAAAAATCTGGAAAGAAAGACACTAGGAAATGAGATATGTACAGGAATTATGTCTTTTAAAAGCTCCTGGAGAAACCAAAGAAGACAGTCACATATACAGGAGTAAAGCAGTGCACACACTCATAAACGACCCGAGAAGACCCTGAGCTTTTCCTCTGCCTGACCTTCAGGTTACACACAATTAGAAAATGAGTGCTAAGGCAAGATGGTAAACAGTCTAGGTATTAAAAATATTCTGTAAATCAATGAAAATCTGCATACTGGAACAGTGTTTTTTCTATCTTTTTCTATCTATTTATCTATCTATCTATCTATGTATCATCCATCAATCTATTTATTTACTTTGGGCTCTAGGCATTTAAAATAACTGTCAAGTCACTAGATGACAAAAAAGCAAATGAAACACAAACTTCAGGGCCTACATACAAAAAAACGTAATACAGTCTTCAAAAAAAAGCTTGGAAAAATCACCACACAAACCAAAACACCCTACAACAGGCAACAATAACAAACCTTAGAGAAGTGGAAGAATCTGATTTACAGATTTACTGTATTATAACAGTGAAAATATCCATTTTTCAAGAAAAATTTATAACGCGTGCAAAGGAACAAAAAATACACCATTTAGACAAAACAAAAGAAATAATGAATGCTCCCAGAGAAAGACAGGCATTAGACACATCAGACAAAGATTTAAGTCAATTGGTTAAATATGCTAAAAGCTGAAGGAAATCATACACAAAACAAACAAAACGAAACAAACAGCAAAAATTAGAGGAAACAGGAGAATGATGTCCCACCACGTAGAAAAAACTAATAAAAATCATCATAATAAAAATCATAAAAGGAACCAATTAGAAATCCTGGAGCTAAGTGTCATAACTAAAATGAAAAATTTACTGAAGAGACAACAGCAGATTCGAGCAGGAAAAAGAAAGAATCAGTAACAGAAGATAGGTCAATTGACATTACTGTATAAGAAGCAATAAAAGAAAAATAAATAAATAAACACAGCCTGGAGATCTTTGGGACTCTATCAAGTGCATTAACATTTGGATAGTGGGAGTTCCACTAAGAAAAGAGAGAGAAGTTGCAGAAAGAATATTCAAGGGAATATTAGCTGAAAACAACCCAAGCTTGAGGAACTATGTGAATCTTCACATCCAAGAACCTCAATAAACTCCAAGTAGAATACACCATAAGATATTTACACCAAGAAATACCAAACTATGGAAAGAAAAAAATAAGGAAAGAATTTCGAAGAAAGACAGAATCAACTCATTACATAAAGGAAATTGTTAATAAGATCAATAGCTAATTTCTCCTCAGAAATCATAGAGGCCAAAAGGAAATGAGATATCATATTTAAAGTGCTGAAAGAAAGTGCTAAAAGAAAAGAATCCCATCACGAAAGAATTGTATATCTTGTGAAACCATCCTTAAAAAATGAAGGAACAATTAAGAATTCTGCAATAAACAAAGAAAGTTTTCTCTAGTAGACTCAGTCATACAAGTAAGCTATAGGTGGTCTTTCAGGGTGAAAGGCACTGTTTATACTAGTGCCTTTCTAGTATAGATAGTTACTACAGTAACTATAAATAGTTACTATTTTTACTAAATAGGAACTGAAAACTATATTAAGAAATAAATAATGATAGGAAAAGTACATAGACAAATATAAAAGACATTAGTATTACATATGTTTGTAACTCCTCTTGTTCCTTCCCTGTGTAATATGTAACACAATACGTAAACAATAACTATAAAGTTAAGTTAATAATGGACACATTATGCATAAAGAAGTAATAGGTGACAATAACAACACAAAGGTATGAGGTTGCAAAATAATAGAATTTTTGTATACTATTGAAACTGCATGGCCATTAAATCAAACTTCAGTGTTATAAAATTAAAATGTTTAGGGTAATGCACAGGGTAACCATTAAGGAAAAAGCTTAAAAACATATGGAATATAAAATCAAAAGTAAATCAAAACAGTACACTAGACAAATAAACTAGTATTGAAAGAATTATACAACAAAAGAGAGAAACACATAAAGAAAAGTATAAAATTACAAAAGTTCTGCCTAATAATTACTCTAAAGATAAAGGATAGAGGTAGACAGAAGACATATAAGGAAATAAAGATCTTGAATAATACTATAAACTAATCCTAACCAATAGACAAAAATAGAATATTCTGTCTACAAATAGCTAAATACAAATTCTTCCCAAGCGTGCACCAAAAATTCTTCAACCCAATGTTAGGACATAATCACTGTAATAAAATTGAATTCATATAAAATATCTTTTCAAACCACATGGAATGAAACTAGAATCAATAACCAGAAGGAAAACTGAAAAGTTCATATATATAAGAAAAAAACATGCTCTTAAACAATCATTACGTCTATTAAGAATTTCCAAGACAACAGTTTTAAAAAATGAAACCAAAACACAACATATCACAGAGTAAAAGTAGTGATCCCAAGAAAATTTATGGCACTAAATGCATACAAAAAGAAAAAAATGTGAGAGAGAGGGAAAGAATCATGTCAGTAAAATGAAGGAATAAGAAGTTGTATGCATCAAACGCCCCATGAAAATATTAAATAAACAACTATAAATTGAATAAATTAACTTTATAGAAGCTTTAGAAACCAGTTAATAAACTACACTAACCAAGAAATTGCCCAAACAACAACAAAAAAGCCACAATCAAAACAATAGAAATTGTCATAGTGTTTTTACTTGCCTTTGCCCAATCCTTTTCACAGCATGATACACCATGGCCAAGTCAGGAGGCAGCCACCCAATTTCCTGTCCCTTTGCTCTCACTAAAATTAGTGGAAATTTTTTAAACTTTCTGGCCTATCTCTGGCTGCCAAAGGAAGTAATTTTTGTCTCACCTGACTTGGAACTCAGAGAGGGAACAATAGCACAGTGTGGTTCTCTGGTTGACAGAAATCATGGAAGGCACTGAAACACAATTTGACACATGAAAACTGCAAGAGACTGCAGTCACACAGAATAGAACATCTAAGTATCCAAGAAGCAGCTAGGATGCGATACTATGGAAACTTAAGATATTTCAAGACAGTGAGTTGAGGAACTTAGGGGGAAAAAATGGCACACATATGAGCCCAAATAGGACACATGGCCAGGAGAGACCTGAAAGAACTCCAGACACTCCTTTAGCCAAAAAACACCAAATAAAACAACATGACCCAATGTAGTTGTATGGAAACTCTAGAAACCAGTTAAGAAGCTGTAGCAACCAAGTGAATGTCTAACCACGAAGAAGTTTCATGCAGTGTGGTAGGACCTTTTGCGGTGTTATTGTTCACTCATGCCCCACTCCCTCTCAGTTCAACATGGTGTCTTCACAAGAATGACACCCAGTTCTCAGTTCCTACCATGAGATGGAAGGAAAAGAGCAGAAATTGTTTGCAACATTCTGATTTATATCAGGCCTACCTCAGGGAAAGGTGTCTGACACAGAGCACTGATGGAAATGGTAGTATAGTTTGAGAATCAAGCTAGAGATTACTGAAAGCAGTGGTGAGTACCATAACATGTGAGAGCTGCAAGAGACTGCAGAATCACAGAGAACATGGGGACAAGAAAATACAGGCAGAAAAATAAAATAGAACAAAACTAGTCTCAAAGAAGAAGCATAGATGACAGTCTTAGGGAAATTAGGACATACAAAAGCAATCATATCTCCAAGGGAATTGAACAAAATACATTAAACAGGGACAAGGAAGACACATCCCCAGAAATGACTTGAAGGACCTTGACTCTTCATGCCAGGCTGATTAGTGATGGTCTTCCCCTGCATGGTAACAGGCTGCAATGCCTGGAAGATGCAACTGTTTTTCAAATGCCTCATTTTTAACAAAAGATCACAAAGCATACAAAGAATCAGGGAAACATGGCCTATTTGATGGGACAAAGTAAATATCCATAAACTGACCCTAAAGAAACACATGCCTTGAAGTTACATGACAAAGATTTTTAAAGAACTGTGTTAAATATGCTCAATGAGTTAAAAGAGAACACAGATGGAAACAAAACAAAATCAGGAAAATGATGTAAAGAGAAAATGAAAATAAAAAATATAAACCAGGGCCGGCCCTGTGGCTTAGCGGTTAAGTGCACACGCTCCACTGCTGGCGGCCTGGAGTCGGATCCCGGGCGAGCACTGATGCACTGCTTCTCTGGCCATGCTGAGGCTGTGTCCCGCATACAGCAACTGGAAGGATGTGCAGCTTTGACATACAACTATCTACTGGGGCTTTGGACGAAAAAAAAATGTGTATGTATATATATACACCCCATAAAGAAAAACTAACAAAAATTCTGGAGTTAAAGGACACAATGATAGAACTAAAAAATAATAATAATAATACAGAGTTTGAACATTAGACTTGATAATGCAGGTAAAAGAATCAGTGAACTTGAAGACAGATATTAGAGATTAGTCAGTTAGAGATACAAAAGAAAAAGATTAAAACTGTTAAGAAAGCATGTGGAACGTGGGAAAACGTCAAGTAAATTAATATACTTATAATAGGATTCCTAGATGACAAGAGAAAGAAAGAAAGTGGCAGAACTTGTTTAAAATATAATTGCCAAAGAGTTGCCAAATCTTGGCAGGGGTATGGACATTCAGATATATGAAGTTCAAAGAACATCAAGCCAGATCAACCCAAAGTATCACAAGACATATTATGATGAAATTGTCAAAAAGTCAAAGATGGGATAATACTGAATACAGCGAGATCAAAGAGGCTCATCACAAAAAAAGAAACCCTATAAAGTTATCAGTGAATTTGTCAGAAAAAATCTTGCAGCTTAGAAGAGACAGTAATGATGTATTCAAAGTGTCAAAAGAAAAACTGTCAACCAAGAGTACTTTACCTAGCAAAGATGACCTTCAGAAATAAAGGAACGATAAAGACATTCCCAGACATAGAGAATCCTAGGGAATTCATCACCTAGGCCTTGGAAAAAATACTAAAGAGAGTTCTTCAAGTTGAAGGAAAAGGACAATAAGTAACATGAAAATATAATACAGTGTAAAACTCAGTGGTAAAAGTAAACATGTAGTCAAATGCAGAATATTCTAATACTGCAATCACAGTGCATAAATCACTTTTAATTCTAGTGTAAAAGTTAAAACACAAAAGTATTACAATTATAACTACAATAATTTGTTAATGGATGTACAATATAAAAAATGTAAAGTGTGACATCTATAGCAGCAAATGTGTGGGGGGGTGTAAACGTGTAGAGTTTTTGTATACAACTGAAGATCTTAAGAGCTTAAAATAGACTGTTCTAAATATAACATAAGTTTGTGTAAACCTCGTGGTAATCACATATAAAAACCTATACATGACACACAAAAGATAAAGAGAAAAGAATCACCTGAAATTTATACAATGTTATAAACCAATGTTACTGCAATAAACAAAAAATAAAATAAATAAATAAAAATTAAAAAAAGAGAAATGAATCAATGTATACTAATACATATATCAACAAATTACAAAAAAAAGATGAGAAAAAGAAGAAAGGAACAAAAGAACTAAAAAACAGAAAACTATTAATACAATGGTAATAGTAAGCTCTTTACCTATCAATGATTGTGCTCTATGTGAATGTATTAAATTCTCAATCCAAAAGAAAGAGAGTGGCTGAACGCATTAAAAAACCAGAATGCAGCCATAGGCTATCTAAAAGAGACTCACTTTAACTTTAAGAAAACTCATAGGCTGAAAATGAAGGATTAAAAAAGATATTCTGTATACCATTAAGCAAAAAAGAGCAGAGGTGGCTATGCTACTGTCAAACAAATAGACTTTCTATTTGTCTTTTCAGTCAAAATCTATCACAAGAGACAAAGATGATCACTACATAATGACAAAAGGGTCAATTAATAAGTGGATATAACAATTGTAAATGTACGTTACAATAATAATGGGAGACATTGACTTTCAACAATGGGTAGATCATCTACACAGAAAATCAATAAGGAAATAGTAGGCAAGATCAACACTATAGACAAACGGACCTAACCGTCATATACAGAACATTCCATCCAACAGCAGCAGAATGTTCCTTCTCAAATAGAAAAGGAACATTGTCTAGGAAAGAACATATGTTGGGCTATAATGCAGTTTTTACAAATTTAAGAAGATTGAATCATGCGTCTTTTCCAACCACAATGACATAAACTAGAAATAAATAACAGTAAGTAAATTGGAAAGTGAATAATATACGGAAATTGAACAACACACACCTGAAAAACAAATGGGAGAAAGGAGACATCAAAAATAATTATTTTTAAAGCTTGAAATAAAACAAAAATGAAAAAAACAAAATACCAAATTATGAATGTAGCAACAGCAGTTCTAAGAGGGAAGTTCATACCAACAAATGACTACGTCAAAAAAAAAGGAAAGAAAGATCTCAAATAAAGAACGTAACTTACACGTCAAATGTTAGAAACACAAAAACAAGCTAATCCCAAGGTTAACAGAGGGAGGAGATTAAAAAAAAAAAACAGAGAAGAAATAAAGGAAATAATGACTAGCAAGACAATAGAAAAAAACAATAAAACTACTAGCTGTTTTGTTGGGAGAAAAAAA
The DNA here is from genome assembly GCA_028646465.1 of Rhinoceros unicornis. Taxonomy (NCBI): domain Eukaryota; kingdom Metazoa; phylum Chordata; class Mammalia; order Perissodactyla; family Rhinocerotidae; genus Rhinoceros; species Rhinoceros unicornis. Next base: position 1,604,308 of record JAQQSS010000042.1, on the reverse strand, counting down.
TAGACAAACCCTTAGCTAGAATAACCAGACAAAATAATAGAGAATACAAATAACATTAATGAAAAAGGAGATATCACAACTCATATCACAGAAATACAAAATACTATAGATCATTATCAACAATTATATGTCCCCAAAATGAATATCCTAGAGCAAATGGACAAATTCCCAGAAACACAAAATGTACCAACACTGAATTGTGATGAAACATAAAATCTTAAAACAACTCAATAATGAGTAAGGAGGTTGTCGGTAATCAAAAACCTCCAAACAAAGAAAGCCCAGGACCAGATGGCTTCACAGTTGAAATCTATCAAACTTTGAAAAAAGCATTGATATTATACTTGTCAAACTCTTCCAAAAATTTGGAGTGAATTCTTCTAAACTAATTTTACAAGTTCAGAATTACTCTCATACCAAAGGCAGACAAGGACAATACAGTAAAATGCTCATACAGCATGATAAAGTGGGATTTACCCTTGGGGTGCAAGGATGGTTCAATATATGAAAATCAAACCTGATACACTACATAAAGAGAATGAAGGATATAAATTATATGATCACTTAACGTAGATAATAGAAAAAGCCTTTGAACAATTTCAATATATTTTTATGATTAAAAAAATTTATAGCCAATAAAAAAATAGAACTGTACCCTCAACATAACAGGTCTTATATGACATCACAGCTAACATCATCCTCAATTATGAAAAGCTGATAGCTTTTTCTCTAATAGCACAAACAAGACAAGAGTGCATACTTTCACAACTTCTATGCAACGTAGTACTGGAAGTCACAGCCAGAGCAATTAGGGAAGAAAAATACATAAAAGGCATCCAAATCAGCAAGGACAAAATAAAATTTTGATATGATACTATATAGAAAACTTGAAAGACACAATCAAAAACTTTGAGAATTAGTAAATAAATTCAGTAATAAAAGGATACATAATCAACAATGAAAAATCAGTTGTATTTCTGTGCACTAACACAAATTCTCTGTAAAAGGAATTAAGAAAGATAACATCAAGAGGAATAAAATAGTTAGGAATTAATTTAACCAAGGAGGAGAAAGATCTTTACACTGAAAAGTATAGGATATTGATTTAAAAAATTGAGGAAAATACAAAAAAATAGAAAGCTATCCAGCATTTATGGATTGGAAGAATTAATATTGTTAAAATGTGAAAAATCTCCCTAATAGTGGTCTTGTCATTGATTTTGGATACAACACCAAAACCATAGGCAACAAAAGCACAAATAAACAAGTGGGACTAGATCAAATAAAAAGGCTTTTGTACAGCCAAGCAAACAATCAACAAAATGAAGAAGCAGGCAACTGAATGGGGGAAAATATTTCTAAATCACCTATCTCTTAAGGGGTTAATATATAAATATGTAAGAAACTCATACAACTTAATAGCAAAAAAAAAAAAAACACAAAAAACACACAACTACAAAATTGGCAAATAATTTGAACAGATATTTTTTGCAAAGAAGATATATAACAGGCCAACAGGTATATAAAAAGTATTTAAGATCACTAAATGATTAGGAAAATACAAATCAAATGTATAATTAAATATCACCTCACACTTATTAGGATAACTATCATCAAAAAGACAAGAAATAAGTGTTGGATGGTTGTGGAGATAAAAAGAATTACACTGTTGGTGAGAATATATTTTTTAAAGCCATTATGGAAAACAGGAATTAGATTCCTCAAAAAAATTAAAAAGTGAACTACCATAGTCACCAGCAATTTCACTTCTGGGTATATATTCAAAAAAAGTGAAATCAATAACTTGAGGAGTTACCTCAACTTCCCTGTGCACTGAAGCATTATTCACAATAGGTGAGACACGTACACAGCTAAGTGTCTGTTGATGGATTTATGGATAAAGAAAATGTGGTGTATAGATATTTCATATACACATACTGTGGAATACTAGCCATAAAAAAAGAGGGAAATTCAAGTATTTGTGACAACATGGATGAACTGGAGGACATTATTTTAAGTGAAACAAGCCAGAAAGAGAATGTCAAATACTGTATGATCTCATTTATTTATGGATTCTAAAAGATCAAACTGATATAACAGAGGGCAAAGTGGTGGTTCCTAGGGGCTGAGGGTGGCAGAAATGGAACAATATTGGTCACAGTACACACATTTTTAATTATAAGATGAGTAAGTTCTGGGAATCTAATGTACAGCATGGTGACTATAGTTTATAATATAGAATTTTATACTTGAAATTTATTGAGAATGTAAATCTTAAATGTTCTCACAAAATGGTAACTACATGACTTGATGGATGTGCTAATTAATTTGACTGTGATAATAATTTCCCAACAGTACTTATATTAAATCATCATGTTATATCCCTTAAAAAACAAAACGTATTGGGGCTGGGCTGGTGGTGCAGTAGTTAAGTATAGGCCCTCTGCTTCAGCAGCCCAGGTTTGGAGGTTCGGATGACAGATGTTAGCTCAGGAACCATCTTCCTCCCCAAAAAAATAAAAATTAAAAATAAAACATGCCATAAAATCTAAACATATACAATTTTCATTTGTCAATCATACCTCAATAAAGCTTGAAAACTAAAGTCAAAATAAAATATATATATATATTGCCTTCTAGGATTACATGTGTATTTTAAAAATTTAGGAAATAAAAGTATGCACAAAATCAAGGGGTAAGTATGTAGGTATTTTTATATACATATACACACAGAAAAAAGGTAATCAATATACAATTTCAATTTTATAATTTGTCACTTAAAACTATATATGAACATCAAGCTATAGTATTGAATATTCTACAGCATTAGCTGCAATTGTTAAACAGCGTTCTATAATAGGGCAGCGTTATAATTCTATAATTATCGTGTTATAATTCTATAACAGGATAGTTATAATTCTATAATTATAGTG
>JAQQSS010000042.1:1550487-1600875 GCA_028646465.1 Rhinoceros unicornis | reverse complement strand
AGGGAGATAGCCCAGATCAGGCTAAATACACCTGGGGAATTAGTGAAATATCTCAGGTCACACTGAATACACCTGCTTATTAAAAATACCTCCAAATCAAGGTATACATACCTGAGGATTAAAGATAAAACCTAGGTCAAAGTAGAGATGCTTGGGCTATTAGAGTGATATCCCATGTCATACTAGACATACCTTGGAATTAGAGAGACATTCTGGTGCGTGTACAGAAAACCTCAGAATTAGTCACACATCACAGGTAGTTTAGACACATGGGAAATTCCAAAAATATCACAGATCAGTGTAGACACACTTAGGGAACTAGGGAAATATCCCAGGTCAGCATAGTATTCCTATTCTTGAGAATTTCCTTTTTCTGAAGTCTGCTTTGTCTAAAATTGATGTGACTCCAGCATTCTTGTGACTTTGTTAGAAGGTGTATTTTTCTTCATCTGTTTAATTTTTATCTATATGTGTTTTATAATTAAAATGGGTTTCTTGTAAACAACATATATTTCTGTCTCTTTTTTTGATCCATTCTTACCTTTAATTGGTATAATTACACTATTGACATTTAGAGTGATTATATATACAGGTAGGTTAATATCTATTATATTTGTTACAGCTCTCTATTGTTGCCTTTGTTCCTTATTTTTATGTTTCTCCTCTACTTTTTTTTTTTTACCTATTGTGGTTTTAATTCAGCATTTAATAGATTTTTATTTTCTCTTTTTTCTTGGCATGTAAATTATACTTTTTTTAAACTTTTTTTTTAGTGATTGTTCTGGACACTGAAATATACATCTGATTTACCCAGAGAGACTTTCAAATAACACTATACCACTTCAAGGGTAGTCAAAATACCTTATAATGACAAAATATTTCTATTTCCTTCCTTCCATCTCTTGTATCACTAGTCATTTATTTTCCTTATAAACTATAATCATTGAATACATTGGTGCTATTATTATTCTGAACAAACTATCTTATCTGTATAACTAAGAATAAACAACACAAAATTTTTATTTTCCATTCATTTATTTCTTCTCTAAATTCTTCCTTCGCTTATGTAAATCTGAATTTCTACTATATTATTTTTCTTTTTTCTGAAAAACTAACTTTAATATTTCTTATAAGCCAGGTTTACTGGCAACAAATTCCCTCAATTTTTGCTTGTCTCATAATATCTTTATTTTTTCTTCACTTTTGAAGGATAACTTCACAGGATGCAGAATTCTAGGTTTCTTTTGTCTCTGTCTCTCTCTCTTCCTCAACACTTTATGTATATTTCTCGGTTCTCTTCTTGCTTGTATGGTTTTTGTGGGAATGTCATATGTAATTCTTACCTTTACTCCTTTATAGTTAAATCCTCCCTCCAACACCTTTCAAGATTTATTATTCACCTATGATTTTCTGTAGTTTGGATATAATATGCCTAAGTTTGTGTTTCTTTAGCATTTATCCTGCTTGGTGTCCTCTGAGCTTATCAGATTTATGGTTTGGTGTCTAATATTAACTTGGGGAAAATTCTTACCTACTCTTGCTTTAGATATTTCTTCTTTCTTGACTTTCTCCCTTTCTTCTCCTTCACATATTCCCATTATACATATTTTACACCTTTTGTAGTTCTCTAGCTTTTGGATACTCTGTTATATTCTTTTTCTCTTTGCTTTCCAGTTTTGGAAGTCTCTATTGACATAGCCTCAAGCTCTGAGAATTTTTTTTTCCCAAGTGGAAAGAGAATGAGATTTCTTGATGGGTTTTGTGAAAGAACTTGGATGTTTCCTCAAAAGTTTGCCTGCAAAGTACAATACATGGAGAAAGAAATGATAGAGTGCAAACTAGGCAAATGAATAGAGAGTCAATAAGTATGGACAACCAGTGTAATGCATTACATTTTCAAGTTCTTTTTAATCTCTGAAGTATCTCAAATAGGTTGTATTTCCCTCAGTTTATACAATAGTTCCCTCTTATTCACAGTTCCATGGTTTAAGTTACCTGAGCAGTCTGAAAATATTAAGTGGAAAATTCCAAAAATAAACAATTTGTAAGTTTTAAATTGTGTGCTGCTCTGAGTAGTGTGATGAAATCTCACAGTGCCCTACTTCATCCCACCCACGATATGATCATTCCTTTGTCTAGTGTATCCCCACTGTGTATGCTACCTGCCTGTTAGCTCCTGAGTTAGAAAAAACATAGCATATATAGGGTTTGGTACAATCCATGCTTTCAGGCATCCACTGGGGGTCTTGGAAAATAGCCCCCGCAGATAAGGGAGGACTGTATTTAGGTGATTCAAATATGCAAATGGCATGGAATCATAAACTTGAAGTATTTTACTATTATTGAGTGTTAGAATACAGAAGAGCTTGAGTGAGAATTCCAGTAATTCTAATTAACCTACAAAATTCAATTCCAGTGCTGCCTCTTTACTGGTCTCCACTGATCCTCTCTTCCCTTAAGTTCTCTGTCAGAAATATCCAGTTCCTCTCTTAATCCTTTCTCTTTTGCTCTTTTATTATGGTTGTCTGTGTGTGAGCTTTTTCTCCTTACTCTAACACCATGTGTCTTAGTCATTTTATTTTATCCCCTGTTTTTACAAAACATAGAGTCTTGTAAAATGCCAAAAAAAAAAAAATGTTCTTAATACACTCCTGAATCCCTACAGATTATGCAGTAGAGAAAGTTGAGTGTTGAAAGCTTCATTCAAAAGGGAAGAAGACTTTCTGAAAACTATCTGGAGGAATGTGACTCAGTGACTCTCTAAAAAGAAGAATAAGTTTTTCTTTTTCTTTTTTTTTTTTTGTGAGGAGGACCTGTCCTGAGCTAACATCTGCCAATCCTCCTCTCTTTGCTGAGGAAGACTGGCCCTGGGCTAACGTCCGTGCCCACCTTCCTCTACTTTATATGGGACACTGCCACAGCATGGCCCGACAAGCAGTGCGTCGGTGCGCGCCCGGGATCCGAACCTGCGAACCCCGGGCCGCCGCAGCGGAGCGCGCGCACCTAACCGCTTGCGCCACCGGGCCGGCCCCTGAAGAAGAATAAGTTTTATGCTTAAAAGGTAAATTACTCCACTGGAGCCACAGCCTGCAGAGTCACATGGGATACCCACATATATTCAGTAAGTATTGAGAATGTATGGTCCCTCAGCCAACACTTACCACCATATAAAGGAGGAGATGTGGAATGAACAGGGATGTTAAATCCATAATTTTCTAAAACATTCTCAGGATAAATTAGTTTACCCGATAGAGTTTCTATCTTTTCCTTAATCTTCAAATATTTGATTATGTAGAGTCAAGTTAGGAGTATTTCTCTATCAAAAACAATCAAAGACACCATTAGAGAAATCTCAGTGATTTAAAAATTTCTCTGCGCTCAGTGCTCAGCACCAAAGCAAACTTGAAAAAATACCTTAACCTTCTGGATACTAAAACTACTTTACCTTTTCTTTCATTTTTCACTTTTCTTCCCTGTTGAATTATTTGAGATCACATATTCTTTGCCTTTCATTCAGATAACAGCCTTTATTTTAACCCATAACCATTAAGGTCCAATAACATTGCCCAACGTACTCTTGGAATACCAAAGGATTTTTCTTTTCTAGTCCTGGATTAAACTTCTATAAAGATCTAGTCCAGTTGTTTCTAGACAAATGAGAAACCAGGTCCCAGGGACGGGAGGTAACTTGCTGGCCCAAGGGCATCCAGTGACAGAGCCAGATTCAAATATCACCTACTCTATACCTCTCCCTTGTTTCTCTCATGGTCTCATCATTCCTTTCTTTGTGGGAGGACTAGCAAGGTTTTCACAGAATCCTCCTTATCCTATATATAAGTTATCACATAAACTCCAACTGTTTCTTTGGTCTTTTTTTACACCTTTTTTGTATGGATGAATGTATTTTATATCTCCACACTTATTTTGTTTTATGTATCAAACACTGACATAAAGCTTACTGTATATTGGACACTGTTCTAGGCATTTTAAAAATTAATTCTCTTAATCTGCATAACAACCTTATGAGGTAGAGGTGATTATTCTCCCTATTTTGTGAATGAGGCAGAGAAAGTTTGGGCAACTGGCCATATACCACACAGCTAGTAGGAAGAAGAACAGAGATCTAATAGCCCTGGGCACTGGCTTTAGGTTTCCATTATCAATTGCTACGCTTTCTTTCTCCAAGTTTTTGCTATTAAGTATACTATAATATTAAGTATATTAAGTATAAGGAGAGAGTTTTACCATAGTTGTGGCTGTAAAATCATCTGGACAAAATATATATATCCTTTCTGCTATATTTGTTCATGAACCTTCTTGTGTTTATGAGAATAATAAAGTTAGACAAATGTCAGCCTTGTCTGGATCCCTTTGTCCTGGCTCACTGCAGCTGCCTCTACTGACAAAAGCTTCTTTAGGCTCAGGCCCTTGATATCAAACAGAACCTTTGTCAAAACCTGCAGAGAGACCACCTAGGAGCTTTAATGAAGTCTCATTGCTAATAAAGCAGTATTCACTCACTCAACACATTTCTGGATCCTCTCCAATATGCTTGCATAGGATGTGTTTATAAAACACCTTTGTAAAGCTTGGTTTTCACAAGGAGAAATAGTTGTTAGAATGAAGAAAGCCACCCAAATAAACATAAAAGTTCAATATGGAAAAGTACAAGTTGCTTACCTAGTATGGATGTGTGTGGGCAGAGCTGCCAATTTAACAGGTAATTATTCATTTATGGTGAGGCCATCAGATCAGGAGATGAATGCAATTGAAAAGAGAGCTTGTTACAGTTCCCAAGAGGAAGGGGCATACCATATCACCCAGGGCCACGTGGAGAAATACTAGAGTCCATCAGGAGACAGAGAAAGCAAAGGAAAGACATTGGCAAGAGTCTTTATTGTGTTTTCCAATGGAAGGAATGGCCAAGGCTGTGTAAGCAGGCTTAGAATTGGCTAGTGTGAATAATTTCAGCAGGGTAAGGGATGTAGGGCTGTCTCTAGAGTTTGGTGCCTACCTTAGGGTGATTAGAGCAGGGGAATAGTGGTTTGGAGTCTGAAAGGCCAGTAAAGGAGGTGGTTAGGGAATGTGCTTTAGATTGGCTAGTTTGCATATGAAAGGCATGCTTGAAGGTGGGTTGTTAAATATCTTCAGGAACTAGCTAACTTTGGGAAGATGATTTCCCTCTAGACTCAGCAAGCTTTCAGATGTCAAATCATCTGAAATAAGAAAATGAAAGGGCATGGTTAATAACACTTCACATGTCATCATAGGATTCACAGTTCAGAGGTCTCCCCCACAAAACTATGGGCTTCTTACTTACCTTTGTTGTCCAGGACTTATCACTTCTGGTAGTTGCTTAATAAATCTGACTCCTGGTGCCACCACTTACTAGCTTCATGACCTTTGGCAAGTTACTTAACCTTTTTGTGCCTCAGTTGCCTAATCAGTCAAATAAAGATAATAATAAATAATAATCCTAACTACATATCATTGATATGAGGATTGAATTAGTTAATATTTATAAAATTCATTGCAAACACCATATAAGTCTTTGGTTTTCAAAATGTCAGTTGAGTTGAACTAAAGGCCTATCTATGTTATGCAGGGAATGGGAATGATGAGCTTTTTATGAATGACTTCTATCTTTTAAGGTTGTGTTTGTGTTTTTTCCCACTAAGATTTAGACTGTGTTTGTTTATTGGAGCTGTAAATAATTCTTGGGCAAATCACTACTTTATTTTTTTTTTTTTTCTCTCCCAAAGATAGAAGACAGCTCTGATCAAACAAATCCTGTTCCTATCATCTCATTCCCTGGAAGCCAGTCTTCCTGCCAATGGAATCAGAGCGGGCATACTGGGGGAAAAAGGAGGGGAGAGGTGGAAGAAACCGTCTATGGCTTGTGGATAGAACATTCCCCCCCCCCCCCCCCAAATCAATACCCTAGTTCAAGCAATCTGTCCAATTTCAAGTCTGAGTTTGGGATTTGGGCTTTAGAAAGGTATGATAGAAGGACTTGAGAGCTGACTCCACTTCCTGAAAATGAGTTTGCTTTCTCCCCTCCCTTCTCACTTCCACCCCAAATATTCACAATCTGTCACATCATGAACCTTAAGGCTGGTGTAGAAAGACTCTCTTTGAGGTTGAAGAGTCTGTGAGTCTAAGACACAAAGTTAGAAAATCTCTAGGCTTGCTGGAGGGCAAATCCAAGGATCAGCTGGCACATATTAATATTAGTAACAACCACCTTATTTATCATAAGTCAACAAACAAACACATTAAGATATGGGGTGGGAAGGGTCTCTTTCAGGTAGGAAAAAAAATATGTATTTGGGGGTAACCAAAAAGAATAGCTTTTACTACCTGGGGTTTCAAATGAGAGATGGAGCAATGACCTGAGAAAAGGAGGTGGTAGAGTTTACACAGGGATGATTCATTTCAGATACTAACAGAACTTCAGGAGGTCAGGAAACATAGACAGGAGACCCTCAGGGCTCCTAAAAGGAAAACTGGCTGGGGAGAGATGCTACTGACATCTGGCGGTGGAGACTATGGGTGCTGCAAAACATCCTACAGTGCACAGGACAGCCTCCACAATAAAGAATTATCCAGCAACAAATGTCAATAGTGCTGAGTTTGAGTCCCTAATTTAGTAGTATTTTGCTCAAATCATTTCATGAAATAATAGCTCCAAGAAATAAGTATCATCCTCCCTCTTTTTTTGCTTACATGAGGATGGGAGCCTGCCAATGTCAAAAGTGACTACAAAGCTGACACTTTACACTCTAGACCCAACTGCCTAACTCCAAACTCTGTAATCTTAAACAGTGTGCTATATACGTGGCCCAGAAACCCTGTAAATAATTAAGTGTGTGTGTAGGAACACTGAGGAAAAGAGTTTTAAATTTTAATGTCATTTTTTAAATTTGCTTAATTTTTGAAATCTTTGTTGAAGTCAAGATTCCTTAAGGAACGGAGCAAATTCAGTCAAGGCTATACATGCTGAGATGGATTACCAGTTTTCAAAGAATAAAAATACAAAGAAATTGCCTTAATGTTAAAACCATATCATGTGTAATTCAGTCTTTGATGATTTACAAGTTACCTTCAGCCCTAGGGCTCCCAACATCCCTTTCCTTGTACCTAGGCTGATTTAAATACTTTGAGGCATTTGGGATTATTATAAAGAATACAAAGTGAAGTATATAATATGTGAAAAGTGCACTGTCCATGCAATGGATAATGCTTAGGAAGAGATAAAGAGAACTAATGGATAAAATGATAAAAAAATTGATGTGTGACTTCAGGATCTACATCAACAGCAGGTGCCTCTAAGTCTAACTAACTTTTATTTAAGTGAATACAAAATATTTGAAAGCTTAAAATCCACACATGGGGAAAGTCCCACTGGCCAGACTTTAGGAAGAAGTCACAAATTTACCATATATGGGACCAGTGACAAATGTTTAAACCATACCAAAAACCTAAGTGGCTATTCAAATATGATCAAGTTTCTACTTCAACTAACCCTAGAGGCTGGACTATGCCTGTCATTTTGAAATTGGCTTCATGACCAGTTTATTTTTGAGGTTGAAAAAAGTGGCGCTCAGAATAAGTGTACTTTTAAGTCTTTACTATATTTGTTGATGTCCTGTTTGGAATGGAGTTCACTGCACTGTCCATCTTGTTTATTAGTTTCCAGCAAGGGTCAATCCCAGTGTCATCACTCTGGGAGAACTTAATTTCACACTGACATCTTGGTCATTTGAAAAATGTGATTTCTTCTTGTGACTAAATTGATTCTCCACCACACTTCTTTTAATGCAGCCGGTTCTTATGTAGTGATAAGAAGATCAAACATTTCAGCAAATACAGGAAATGATCAACATTTTATGCTAGATTTACATAATGCAAATTTTCCAATGAAGCTGAAGTTGGCAGAAATTAAAACATTATCTCAAACAAACAAGCAAAACTTTTAAAGAAACAATCTGATAACTCTGAAATTTGCTGCAAAAAATAAGTAGATAGCTTAACATTACTTTCAATGTTCAGCTGGAGATTAAGGCCAGGATGGACTAGACAATCTCTCAAGTTTGGCTCATCTCAGACAGTAGCAAGCTGCATGACGTGGAGCAAATGCTTTCCTTCTCTGATTCCCTCATCTATAAAACAAAGGGGTAGGGAAGTGTTTTATGGGATACAGGAAGTGATTCTTGGAAACTAAAAAAGGCCTATAATTCTATTATATACTTCTCAGGAGTAAGGAAAAAAAATCTATTTGGCAAACCAAAATTTAATTCTCCAAACAGTAATGTCTTTTAATAACATTGACTTCAAGTAGATATGGTACTCCTTATTAGTAAATATTAGATTGAAAAAAGGCTCTGTTAATTTCCATAACCCTTATATTTAAAATACTAAAAGTCAGGTAGCTATATATATTTCTTTCAAATGTTTGCCCAGTAGAAACTAATTTTCTCAGGTAAAGCTATCTGACTTTTTTTAAAAACAGAGTTGGGTTTCAAAATGGCCAATCAACTATGACTTCCAGATTACCAAACAGTATGTGAGCCAACATTTAAAGGTTAAGCCTGAAAGTCAGGTGAACATCCTGACTATCTTTTTTCTGGCTGAGATCTGAAGAAAATTGAAACTTAAATCTGAGTATCAACATCTTTAAAATAGAAATAAATGAATCTTTAGTTCAGAAAATTTGCCTGAAGACTGCATGAGCTGACCTTGTTTCAAGGTAGCACCTCCAAATGCAGTCAGAAATGTTAATAATTTTAATATTCAAAAAGTATCTTACCATGCACCATGTGTTTCCTACCAGTTTGAAAGAGTGAAGTGGAACAAAATAAAAATAGATCATGTTTTGGGAAAAAGGAAGGTAAACATGGGTGGTGCCCATCTGGAAATACAAAAATGGAGCCACTGTGATATCCTCTGCAGCCTCCCATCTGTTTTTATTTCTCTTCAAGTCCTGCCTTCAAAATAGTAAAGAAAAATATGAGAAATGAGCCTTCTCCTACTGGGTGATTTAAAAAATAAACTATGATCTAAGGGTTACTTTATTATCTTCTGTGGAACTTCTGGTTTATATATTGCTTTTGCTTTTTATGCTGGGACATCATCATATGTACATTTTATTTTTATTTATAACCCTATGGCCTGACACTCCTTGGGTTCGAAATAAAAGATTACTAACTGTATGTAAATGTCTTTCACATCCAATATGTTATTTTATTTTTTTAAATGTTTTCAGTAATTTTATTGAGATGATAATGCTTTATAACATTGTGTAATTTTGAGTGTACATTATTGTTTATCAATTTCTGAATAGGTGGGTGCTCACATGGGCCTGGAGTGTGCTTGCTCTGGCATGCAGATCTGCTGCAATCTCTGCTTGAGGCCCTGCTAGCTGCTGTGCTTAATGGGTGGGACTATTTCATGGTGATGGAGCCAGGTCCATTCCTTGGGGCTGCAATGGCACTATGGGTTCCCCTCAACCAGGAAGTGATCAGGAGTGGCTTAAGAGTTGCAGTTATGTCTTCCTACTGTTGCCCTGGGGCACCTCCCCACTCAGGCCAGAAAGCATTCGTGTGCATGCACACCGCTGCTGAGGGAAGGCAGGGAGTGCTCACCCATCTCCACCACTTCCCAGAGGGTCAGTCAATCCATACTGTTGTGCTGTGTGGGCTTCCCGCATGGCTCAATGAATGTCCATTTAATTTCAGTTCAAAAGAGGAAGAAACAAAGTGAACAGCTCACTCCACTACCTTGCTGACATCACTACCCAATAAGCCCTTTTAAATCATCTTAGTGGGAAGAATTTAATTATGGCAGCAAGAATCCTTAAAATATGCATCTTTAAAATACTATAAAATATGGTAACATGAGGATTAGGGAATTTGAAGCCTAATCGAACATCTATTCTTTCCCAAGTTCATCAGTGTTGATTGGTGTTCACAGGGTTACAAAGCAAGGAGCAACAATGCATATGTTGAAGCCAATTCTGATTAATTCTATTAGACTTAATAATTTTAGTCTCCCATGGCCATTTCTTTCTTTGAAGGACCATGTGTTGCTGTTTGTTTTTTATACTCAGTCTTCCAGTCTCCATGGACTGTTTCAGACGGCTGCCGGCATATTTGTTAATCACTCCCCAGCAGCTTCCAAATTCCTGTAACAAAAATTAAGGAAACTCAAACCTCCACCATCCCTCTCTTTTTTAGGTCTACATCCAATGTTCCTTCCCTTCCCAAACTCCAAGAGAAAATTTTATATGGCGATGTCAACCCAGTAAAATGTTATGCACATGAAATCAATTTCTGTGTCTATTTTTCTGATAAAATGGAAACACGACACGTCTTGGTAAATAAAGAAGGCATAAAAGGACAACCTACTAAGTAATAAACAATAGTATGTGGGCTTCTTTAGTTAGTAAAATGGGGCTGAACTCAAGAGTAAATACCCAAGACATTTTTGTAAATCAAAGGCAACAAGGAAGTCTGAGACATATTGGCTTCATATTCTTTGTAGTCATTTGGGCAGCAGAATGTTTGGCCTCTCCAAAAAACCTAAAAATAGCTTATGGCTCTACATGACAGCATTTAGGTAGTTACTTTCCAGTAGAACATGTCACAACAGTCCTAGTGCAGTATAGAAATGGGTGTTTAAATTCCCAAGTGAAAAATGTGCCTAGACTCCTGAAGGTCTTCCCTTTGTGGCAAGCCCATCTTCCACAGACCATTGCAAAATGGTCACAGAAACAAAACACTGTCTCTTACAGACCACCACTTCTCAAACTTTAATGTGTGTGGGAACCACCTGGGGATCTTGCTGATTCTGCTGGTCCAAACTAGAGCACGAAGAACAGCATTTCTGATGATCTCCTAGGTGGTGTTGATGCTGCTGGTGCATAGCCCACACTTACAGGAAAATAATGGTGTATTTCTAACTGGAGTTTCTTGTCCAGTCCTTTCTCTTTGATTAACAAAATGGCCCACTGAACAATATAAGCTTACAAGACTAGAAATTGAGACACTAAAAAGTCCAAACAAGTGGACATCAGAGTGAAAATCTAGTAGTTTTTCTCCTTTTGCTGGTCTTTTGATCAGGAAGACAGCTCCTCAGCACCATTTTCTTATGTCTTATTGGCCAGAACCAGGTCACAAGGCCATATTTAAGTGCAAGGGAGACTGGAAAAGATAGTATCTGGTCTTCCCAGACACTTCCCTGGTCAGCATATTCTGCCATTAAGGGGAATGGAAAAGGGAATGACTGTTAGTCAGACAGTCTCCTGCACACTGCTGGGCTCCACTCCAATTAAAAAGACACAGCCTTTGAAACTATACTTTAAAGATGCAACCACTCAATGTCACAAATTGTCATGGAAAGGAGGAGAACCGCTAAAGCAAGCAGTCTTTCTAAAATTGTCCACCAATGAGTATACTGCATTTTCCCCTGAGTTTCCTAAGTGAAGAGAAGGAGTGACAAATAGGTCTCTAGGAACTCAAACTGATTTTAGGGTTGGAGCAATGGGTTGACCACTTTCCAGGGCTTCATGGACTCCAAACTCACTTAGCACTCATTCTTACTCTGGGTTGCATGTCAGAGTTACCTGGGGAGCTGTAAAAAAAGATTAATGTTCAACTGCCACGTGCAGGGATTTTAGTTTAGTTTGTCTACGATAGAGTGTGAGAAGCAGAAATTTTAAAAGCTCCCAGATGAACCTGCCCTGGTTGGTTCCAAGGTTGGGAGACACTGCCCTGGAGCTATGTTTCTCATTTGTAACGTGTTCATAAATCACCTGCGGATTTTGTTGAAATGAAGACTTTGATCCACCAGATCTGTGGAGGGGCTCAAGCTTCTGCATTTCTAAGAAGAGATTGTTGGGGATGCTGCTGCTGCTGCTGAAAGTGGACTCCACTTTGTCTGGCAAAGTCCTAAAGCAAAAGTACTCAAAGTGTGGTCTTTGGACCACTGCAGTCTGAAAACTATTTGTCTGTATTACATGACAAGTAGAGAATTTAACAGTACTTAGTTGGAAACTTTTATAGCAATTTGACAATGCTGAGACACTTTAAGGGCGTCATTTTGTATTTTGCAAAAGTAAAGCAGATTGGAACAGATTGGAGCAAAACATATGTTCTTTGCACCAGCAAATCGATAAAGCACCAGCCTAGAGGATAATCCCTTCCACTAACATGCAAATTTGGGGGCAGAAATCACATTTTTTTTAATTGATGTTTTAATAGTTTATAACATTGTGAAATTTGGCGTTGTACATTTTTGTTTGTCCATCACCATATATATGTCTCCTTTCATCCCTTGTGCCCACTCCCTACCCCCATTTCCGCTGCTACCCACAATATAGTTTTCTTTGTCCATGGAAACACCTGGAAAGTTAGGGGTGTGCATTAAAATTTAATTTGGTTTCACACATATGCTGAGAGCTTCTACACTTTACTTTGGAGACATAAACATGGGCACAATGTGGCCCTGGATCTCAGAAATCTCAATTTCCAGAACAAATACAAATGCCCAAAAGGAGGAGAGAGAAGCAAGATTCAGGATCTGGAGGAGTGGTTATAACAAGGCAGAAGGTACTGAGATAAAAGTCACAGAGAACATCGGGGTATCTTGATTTTGCCATTATGGGCAGGTGATTTTTGGAAATGGAATGTCAGCCTGGAAAAAAGGTACAAGGTCAGGATGAAAATTATGAAGTAATTTGTAACACTGTTAATCAAAATTTCAATTATGTGTATTCTCCTGGAGGAATCAGAGTAAGCATCTCACAATGTCATCTATAGGCTAATTCTCAGTACATTTGTAAATTTCTTCTATTAGAGCCTTTCAACCTATCCTGGTGAAGTTTTACTGTATCTAGAGTGTCAAAGTTAAAGATTTGAAAAAGAAGAAAATGAATTCCTTTTACTAACTACAGTTTCTTGGTTAAGAAGATGCATGTTAACGTACTGTATGAAGATATGTTGGAGGCCTTGTCCTCAGGACCTCAGAATGTGACTTAATTTGGAGTCAAGGTCTTTACAGAGCTAATCAAGTTAAAATTAGTTCATTAGGGTAGGTCCTAATCCAATATAACTAATGCCTTTATAAAATGGGGAAATTTGAACAGAGGCAAACACATTAGGGAGAACACCACATAAAGATGATGAATCTACAAGCCAAAAGATAAAGATTGCTAACAAACCACCAGAAACTAGGAACAAGTCATGGAGCAAATTTTCCCTCACAGCCCTCGGAGAGAACCAGCTCTGGTGACATCTTGATCTGAGCCTTCTAGCCTCCAGAATAGTGAGATAGTAAACTCCTGTTGTTTTAGCCATCCAGTTTGTGCGACTTTGTTACAGCAGCTCCAGCAAACTAATACAATGAAGTATAAGAGAAGATAATACAGATAGAATCAATACCCGGGGAAGTTATTTGTTGTCAAATTAAGACAATGCTACTAATTAAAATAATAAGTATTAGTTAAGAACACATTTTGTGAGGAAAGATGTGTGAAAGTATTCTCTTAAAGCTTTGATTGTGATAAATCATGCTAGAACGGGTAGAAAGTTCAGTCATGAACAAATGAACAAAAGACTTGCTTGGACATTTTTAAAGATCTATGATGGAATGAGATCCTAAAGAAATATGAAAAACAGTTCTTTCTGATTAGAAATGCAGAGCGGGGGGCCAGCCCGGTGGCGCAAGCGGTTAAGTGCGCGCGCTCCGCTGCGGCGGCCCGAGGTTCGCTGGTTCGGATCCCGGGCGCGCACCGACGCACTGCTTGTCAGGCCATGTTGTGGCGGCGTCCCATATAAAGTGGAGGAAGATGGGCACGGATGATAGCCCAGGACCAGTCTTCCTCAGCAAAAAAGGGGAGGATTGGCAGATGTTAGCTCAGGGCTGGTCCTCCTCACAAAAAAAAAAAAAAAAAAAAGAAATGCAGAGCGGTTTTACCCTTGAAGCAATTTACCATTATGTTTACTAAAGCAGATAATAGATTCCAAAAGACCACATGGGAGGGAATATAGGGAGTAGGGAAAGGAGGAAGAAGCCAAATAGATGAATAAGGGAAGGAAGAAGAACAGAGAATATCAACACATAGTTCATAACCAGTTCTTGAAAAATGCATCAGTAAGTACCAGGCCAGCTTTGCAGTAATACTGAGTTCAGTGTAATTATCAACATGGGTTTAACTATTTCAGAAAGACATTTTTAGGACATTGAGTTTGTGAAATTATCCTATTTAGTCTTTTGTCATTAGGATTTTTTTTTTAACATATAGAACTGCATTTCATCAAAAATAGAAAAAATGCTCTATGACTATTTCTTTTTTCTTTTTGGCAAGGAAGACTAGTCCTGAGCTAACATCCAACGCCAATCCTCCTCTTTTTGGCAAGGAAGATTGGCCCTTGGCTAACATTGTGCCCATCTTCCTCTACTTTAGTTGGGATGCTGCCACAGCATGGCTTGACAAGCAGTGCATTGGTGCATGCCCAGGATCCGAATCTGAGAACTCCAAGCCACCTCAGCAGAGTGCGCACACTTAACTGCTGCACCACTGGGCTCGCCCCATCTATGACTTTCATAACCTTCTTGGTAGTTAATCTTTGATGTGGTGAAATAAATAATATAAAATTAAACCCAAGTTTATTTGAGATAGAAATGCTTTTCTATAATCACCCCTCTGGTAGATACCTACAATAAAAAAAAAAATTTGAAGAAATGTCAAAAACACAGACAGAAAAACAATGGAATTGGAAAATGTGGTGAAACAGAACAAGGACAAAAGACCAATCCTCATAAGCTATGCCTTTTAGACACTCTACAGATGAATAAGTATTCACTGAGCAACTATTCTGTAAGTCTGTGCTGGGCTCTATTTGAAACAACAAAAGTTTCTGAGAGGTGATAAGGACAAACCTAAAAAAAATCTAGAAAAAGAAACCAGTTGTGGAATGTGTCCTTAGATGGTATAAACAATTAATCAATTCATTTCAAATTAATTCAATGATAGGCACAGAGTTGTGCCGTGCACCATGTACTATTCAAGGCTCTGGGGAAATGGCTTTAAAGAAACAAAACAGTTGCCTTCATACAGTTTAAATTCAGTGGAGACATTGGAGAGGAAAGAAGGCAATAAATATATAATACATAATATGTAAATGTTACCAAAAAAATAATAAAGCTAGATATCTTAGTCAGTTTGGACTGCTATAACAAATACTATAGACTGAGTGACTTAAAAAATAAACATTTATTTCTCACAATTCTAGAGCCCCAGAAGTCTAAGACCAAGATGCTGGCAGATTTGATAGCTTGTGAGAGCCCTCTTCCTGGGGTTCAGACATCTGTCTTCTTGCTGTATCCTCACATGGTGGAGAGAGAGATCATCTCTCCCTTATCTCTTCTTATAAGGGGAGTTATCCCAATTATGAGGGCTCTAACCTTATGACCTAATTACCCCCCCAAATGTCCTACCTCCAAATATCACATTGGGAATTAGGAGTTCAACATATGAATTAGGGAGGGGGGGCATATTCAGTCCATAGCATCAAATAAAGGAACATGGTAAAGGAGCCGGGGTAGTGCTTTTTATACATGGAGACCAGAGGAAACCTCTCTGAGAAAGGGACGTTTGAGCAGAGATTTGAGAAAGTAAAGGAGTGAACCATGTTGATATCTGGGGGAAAAATATTCCAGGCAGAGGGTAGAGTATGTGCTGAGACCATAAGATGGAAACATGTATGGATATTTTAAGAAAAGCAAAGAAGCCAGTGTGTCTTAGCAGTGATAACAGTAGAGGTCAGACTGATAACAGTAGAGGGTCAGAGTCAATACGCCAAGGCAAGAATTGTGGGTGTTATGCTAATGAAATGAAAGTCCATTGGAGGGTGTTGAACAAATGGGGTGGTATGCTGTGTATCAGCTTTTAAGAGGCAAACTGTTTACTCCATCCTTCAACAATATTTTTGAAATTTATACTCTTTGTCAATAAATAGGCATACAAAAATAAATGAGAAGCAGCACTTTTCTTATTATTGTTATTACATATCCTTATCATCAAGATCACGAAGCAGCAACATTATCATGACCATCATTATTATCATCTGATCACCATCACCATCATTACCAACATCAGTATCATCACCACTATGGTCAATATCATCATCATCATCATCATCACCACCACCACCATCATTATTGTAAAAATAAACAGAAACCTCATTTAAAATGGAGCCAAAAGGCAAGATGGGGGAGCTCTTATGCTCTACAATGATAGTAGAGCACAACAAGGAGAAGAAAAACTTTCTCTTCTTGCCCAGCAACGCGTCCGTCAGTGAGAGACGGTCACAACTCAGCCAAGGAAAAGCCAAAATATGCTGAACTCCCAGTCTCCTCCAATGAACTCAATAGCCTTCTCAACTTCCTCTTCCCCTCTATGAAAGAGTTTCTTCTCCCCTTGTTTCTTGCCACATATATGTGGCTCACCCTTGTTGCAAATCTTAAATTGCAATTCTTTGTTGATCCTGAATAAACCCATTTTTTCCTGGAGAAAAAGTTGGCTGTAAATTTGCTTAATGTCAACATTTGGTGGCTCATATGAGGATCCAGAGAAGACACCTGATGACCCTGTGGCTGCTAAGCAAAGAGGTGCAGTGCCCATAAAAAAGTCCATTGGGATTGCTGGTTTTCTTGCTGACCTAGATGAAAGTAAATCTTTCTCTTGGAACTGTGCTTCCACCTTCTTTTCATTTTGAAGTTTTCCAGGATCTATTCAGGATTTACTCTAAGGCTTCATCCTTTTCTGGTTAAGGCCTTATTTTATCTGCAGTACTCAGTAGGCACTTTGTCCTAACTATTGAATGGAACTCTTGCTCCATTGGAACTGGCTGCTCAACCTTTTGTCCAGTTTCTCTGGGAATTAGATGGTTTCATAGAATGGCACTGCTCAATCTTTGGTCCAAATCATTTGGAAAGAAACTGTTCTACTGGAACCGAGCTGTTTATCCTTTGGCCTAGATCCTTTGGAATTGAGCTCTTCTAGCGGAACAGTGGTTTCAGCCCCCAGTATAACTCCTTCAGGATTAGGCTGTTCTATTGGAACTGTACTGTTGGGCCTTTGTGCTCACCCCTTTGGGATTAGGCAGTTCCCTTAGAACTGTGCTGGTATTAAGCCTACAAGCTGTTTGAGCTGTTCTATCGGTTTGAGTTGCTATCTGTTTAAGCTGTTTGTGCTGTTTAGGCTATTTGAAAATTATTATTTTATTCTAGAGAAAAAACCCTGGGGAATGGGATCCCAATTATCTAAATATTTTGAGGGTTGCCCCCCCCCAACAAAGACCCCAGCCAATTTTATGTTTAAAAACTGCAGTGATGCACATTTCTAACTAAATGGACTAATTTAACCAAAGGTAATTTAGAACACCAATGGCCTCTTTGGGGCATTTTGAACTCCCTAAACTTGCTTTTCTACAAACTAAATTGGACAACTATAGCTCTGCGATATTCAAAACTGAATGGAACATCTATTTTGATTGGTATTTTGAGACTTTCAAAGATTATCAGGAGTCTAAAATTGGCTCTTTGCAAATACAATTTTAAGATTAACTGAGGCAAACAAATGATTAAAGAAAGATAAAGTGGATTCTGAAGCCCCATGTATCTCTTCCTCAGCTTCTTTGTCTCAGGCTCCACCTCTGGTACCATTATGTTCCTCTTTCCTGGATTCTTGTGCCCAGGCCCTGCCTCTGGCACCATCTTCCTCCTTTCTTTCTATACCACCTTTACCTCCTCTATACTCTCAATTTCCTCATACTAACTCGGTCACCCAACTTCCCCTTTTCCCTGAACCTATTCCCACTCCATCTTCCTCTGAACCTATCAGAGCTGTCTCTTTAAAATTAAGCCCACTGAGGATCCAAAGCCTCAGCTCTTAATTTATTATACTTCCAGCACTAAAGCTTAACTGTGAGCCATAGTCAAAGATTTTCCCAAAGTAACCAAAAATCCTCATATATTTGCTGAGGAATTTAACATTGTCATTAAAACTTACTGACCTTGTTTCTCTGACATATATCAGCTAGTTCATATGTTTTTCAGTGAAGGTCAGGACCAGCAGTGGATGAAAGCTGCTAATTGGGAAAATCTTGAAAGATGTCTACAATAGACCTATTGTATGATCAGACATGGGCAATGCTAGGGCATTCCCAAAACCTGTTGAATGAAGCAAATTTAAGCCTCTGGGGAAAAACATTCCAACGAATGTATTCATGACAATAACAATTAACTTCAGATTATTTTTAAAGACAATTCTGGTCTTCCTGCAGATGTTGGTCCCACTTGAGTAGCTTTTAACTCTATTTTTTAATGGGCTGAAACAGTACCTTTTCTGTCTAGAAAAAAGGTCCAGGATGGAATGGGAGACTGTATCCATTCCAGATTTAGTTAATTTGGCCAACCAACTCTTTTATACCCTATATAAGTCAACTAAAAGAAAGATCACTGACAGTAGTCCTAGCAGTATCTTTTTGAATATCGTGTCTCTTTAGGCAAGAATTACAAAAGACAAAATAAACAAATAGGACTACATCAAACTAAAAAGCTTCAGGACAGCAAAGGAAACCAGAAACAAAGTGAAAACACAGCTCACCAACTGGAAGAAGATATTTACAAAACATATATTTGAAAATGAGCTAACATGCAAAATATGTAAAGAACTCATACAATTCAACAACAAAAAAATTAACATCCTGATCAAAAAATTGCCAGAGGATATGAACAGATATTTTTTGACAGCTAGTTCAAAAAAAAAGAAAAAATGGTTATTGTTATGTATATAGCAATTTAAATAAAAATAAATCTATTTAAACTGAAAAAAAAAAGATAAACAAATGGGCAAAAGATGTTCAACTAAAAGATGTTCAACATTACTAATTATTAGGGATATGAAAATCAAAACCACAATGAGATATCATCTTACACCCACCAGAGTGGCTATTATTAAAAAGACAAGAAATAATAAGTGTTGGAATAGATGAGGACAAAAGGGAACTCTCATACACTGTTGGTGGGAGTGCAAACTGGTGCAGCCACTATGGAAAACAGTATGGAGATTTCTCAAAAAGTTAAAAATAGAAATATCCTATAATCCAGCTATTTCACTTCTGGGTATTAATCCAAAGAACAGGAAATCAACAATTCAAAAAGATACGTGCACCCACATGTTCATTTCAGCAATATTCACAATAGCCAAGATATGAAAGCAACCTAAGTGACCATCAATGGATGAAGGTTAAAGAAGATGTGGTATATATAAAGAAGATGTGTGAAAGTTAAAGTAGTATTCAAGGGACTACTACTCACCCATAAAAGGATGAAGCTGTGCTATTTATAACATCATAGATGGAGCCTGAGTGTATTACGCTAAGCAAAACGAATCAAATGGAGAAAAGACAATTACTATATGACTTTATTCATATGTGGAAGATAAACAGATGTGGAGAACAGATTGGTGGTTCCCAGAGGGAAAGTGGATATGGAGAGGTCTAAAGGAGTAAATAGGCACATATTTATGGTGACCGATAAAAACTAGACTTTTGTGGTGAACACAATACAATCTAGGTAGAAGCTGAATATAATGGTGTACACCTGAAATTTACATAATATTGTAAACCAATGTAGCCACAAAAAATAAATTAAAAAAAAGATTACTAAAATTATTCATCTTCAACTCCAGCAAATGAAGGCCCCTAAACAAAAGAAAAATTCTCTTAATTTCCGGTATAAATGCAAAGATCTAGGACATTGGAAAAGAAATTGTTACAAATTTAAGCACTTTAGGCCACTGGTCTTTCTAAAATCTCAGATCTACCCTTTTGGGAATTCTTTGACACAGTCACAGAATGTCCAATGGACTTTGCTTCTGCCTCTTTTGACCCACAGCTCATAAAAGGAGATATATTCCAATATTGTGGTACACTTAATTGTTTCTATTAAAAATACCCATGTTTTGGTAGAACAATTTTTTTACAGTGTTCTGCAGTGAGACAAATACCTTAAACACCATACATTGGGGCTGGCCTGGTAGCGCAAGCGGTTAAATGCACAGGCTCCGCTTCGGATCCCAGGCGCAAACCAATGCACAGCTTGTCATGCCATGCTGTGGCGGTGTCCCATATAAAGTAGAGGAAGATGGGCACAGAAGTTAGCTCAGGGCCAATCTTCCTCAGCAAAAAAGAGGAGGATCAGCATAGGATGCTAGCTCAGGGCTGATCTCCCTCACAAAAATAAAAAACAAAACAAAAACCAACAAACAACAAAAAAAAACACACCTTGCAACCTGGAGATTTTGTGTTTTGGAAAATAGACCTCCAGAAAGACTCTTTTCAACCTCACAGGAAAGGCCTCTACCAGACACTGTTAACTAAAGCTTGTACTGCAAAATCCAGGGAACAGACCCTTCGACTTATGTGATGTGTCTAAAGAAAGCACCAAACTCTGACCAGATCTGCACATCATCTGTTTAACTTAAAAGTAAAGATTTCCTGTTGAAGTGGATTGCACCTGATGAGACAGCTTCACAAGATGCCCAGACCAGGCCTGTTGGAAATTTGTCAAATCTTTGATGATGATATAAGACTTCAGATGATCTCCAATGTTGATAATTCTGATAACATATGGACTTTTGAAAGGAAAAATGCCTGAGAGCTCTTCCTCCTACACCTCCTTGTTACTCAAATGTGACCTCAATAGGTTTCCAATCTGTGTATTTTCTTTCTGATGTGGGACATGACACCTAGGAAAGGTCCTTCCTGGCTCTGAGGGGCAAGAGGCCAGTGAAACAAGGAAAATCTGACTTCATCAGCATTGCTTTCAGAGAAAGATCTCAATCAAAAGGGAGAAATCTGACAATTAATAAACAGAAATATCATTTAAAATTGAGTCCAGAGGCCAGAAGAGGTGCTTTCATACCCTACGATAATTACAGAGACCAACAGGAAGAAGAAAGACTTCCTCTTCTTGCCTGGCAAGAGCTCAACCAATGAGAGACAGTCACAGCTCAGCCAAAGAAAAGCCACTATACTTCAAACTCTTTTTTTGTTTTAAACAACAGCCCTACCAAATTCCTTTTTTCCTCTATGGAAAGAGTTTCTCCTCTTCTTGTTGCATGGGACTTGCATGTGATTTGCCATGGTTGCAGACTCCAAATTGCAGTTCTTCGCTAATCCCAAATAAACCCATTTTTACTGGAGAAATAACTGACTGTCTACATTTTTAAGGTCAGCATTACCAATAGTACTCTCATTACCACACTCACCATCATCATCCTTACCAACATCACTAACATCAGCACCATCACCATCATCATCCTTACCAACATCGCTAACATCAGCACAACCATCATCATCAACCTCCTCCTCAAAATGCTATTAATTATTACATATTCAGTGTTCAGTACATATCTCCAGTAATGGGTAAGATCCAACACCTTACTTTACAAGAGAGCTAGCTCAATAAGGTCGTAGTTAAAGGTACATATGACCTGCGTGTAGCTCCCAGGGCATACAAGGTGATCTGAGTTTTGAGGAATACTCAAAAGGCCAAGCCACATTCCAGTGCAACCTGTGCCATACCACAGCAAGGCTGCTATCTGACTAGCCAGTACTCAATTGGGCAACTTCTTGTGACTGACCCATTCCTTGTAGATAATAGAGTTTCTCAAAAAGAAAAAAAAACAATGGCCCCCCGCCCCACACACACACAGAGAATTACAGTTTCTTTTTGGGTATCCCTTAAAGGAAAGACTGTTTGAGGACTAAAGCAAAGCATTTCCTCCAGGACAGGAGATCAATTACTGTTAAGATAAAAGACTATAGATAATTAAGCTGTGGTATGATTCTAGGGTTGACCTTATTTTCAGGAATTTAATTTCAGTACCAAATATCTTCTCCAGACATAGAAATGACTCTGATTTCAGAGTCTTTAGTGCTTCTAGTATATCCTGTTGATTGCTTCCGATGTTATACTATATTTATGTGTCTGTCACTCTACCAGGTCCTAAAACTCCTGAAGATAGAGACCATATCTTATCCACTTCCTGAAGATAGAGACCATGTCTTATCCACATCTGTACCTCAATAACTTCCTCAGGGTCTGGCACATAGTAAGCGCTCATTAAATCTTCATCAAAGTAAGTCTTTTTTCCTACTACTATCTCCGCAACAGCAATCACATTTTCTACCCTAGAGCATTGCTATTGAATAGTAAAAAAAGATGTTACATAACTGAAATACAAAAGTATTTGAAATAAGATGCAAAAAAAGAAATTCCATGAAAGAAATGAATAGAGGTATTACAGGAGTCAAAACATGAACCATATCATTTCAGGAATTGTCCTTTAAAAAAAGAAGGGACACTGCCTTTTTTCAAATATGAGCCTTGTGATTCATCCCAGTGTTAATTATCAAGGAAAAATCTGTGAATACAAGTAACTTTATCCAAAAATCCATCACCATGGTAGGTACTGTCTAGTCATCCTTAATTAGAAAAAAATACTGTGATAAAAGGAAACATATTACCAAACTTTGGTAATAGAAAGGGAGAAAAAATAAGAGGATAGGGAGATGTGTTTGATGTTTTGCTCCTCCCAAGAAGTTAATACCTGTTATTGAGTTGACAGTTTCCTTTATAAATCCTATCACTCATGTAAAAGTCCTTTCTGGAAGCAGGTCAAAAGATTTGAAATTATGCTGTCATACACTGTATGACAGCTATGCATAGAATGCAGCATGAATGCTAGATTGCTTATGATGAGAAAGATAGCAATTCCAAGCCTGTAATAGAAGTAAAACTCTAAGAGCTTGCAGAGGTCACAGATGGTACCAACATACTGCAAGTTTTATGCCAATAGCTACAATAATCTCTTGAATTTTAATAGTTTCTGCATGTATGCAGAGGTATGAAACTATCCCCAAAGTATGAAACTATCCCCAAATTGTGTATAACAGAACTCTTTTGCTTCTTCTCTGCTCTAAAATCCTGTATAACAGGGGTCCCTTTTGTACCTTCTTCCTCTTCCTCCAGATTAACTGCTTTGAAATTGACTGGACTTGGCATTCTGCCTGTGGTAACTTTGGGGATAATATGTACCTTCTCTGCTCCCTGTACCGTGAGAGATTATTAAGGGATTATTTAATAAATAACTTTCTGCGTCCCACAGAGGGAATCCTTTTTTTATCTTAATGCAGCAAGATGAAGTCTTGTACATAAGGAAGTTCATCATATTTCCCAGGTTTTTTACAAAACCATTCTAACTACAAGATATTATAACAATCCAGTGGACTGTTAAATGGCCAGTGCTCATTGGATTCTAAAGAATACTGTGGCCATGTAGTATTACAGTAGCAAATAATCTTTTTCTTAAACATAGGCTCATAACTGTAATTAGACCATTTTTCAGAATCAGCCCCAGTAGGCTCCACTTGGGGACAGATGGTGCATTCCTCGTTCTGACACAAGAGATGGGCAGACACAGACATACTATGCATGATATCAGTCACATGTTCTTTGTGATATAACACATTTTTGTGTGTGACATCACTCACATTGTTATGTGTGACACACTCAGTTTTATGTGTGATAGGACTCACATTTCATGGGTGTGACATCATTCACATTGTGTGTGACATCACACCAATTTTGTATGACATCTCTCCAATTTAGCATATGAATCAACTATTGATACGTGTGACATCACTCCCAAGGTATGTATGATGTCACACCAATTCTCTGTGACATCATTCTGATAGTGTGTGACATCACTCCCCTGGTGTTTGTGTGAGACTGCTCACATTGTGTGTGACATCACACCAACTGTTATGTGTCACAGCTCTCCCATTGTTATGTATGACACCATTCCCACTCTGTGACATCACTCCCATCGTTATTTGTGATAACATTCCCACTGGTGTGAGATCACTACAATTGTGTGAGTTACATCACTCCCATTGTTTGTGCTACATCATTCCCATTGTGTCAATGAGACATCATTCCCATTGTTTTTATGTCATCACTGTCATTGTTTGTGGGAAATCCCTATCATAGTCATGTGTGACATAATGCCATTTATACGTGTGACATCACTCCTATTTTTTGTATTTCATCACTCCAATTTTGTGACATCACTTCCACTGTGCCACAATAGAAACCGGGAATTTGAAATCAAATCACAAGAAGGGAGGTTTATAACCTCCAACTTGCTAATCAAACCCAGACTTGCTTTTGAGCAAATCTAAGCTCACAAGTTATACTTAAGGCTAATATAGCTTCCAATGATTTGCATGGGTGAGAAGTGACCCAGACTAGGGGCAGACTCTCTAAATCACTCTAGACAGAAATAGTTTGTTAACTCATCACAATGCACACTCAAATTACCGAAGTTAAAGCAAGCTGGAATGAGACCATCAGCAGGAATTATTGGGATGGAGCTACCATTCCCAAGTCTGTATTGTCCACATTATTTGCATCAAAATTAAAATCCAAGAAATTTGCCAGGGGACTGATGAAGCCTGACCATCAGAACACTTTAGAGGGGAACACAGCATGACTTTAAGGCATTATTTATTATTTGTATTTGCATATTTCTTCCCAAAGCCTGTGGTTTATCCACAACATCTGGATTTCATCATTGACTGGAAAGTTTATGAGAGCCCTTGTACTGTGAGGCAATGGAAACAGAAAATTATGTTGAAGGATTGTTAACAAGACTTTGGACATTGCCAAATGGCATGTTCTTTTCTCAGGAACATTCAGGATGCAAATAAAAATCAAATAACACTTCTTCCCAAAAGAATAGGCTTAATTTGCTTGTTTTCTTTTCTCTTGCTTTTAACTTGAACTGGGATGCAAAGAGTTAGGAAAACATCAATTCTAGTTGCTCTCCTAGGGCAAAGAGCTTTAGCTTGAGTTTGAAAAGAGGAATTGTTACTTTCAGGAAAATGCTTACCACCAGGGAGAATTCTAGAGTGAAGTCATGTAAACTTCCTCTTCCTCTTTGGGGATAGTTGTTATACACAACATTAGAGAAGATGATGATGATGTAATAGTGTTACAAACCCTTAACACCCCCATTGCACAGGCACCAGCCCTTGCAGCTGCCACCCCAGTGCCACCCCTGCTGGAGGCACACTCAGTACCTGAGGCAGATGCTCCAGCCTCCTATGAAGGGAGAACTGAAATTGGCCCAGGAGTCTTGGGTTGGATTTCACCCTCCTGCATTAGGCAAAGAAACCAATTTGGCCAGAGATCCCCAGCCAGAGCTGAGCAATATCCATTACGACAGTATCCAGTAGGGGTTAATGCCCAAGGACAACCTGCAGGATTCGTATGGACGCATATCCTCTTCTCTACATCTGATTTATTTAATTGGAAAAATAGTAATCCACCTATCAGGAGGATACCCGATGGATGACAGAATAGTTCTCTTCCATCTTTGCCACCTATCACCCATCATGACAGATATTCATATTTTAATGAGTGTACTCCTAACAGGAGACGAAAAGAGATTGATCACAAATTCAGAGAAGAAGCTCACTGGCTCCATCTAGAGGACTCTTTCAGTACACTTGTGTCTAACAGAGCTGTCCCAATAGTTGAACCAGCCTGGGATCCTAATGATGCCATGGGAAGGGTCAGACTAGAACATTAAAGAGATGCATCTTAACAGGCTTGAGAACCAGAGTCCCTATGAAAAAGAGCCTAAGTAAAATTCAAGAAATTCTGCAAAAACTGGAGGAAGACTCCTCAGAGTTCCTAGAGAGGATTATCCAAGCTTATAGATACTATATGGATGCAGATTTGGAGGCCCCTGGAAATCTTAGAACAGTTAACTGTATAGGACAAAGTGCTCCAGATATCAAGAAAAATTTACCAAAACTAGATCGAGTATTAAGGATGAGTCCCTACCAGGCTGCAGATATTGCCTTTAAGGTATACAACAGGGAACATCAGATGAAGCAAGAAGATGCCAAAATGAATGCTGCTTTCCCGGCTGCCACTTTGAGTGGGTGAAATTCAAACTATGCAAGAGGAAAACCAGGTCAATCAAAGAGAGGTAAGCATCCCCTGGAAAAAAACAATATGCTTATTGCAGAGAGGAAGGACATTAGTAAACGGAATGCCCTGAGAAAATAAAGGAAATAATAATGATATGAGAAAAGAAGCTGCCCAGATGCCCAAGGCAGGGGTTATTCTGATGAGGATTGAAGAGGCCCAGGGGTTCCTCTGGACATAAAACACTGCTTTCAGATTTCCCCAAAGAAGCCCCAGATGCAACTGACGGTGGGGAATGAGCTGATTGACTTCTTAGTTGATACTGGCACCACCTATTCAGTCCTGAACACTAAATCTGCACAGAAAACATCAATATCAACCCGATTCCCTGGAGTATCTAGTGACATCAAAGATCATTCCTTCTTACAATGCTTAGAGTGCCAAGGGGGGGATTTAAGCCTAAAACATTCTTTTCTGTACATGCCAGAATGCCCCATCTCACTCTGTGTCTGGACCTTCTTTGTAAATTGAATGTGCAAGTAACCTTTGCTTCAGGACAACTTGATATGAGTTCCTCCAGAGCAGTCTCTAAGTTTGCAGATGGCCTTGCTTAAAATTTTGGAGTCTGAACTGGAAATATTACTACCTGAAATATTTGATAAATTAGGTCTTGATAACATTGGCAAAGAAGACCCTGAGTAAGGAATGTCCAGCCAGTTTGGATACTCTTAAAAGACAAGAAAAGAAAGCCCAATCTGAAATAATATCTGCTAAAACAGTACATTCAAAAGGACATATAGACTATTTTCGAAAGATT
Organism: Rhinoceros unicornis; assembly: GCA_028646465.1. NCBI lineage: Eukaryota > Metazoa > Chordata > Mammalia > Perissodactyla > Rhinocerotidae > Rhinoceros > Rhinoceros unicornis. Next base: position 1,573,988 of record JAQQSS010000042.1, on the reverse strand, counting down.
TTTGGAGGCAAGATTAATCAGACCCTGTTAGTCTCCATATAACACTCCCATTCTTCCAGTTACAAAGCCAAGTTCTAATGAATATTGCTTTATTCAAGGTCTGTGTTCCATCAATTAGGTGGTTCAAGATTTGCACTCTGTGGTGCCCAGTGCTTATAACATATTAACAAATATACCAGGAGAATATGGTTGGTTTTCAGTGTTGAACTTAAAGGATTTGGTTTTTTGCATGCCATGAGCAAAGGAGGCCCAACAGCTGTTTGCTTTTGAACGGCATGATCCAGACACACAGATGACCCCACAATATTGTTGTACTGTCCTTCCCCAGGAGTTTAAGAACTCTCCCACTTTATTTGGGGAAGCATTGGCCATAGATTTATCATCTCAGAATATAGGAAGTTCAGTTGTTATAATATGTGGATGACTAATAGCAAGCCCCACTTATGAAAAATATCTGGCCAACACAATTAAAACTTTGAACTGCTTAACAGAATGTAGACATAAGGTCTCTCAAGAGAGAGTCCAGATTTGTAAACAGAAGTTCATATGCTTGGTATTTACTATATCCAAGCGAGAAAGAGAGTTGTCAGATCAGAAGAAGGTAGTAGCCTGCTTGAGTCCTCCAAAAACTCATCTAAATTGTGAAACTTTTTAACAATGGCAGGCTTCTGCTGAATTTCTATTCCTACTTATGCACTCATAGTAAAACCCCTGAGTAGGGCTCTGGAAGGTTTAGATTCTGAACCTTTGGATTGTATAAAAGCATGCCAGCTAGCATTTAACACTTTTAAGGCCAAGCTGACCCCAGCCGTGGTCTTATGACTGCCACACCTGGACAAGCCCTTTAGTATCTATGTGTATGAGAGACAAGGCATAAGTGTAGGAGCATTAATTCAAAAATTGGGAACAGCCTCTAGGCTGGTGGCCTATTTCTCTAAACAATTGGATCAATTGGTGAATGGATGCTCCCCTTGCCTCTGGGCAGTACCAGCCACATACGCCATTCTTCAAGAGGCTGAAAAGTTTACTCTAGGTCAATCCACCATGGTATACATACACCACCATGTCCTCACATTACTGTAGCAAAAAGAAGGATACTCACTCACCTTGGGTGAATACCAAGCATCCTTCTGGACAATCGAAATGTGAGGTTAAAAGCCACTTAAAATCTAAACCCAGCCACCTTGCTTTCCAAGGAACCTCACAAGCCTTGGAATATGATTGCTTACAGATTATGGAAGTGCTTTATTCTAGTCAGCCATACCTGCAGGATCAGCCCTTAGAAGAATTCAAACTGGAACTTTTCACTGATGGTAGCAGATTCATCGGCCAAGGTAAGAGGCTTGCGGGGTATGCATTTGTAACCTTACAGAAAGCCCTAGAAGCCAATGAATTATCCCCAGGGACTTTAGCCTAGAAGACTGAAATCATCACTCTCATTAAAGCCTTACTTTTACTCTGAGGAAAAAGGGTAAATATCTATATGGATTCCAAATATGCATTCCCATGGAGAAATCTGGAAAGAAAGGGGGCTTCTAGCTGCTGACAAAAAAAGAAATTAAACATGCTCCAGAGATATTACAATTATTAGAGACAATTTATGAATCTTCTCAGGTGGCTGTAATACATTGCCCCAGCCACAAAAGGGTGAAACCTCCATAGTGAAGAGAAATTGACTGGCTGACCAAACACCGAAAAGGGCAGCAAAAACAGGAGCCCCAGCTATGACGGGCTCCTTGCTCCCCCAGGTAGATTTATTGTGTTATTAGCAAATGCACTCAGAAAAGGATGTGAGTCAGGGAAAAGAATGGGGCTTCATCTCTTAACATTCTACAGGTTGGAAACGTAATGCCTGTGGAATAATTTTAATTCCAGATGCAGTTCTGTATCCAACTTTAAAATGTGTACATGACACTACGCATTATGAGAGAGATGCTACCTTACACTGGATCCAGAAGTGCATCATGGGGCCTAATTGGCAGAAAATTGTACAAGTGACTAAAAATCACATGACTTGTGCATAAAACAATGCTGAGACAACTCCAGGACCACCAAACATGGGAACCCAACATAAAGGCAACTGGCCTACTGAAGATTGGAAAATCAATTTTACACAAATGCTGCAAATAAGTGGAAACTTCTGGTACTTACTGGTGTTTGTGGACACCTTCTCTGGGTGAGTAGAGGACTTTCCCATCTGAATTGAAAGAGCATCAGAAGTACTCCAGATTTTATTAAAAGAAATCATCCCTAGATTTGGCCTGCCTAACATTATACAAAGTGACAGTGGACCTGCCTTTATTTCTCAAATAACATAACAGGTTTCTAAGGTGCTTCACCTCAAATGGAAGCTACATTTGACATGGAGACCCCAATTAACCAGAAAAATAGAGAAAATGGACCATACCTTAAGAAAGAACATTGCAAATATATGTCAAGAAACACAGTTAACCTGGGATAAGGCTTTACTCCTTGCCCTGTTACGGATTACGGTTGCTCCCTGAGGTAGGCTTACTTAAGCCCTTTTGAAATTTATATGGCAGACTATTTCAGGCTTCATCTTTCACAGGAACGTCTCTTGACACTGTAAGAGGTATCACAATTACAATTTATGTTAAATCCTTAAGTTCTATACTAACTTCTATTCATGAATTTGCTTCCAGCAGGTCAGCCTACCCTCCTGATATGCTCTTGCACGCTTTCCATCCTGGTGACCAAGTCCTTTTAAGTAATGATGCACACCTGAAATTTATACAATGTTATTAACCAATGTTACTGCAATAAACAAAAAATTAAAAAATAAAAAAGACTTGGAGAGAACAAGGACTGGAAAATCAATTGACCACCAAATGGACGGGTCCCTTTGATGTGCTACTGACCACCCACTTGTCCATCAAACTCACGGGAGTCAAGCCATTGATCCATCATACCCAAATAAAGCATGCCTCACAAGTAAAAGCATCAGAGCTGCCCAAACCTCTATGTGGATGTGCAAGCCTGTAAAGGATTTAAAACAAGTATTTCACAAATCGGCTTAATCTATACATACTGGTCTTTCTACCCATCACCATGGGCTGGGAAGACAGCTCCTAGGTATGAATTTCCCAAGCTATAGCTTCTTCCACCAAGGCAACTGACTGCTGGATTTGTCACCCAAAACCCTACTCAGTACATGATCATGGTGACCCTATGGTGATGCCAGCAGTCAACTTTTCAGATAACCCTGATTTTACTATAATATGTGACAGATTCTCCAGATGTAACCTATAAGGTCAGATTAGTTGACAAGGTATCTCCTGTCCCCTGTTTCTTTATGACATCACCCACAAAACAGCCTATAATGCATTCTTGGAAAAGGTGTAAAGATGAGTGGTCGTATAACCCTCAGAAACTGACAGATGATGATGGACAAACTGAACTTACCTGTTTCATTGATAGCATTCATCCCTCACTTCCTGTCTCACCCTCTGATCAATCAATGATGTACAAAAATGTCTTCAAAGCATAGATCCACTCAATTATGTTGAGATTTTAATGAAAAATATAAAGTATACTTTTAAGGATTGCCCTCTCCTCTGCCTATTTGCAGATTGAATCTTTCCTCTTGGACACCGCCTCACACTGACCCCTGGTTGACCAGATACTATATAAAATACCTAAAAATGAGGTCCTGAATTTTAACAATATGACTGGTATTCTATATGCCCCCTTAGGATATATCTTTTTCTGTGGAGCCAATCTAAAGTCCTGAGCCTACAATTGCCTTGGTAGCTGATGTATAGGAGTTACCAATCTATTAGGACATTTAGTTACTCCTTTCTCTGTACATAACTCAAGCAAAACCAATGAATGGATGAGTTCCCTTAAATTGTTTTCTTAGGTAAGCTGGTGGCCCATCAGCATGTATTGTGAAATTTATCACATACTCTTATGATTATAGCTAATGAGACCACCAAATCTTTCACAAATTTACTGATGTCCCTTGATTCCTTAGCTAAAATGGTGCTAGATAATAGAATTGCCCTAGATTATATACTAGCAGAATAAAGGGGAGTCTGTGTAGCGGCCACTTCCTCCCGCCATTCTTATATTAATACCTCTTCACAAATAGAAAGTAGAATTATCAAAATTAGGAAACAGGCTACAAGGTTTGGACAAACCATAGAACATAAGAACTCCTCTTTCAGATTGCTTTTCTATTCTGTTTCCTTGGATATCCTCAGGCATCCATTCTACGCTAGATGGCATCATTAATATGGGTTTAACCATACTCATATCCATCTTGGGATTTATATAATTGTGAAACTAACTTTATGTTGTATACACCAAGGGTACTCAGGATTTAAAAGGGCCACAAAGAGGCAATTGCCAGTACTCAAACCTCCAGTGAAAAGAAGAATTAAGGGTTACTTTCATGATCAAGTCAAGTTATTCCATTCCATAAAACCATGATAATGCCCCAATCAGCAGGAAGTAATCAGATTTGAGACAATGCTTCTGATCCCACAAGATTGTGGGTGGAAAACTGACAGTGGGGAAGTGATGCTGGCTCAACATAAGCCTGACCTAGGGAAGCCATTTTGCAGAAAAGGAAGCATATTGTAACTATGAATAACCTCAAGCGATTAACCCAGCTGGACATACTCTGGCTTGCATGTAGGCTAGACAATAAATAACTGAAACATAAAGAAAACTGCATGCATTATGACTTGTGATCACTGCTTAACTATATAATTCCCAGCTGTGATAAGATAGTAACTTTGTCTTTTGAGTTCCTTACAAATGTAGCAACCCCCAGTCTATAGCATCAGATGTACAACATTTCTGACTCTCTCCTCCAAGGACCCCTGGAGAGAGATTTTATACTGGCATCCATCATCAATGACAGCTGAAATGTTTTACGTGGCATCCTTCAGTCTACAGTCCCAGATAGTCAACATTCCTGACCCCCTCATCTACAGCTAACTATCCTATATAACTGTTTCAAGATTCTTAAGACAGAGTATTCCCCTTAAGACAGCTCTTTAGGACACTAGTCCACTGTCTTCCACTTAGCTAGCGCTTTACTTAAGAAAAGTCCTTTCTCTACCACTGTCTTGCTTCTTGATTAATTGGCTTTTGTCTTGTGGTAAGCAGATCATGCCTTTTGTGTGGTAACACATATATGCAAATATAAGTACACACCCATTGATTAATCAGAAAGACACACCCCTGAGCTGGAACAATAATGCGTTTATACAAAGATTGGAAACATACTTTGCATATATTCAACATTTGTAATAATTAGGAACTTGATCACAGCTACCAGTTCCTAATTTCCTATCACAACTTAAGTCTAGAAGGAATTGGCAAAAACTGACATTTGTATTTACACTTTAAATCAAGGTAAAGTTAAATTCAGATACCAATATGGGTATGGACGGTTTCTCCTACAACTGAAACATAATACCCTTTTATGTTATTATTGATTAGCTTAGACTGATTTCTTGCAGACCTGATTTTCCATAACATGTCTTTAGCATTCTTAGTTTTGACTTGTCATTTATGTATTATTCTAGAGGTCTAAAACAATGTACGTTAAAGATCTTAAAAAGTCAGACATAGCCCCCAAACCTACTCTCTTATATGACACCTTGTTGACATGTTATCTTATCATTATTAACAAAAAAATCATATGAAATCTAACAGGTGGCTTTACTCCAAGAAAATAAAATAAAATGATAGATAGCCGGAAGAGAAAATAAACCAGTATTCAGTCTAACTAAAGACATTTTTAATATGTATATATATCATATATATACAAGTGAAAGAATACATCTTCCAATTAATTGACTGTATCTAGTTTGCAAAATAATCTTAAAACTTAATATTTTCATTATTAAGTTATTAGGCCTTTCTGTTTGCTTAGTAATCATTACCAAAGAAAAAAGATTTCAATATTAGATATATCTCTGTGAAGTAATTTCCAACCAGAAATTTTAAAAATCTTCAAAATAATATTAATAATAATTCCAATATAAATTTTATATAAGAAATACATTATAAGTATTAATTATAAAAGTATTAAGAAAATTTGAAATTAAAATTTATTTGGATTAAATTGAGTAACTAGGTGCTTAAGTAGAGTTATTTTCATTTGGTTTATTCAAAAGAATAATTTATTTTACAGAGTTCTGGTTTTATAATGTGTTCTTAAGAAAAAATACATCATTGCTTGATATTTACTATTAATCTAAACAGAATAAAACTCTTTCAAAATCATGAATACAAATATTATTTTACATTATGATGAAAAGAAAACAGAGTACTAGCATTCTATGAAGAATAAATCACACTTTATGATTTGTAAAATGCACTAGCATATTTAAAAAGCATTTTGTCAATTTCACAGATGTTTCGGCCTTCCAGTCTTGTACTCAGACCAAAAGCACAGCTTTTGGAAGCAAATGTTGTGAATCAGATGACAAGTAGAATATGCCCCTGAAAACAGGCCCAACAGTGGCTCTATCTCTCCTGGCAATGTGCTATGCCTTGTGGGACAGGTTTCACAGAGCAAGCAACTAAGGATGAAACTCTGGCCAATTTCCATTACCTCCTGGGGACTTTTTCCAAGACCTGTCTCTGGTGGAGCAGACTATCCAAGACTCTGACTTTGGCATATGAAAATAGAACAGACACTCAGCAAGCTAATTAAAGTACACTAAATATTTTACCAGAAGGTAAGGAAGCCTTAGAGTATGACTATACTATGAATAGTCAGGAAGGATAGAATAGTAATGATGTGGGTACAGGGTATAGAGTTGTTTGATTTTCCTGGTAACTTGGCTTGAAGTGTAAGTCCCAATATCTTCCTATTTCACCTCAGTAGCTATTACAACTATTACAGAATTTTCATTTTGAGGGCCATTATGCCCCTCTTTCCTATATTTCTCCCCTGTTTCTATTAGCCTGTCCCAGATTTGAAATATTTTTCTTAGCTTCTTTAATTTTGGAGCACTAACATCCTCTTTTATGAGTGCCCCAGACTCATAAAACAGCTTTACAAAATTTCTAAAGATAAGACATAGCCTGAACTATCAGTAAGCTACACAGGGTCCACTTGAAGGGGAACCCAAACTAAGACTTCATGTTCCAAACATGGAAATTCAATATATTTAAAGAAATGTTAAGCTAATTGACAGAGATTTGTCCATGAAATGCAATTCTACACCAAGATCCTCAGTACAAAACACAGCCACTAAGTTTACTATATTTTGTTACATAGCAATAGAAACCTAGCATAGTTACCCTCTTTCAGTTTGTGTTCTCAATAATCAAATAGAGGTTGATTTGATTATTGAGAACACAATTATGATTATCTACTCATACTTTGTAGAGTTACCTGGAGGAATAAAAAGAGTGTACTTAACAGGCTTTTAGTGTACCTGACGTAGAGTAGGCAATCTATAAATATCAATAATAACTCTGAAAGTCACAATCAAGTCAGTTGCACTTTCTCTTTAACACAGACACGATATGAAATTAGCATAAGACCACAAACTAAATATAAATTTGAATTAAAGTATTATAAAGCAAAAGTTAAATCAAAATAAACATGCACTCTATAAAGCTTATAGACAAAGCTACTAACTAACGAAAGAAGTTCCAAGAGCTGATTTTAGACCAGTGGTTTGGAATTGGGTAGGCATTTTCTCCTAAGAACAATGTTGAGACGTGGTGATTATGGCCAAAACTACTAAACCCCATTAACTTTTTAGGTGCTTAACTGTCTTCAGGTGTACCCAATCATAATGGGTAACAGCTTTCTGAGGAAAAAAATCTTTCTCTTTTATATCACACTTTTTTCTCTAAAAAGAACTTATATCTTTATTGCATTTTTAATCCATACAGCAAGATTTTGAGGTAAGCATAACAAGGCAGAGATAGTAAGCTCATTACTAAGGATTTGTGTTAAGCTAAGGATCCACATCCCTGCACTCCAACTTACATCTAGGATAGAGTCATATGAACAAGTTATGGTCAATGGAATTCAGGCATCAGTGACGCATGCCATCTCCAGATCAGGCTTACGAGATCTCCTTTTCTCTCACGTCATTCCACGGAGCAAAGAGATTAAACATGATGGTATGACGAGATGGAAGAAGCCTGAGTCCTTGAATGTCTGCATGGAAGTCTGCCCTTCAAACACCTTGTTCAATCCCAATGCCAACAGAAAGTAAATTTTTATTAAGCCCCAGAAATGTTCAGATTGTTTTTTCCAGCAATTAGCTTTTTGTTGCGGCAATTAGCCTACCCTAGCATAATTTCAACTTCATTATGAGGTGCTGCTGTAACCAACATCTAGTATATGTAGAATAAGCTTTACCATCAGGTAACAGGCAGAGAGGAAATAGATATTAGCAGCTGGAAAGATGGGTGACATTTTATGCAGCAGTAAAACATTTACTAAAATTTTCACTTGTGATGACTGGAAGGCAGACACAGAACCTTTAGAATTAAAATTTAGTAGAATTGGATGCTGTTGACTTCATTTAGAGCAAGAGATTTCAAGAAAAAGGGGTGGTGGTGAGAAAATTTCAATTCTGCCAGCAGAATTGAAAGAAACAGTGATTCTTGAATTTGAGCCTAAAAGGTTGGAGAAAGTTACTTTTGTATATACCCAACAATATAAAATAGAGAAAGGCTTGGATTGTTAGTGTGTGCAGGCCTCCATTAGCTGACTAACTTTAGAGGTTATGGTTACAGTTATTTGTGGCTTATTTCCACTGTTAGATTGTAAGCTCCATACTCCATACAGAGAAGAGCTGAGTTCATTTCATCTTTGTGACTAGTCTTAGAACAACATCAAGCATATAGAAGTATACAATAACTATTTTTTGAACAACTGAAAAGCATCGATATTTTAAGTGAGATAGAAATAAGATACAATGTCAGATTGGGAAGTGTCTTAATTTGGGTTCCCCCAGGAATAGATGCTGAAGCAAAGATTCATTGGCAAATGGTATATTTAGGAGAGGTATTAATTTCCTGTTGCTTCTGTGACAAATCACCACAAATTTCACAGTTTAATGCAATACAAATTTATTATTTCACAGTTCTGGATATCAGCAGTCCAAAATGGGTCTCGCTGGGCTGAAATCAAGGTGTTGGCAGATCTGCATTACTTTACGGGCTCTAGGGGAGTTCTAGGGGAGAATCCATTTTATTGCCTTTTCCAAGTCCTAGAAAGCACCTGAATTTCTTGGTTTGTGGTCTCTTTCTCCACTTTCAAAGGCAGCAGCATAGCATGTTCAAATATCTCTGTGACTTTGTTTCAATTGTCATCTCTCGTTTTCTGCATCTGACTGCCCTGTCTCCCACTTTCAGGTATAATGAGCCTAGTGATTATATGGGACCCACCTGGATAATCCAGGCTAATCCCTAGTTTAAGATCCTTAATTTAATCCACACATGCAAAGTCCCTTTTGCCATGTAAAGTACAATATTCACATATTCTGGGAGTAGGACATGGACATCTCAGGGACCATTATTCTGCCTACCATAGAAAGTGACAGCAGAAAACACTGGCAGGGGAGTGAAGAAGTGAGACAAGGAATGGAAGGAAGTCAATAAAATGTGAGTTAACAACATAGCTATCACCAAAGGCAACTGGGCTCGGTCCTGCAGGAAGACCCTACAAGACAGAGTGGATATGCTTCTGAGTTATCCAAGAAAGGGAGTCATTGCATACCAGTTGCTCATCCATCACCATTTGAGGGCATCTCTGATGGTCATTAAACCTGTGACACTTCTGGTTTGCCCTGTTATGGCAGTGTTCTCCCATGACCAGAGAGAAATCACTAGGAAGAGAGCTTCAGGTGTTGTTCTCAGGCATTTGCCATCAGCAAGAAACAACCTGTGGAATCAGCTTTTCTGACCATATCCCTTTTCAGAGGAGCAGAGGACCAGAATGATGGAGGGATTACCCAAGGTCACATGACCAAAGAAGAACGCTGACAGTGGCTTCCACTTAGTATCTCAGTCTCTTATGTGTCAGGCACTGTATCAAGGGCTTGACACGTGCTCCCACATTTAGTCTTCATAATCGTTGACATAAGCATTAATATTGTCCTAACAAACTTGGCCAAAATCACACTCCTGGGAGTAGCCCTTAGATATAATAAGTGGCTGCTAGGTGGAACAGAGGTCTATGGAGCATAGGTTTGCAAACTACAGCCCAAATCTCGCCTGTCTGCTATTTTTGTACGGCTGATGAGCTAAGAACTAAACGCATTATTCTAGTTGTAGTCTTGATCAGCCTAAAATATAGCAGGACTATCACATCTTTAATTCTAGATCTTATACTTTTTTAATGCAATCCAAGAAAACTTTTACTTTTTGGAAATTGTCTTAGCAAGTTAGCTTCTATTTCCAACTTATTCTTAGTTAAAACACATATATACATACTTTTAAGTTGTATCCCCTCTCTATAGGATTTATACAGGTGGTGTTCCTCCATTTGTCTTTAAAATTTTTTTGTTATTCTTGTCACAGTTTATTTTGATAGATTCAGCCCACTGATCAAGGGAACCCAAGTCTTTATCTCTAGCTCTCAATCACTCTTCTTTGTTTTACAGCTAACTATGAGGCACCTTGATTTGAAGGGCGTGCCAGCACTTAAAACTCAACATAGTCAAAATAGAATTCATCTCCCTTCAGGCCATGCCTGCATGTCCTCCTTTATGGTCTCCAGGCTATGATGATCTGAAGGACCATATCATGGTCACCATCTCAACGGAACACTATATCCTAATGCCTGCTGTGCTCTCCAGCAGGTATGAGTTTACTCACTAAATTTCAAAGGAACAAAAAAAGAAGGGAAGGAGAGGTAGGAAGGGGAAGGAGGGGAAGGAGGATAGGGCAATTTTACAGTCATTGCAAAAAGTAAACAATTTCAAAGACAGATTATGGAGCATGTTAGTTGCCTTCTGAATTAAGATATAAAGACAAGGTTACAAATCCTTAGCCTCAAAGTATTATTTACAGAGTAATACTATAGCATTACTATAGTATAGCATTATAAATTAAAACTTTATTATTTAAGCTATATTTAAAAAATCATAAACATTACTTCAGAGTAAATATTTTCCCATTTTATCAATGTGTTCACAATAAATGTTAATTACTAAAAGGTCCCAGAAATAAGATCTTAAGTAACTGTAAATAAATTCACTTGCATATTCGTTCTCACATTTGAATATGACAAATTCCCTAAGGGTCATTTATCTGGGGGCAGAAATCTTTGGTTTGCCTGACTTTCCCAAACCTACAATCCAGATAATTCCCATGGCTTCCAGCTACCTACAAAGTATCTCTAAACTTATGGTGATTCTCTACAGCTTGCAAGTATTTTCTGAGAGAAATCTCAAATTCCAAAGATGATTAAGGGCATATATTTTACCTTAAAAAAGTGCTGAGACTCAGCACTTGTGAAGTCTCATTCAAAACTGTCAAGAGACAAAACTTTCCCCTAAGGTGGGGCAGAGGAGATATGGCAGGCCCATTTTGAGCTCTAATCATGTATGTGCATCCCCAGAGTAATCATTTTTGGTCTCATATTTTGCATTTTAATATCTCAACAGCAAATTAGAAAGTACGTCCAAATTACACCACCAGCCACTGCAACAAGCCTTAACTACTGTTATGACGTTAAATGTCAAAAATATCCCCTAAGAAGTGAAATAAATGAAGAATCTATAAGGGTGACAGCTACCAAAAATAACAACTCTATTGAATAAATTTCATGTTCAAAATTATCCCATGAAATTGCACTTTTTATTTCCAACTTCTTCTCCAGACTTGTGTTTCCTATAGCTCTTTCACACTGTGGAGGAAATTAACCCCCTGGAAATCATATAACTTTGCTTTATTGGAATGTTGCCAGGACTATAGCCATATGCATCTATGAGACATGTGTTGGCTATTGATTCTATGAGTCTCCTGGCTTAGTGTGTCCCTTTCCTTTTTCCCTGTTCTACTTCAATACAGTACCTCCTGAATTATCATCATCAAAAATGACTTTGACAGAAGAGGGATGCTCTTTTGTTGAAAGTAAACTATACCTTAAAATAAGGCAAAATTAATAAATAGGTACCAAAAAGTCCAAAATTACAGCTACCTCTGTAGTCAAAACTTCTAAGGATTCAAAAATAAACTCAACTGGTATTGCCACATACTTTTTCTATGTGCTTCAAATTTTAATACAATTATTTGAGAAGAAAGCTAAACTGTGTAAGTAGATCTTCAGTTTTGGACATTAATAAAATATTGTTAGGTCTTTTTAAAAATGGTAAAAAAAAAAAAAAATTACCTACATTTTACATTTCCCTTCTTCCCTGTTGGGAACTCTAGAGACAAAAGGAGAAATAAAATGTAGGTTTAATATTTCTCTATTAATGTGGTTGTAAAGAGTAATAAATAATACAGCAATCACTAAGAATTTAACAGAGTATCTTTGCTACTTGAGTGGGGTCCGTGGATCAGCAGCACTACTAGGCAGCTACTGGGAAATGCAGAACCCTCAGGCACCACATGGGACCTACAAAAGCAGAATCTGCATTTTAACCAGGGACACAGAGAATCTAGGTGGACAGATGTGTGAGCAGCACTGACTTACCAGAAAATAAGAGCTCAATAAAAATAATCAATGTTGCAGCTCAATAATTGAAAAGAAGGCAATTAAAAAATTGGCAAAAGAGCCAGCCCTGATGACCTAGTGGTTAAAGTTTGGCACTCTCACTGCTTCAGCAGACTGGGTTCATTTCCTGGTAGTAGAACCACACCACTTATCTGGCAGTTGCTATGAAATGGTGGCCGTTCACATAGAAGAACTAGAAAGACTTACAACTGGGTTATACCACCATGCACTGGGGCTTTGGGGAGGAAAAAAGAAAAAAAAAGAATAAGGTGGCAACAGATGTTAGCTCAGGGTGAATCTTTCCCTGAAAAACAAAATGGGCAAAAAATCTGAGTAGACATTTTCCCAAAGAAGATATACAAATGGCTGATAAGCATATGAAAAGATGTTTAACATCTTTAGCCATTAGGTAAATGCAAGTCAAAACCACAATGAGATCACACTTCATACCTATTAGCATGCCTGTAATGAAAAATATAAATAATACTTGTTAATGAATGTGTAGAAAATGGAAACTTCTTACATTGCTGGTGGGAGTGTAAAATGGCACAGACACTTTGGAAAATGGTCTGACAGTTCCTCATATAGAATACAAATCAATAATTCCACTCCTAGGTACATATCTGAGATAAATGAAAACATAGGTCCACAGAAAAATTGTACATGAAATTTCAGTACAGCATTATTATCAACAGTGAAAAGGTAGAAACAACCCAAATGCCCATTAATGGATGAATTGATAAATAATGTGTCATCCATAAAACGGAATATTATTCAGCCTTAAAAAGGAATGCCACAACAGGGATTGAAACTTGAAAACATTAAACTTTATGAAAGAAGTCAAACACAAATGACCAAATATTGTATGATTCAATTTATGTAAAATATCCAGAAGAGGCAAAACTCTAGAAATTAGATTAGTGGTTGCTTCAGGATAGCTAGATAAATAGGATGTGTTTGTGCAGGGAGGTGAGAACTAAGAAGTATGAGGTTTCTTCTTGAGGTGATCAAAATGTTCTAAAATTGATGTTGGGGACTACACATTCTGTGAATACTGTGAATATACTAAAAACCATTGAATTGTTAAAAAAAAAAACAGTGAATTCCTCTCCTGCCCAACTTTCATATATTTCCTGCCTAGCAGGAGATATGATGTCCTGCAGACTAGAACAAAGAGAACTGATAATAAATGCTTTGTGCTAAACAACACTTCACTGATTGGGCACTTCCTATATGCAGGGTCCTATGTTGGTCCTGCAAAAATTTTCCCTTGAAATTCTCCCCATAGCCCTGGGAGTTAACTACCATTATTATCACCATTTTACAGCTGAGGAAGCTGAAACATTGGAAATCTACCCAAAGTCAACTGGTTGGTGGGCATCGGTGAAGGTTGGATTTGAACCCAGGGGTCTGGGAGCAGAGCCAGGAAATAATCTTCCTCTCTTTCTGGAGTGCTTCTATAAGACACTTTGGCAGTTTGTTAACTGTTCTAATCAACATGTAGGTGGTAAAAGATCCCCAACAGGAGTGATGAGAGGTGGGAGTTATCCATGCCACTCATAATTCATATTCTCCAAGCCCTAGTGTTGGTTGACTAAAGATGGCCATTGTTTTATAATTTTTCTCATTATGTCAGTAAATATATTGTCTTATTCTGATAACCAGCTTCAATCTCATCCTTCTGAATTTTCGAAAACTTAAAATATTTTGGAAAGCTCAGCCAGCTCTTTTTTATTGGAAAAAGACTTAGTCTGGCCGGCCCCATGGCTTGGCGGTTAAGTGCATGCGCTCCGCTACTGGCAGCCCGGGTTTGGATCCCAGGTGCGCTGACGCACCACTTCTCCGGCCATGCTGAGGCCATGTCCCACATACAGCAACTAGAAGGATGTGCAACTATGACATACAACTATCTACTGGGGCTTTGGGGGAAAAAAGGAGGAGGACTGCCAATAGATGTTAGCTCAGAGCTGGTCTTCCTCAGCAAAAAGAGGAGGATTAGCATGGATGTTAGCTCAGGGCTGATCTTCCTCACACACACACAAAAAAAAGACTTAAACAAAACTGCTTATTTTCAGAAATGCCTTGAATGAATAAAGGCCTAGTCAAATTCCTCATAGGATATGTTTTCATGAGTGCTATATAAGAAAAAATTTCATGTGTGATCCTAAGACACGTATCTGTAAAAAAACTCCTGTCAAATTAACAACTCTAACTCGATTATTTAAAATCACAGCTAACACATATGTAATAGTATGTATAGTACTCCTTACAATGTGCTTCAAATTTCTGCATTTAGTATTCACAGTACCCTGTAAGGTACTTAATATAGTCCCATTTTGAAAATGATTAAAGTGAATAATTAAGATTTTCATAGCCAATAAATGGCTATGAAAGGGCTAGAGTGTAAAACCAGATAGTTCATAATCTGCACTGGTACACCTTACTAATCATTCTTGATGGTCAATGGAAGAAAAAGCTATAGCCTCTGCTACTGGAGATTACTGGGCAAACATTTAATATGACATGTTGGAATCAAGGAAATTTCACAGTTTCAATCATTTCCACAAGCTCAGAATGTGAGCTTTTTTTGTCAGAATGTGATTTTTGTTGCAACTCATGTGAACTTAAATAGGTTGTTTAAACACACAAAATAAGCCATACGGGTTACTCAGTGTTAGGATGCCAGATGAATTACCAAGAAAAATATGGTCTACATAGCCAAAAAGTCATCTCTCTTTATTATCAAATGCTATTGCTCATGTCTGCACGGCATGAAATTATTCAGAAAAAAACGTAAATAGTATTGTCAACTAGTCTATTTCTATTCCTATTATAATTTCAAACAAATTCATGGTTTATTAGCATACTCAGCAAATAAGAATTTTTATGGAGAATTATTACAAAGCTAAGTAAATAAAAACTCCATAGTAACAAATCATGATCAAGTAGGTCTTACGCCAGGAATTCAAGGAGTTTCCATATTAGGAAAGTTATTAATGGCTTCTCTATATATTTATATTAATGTAGGAGGAAAAATATCTTTATATCTACAGATGCTAAAACACATTTTACAAAATTTCAAAGCCTTTCCAGATTAAATGAAAATTATAACTATTAATGTCAAAATAGACAGACACTGCTTACCTCAGTCAAAAATATCTGTCATAAATTGATAGAAATTATCCTTGCTTAACAGTAGAAAGTTAGAAGTGGTCTCATTATATTCAGAAGCAATACAAAGATGGCCACATTCAACATCTTATCAGAAATATTCAAAAATAAATATATGATGAGGCAGCAGCCCCAAGGCCTAGTGGTGAAGTTCAGTGCGCTCTGCTTTGGGGGCCCAGGTGTGGACCTACACCACTCCTCAGTGATGATGCTATGGCAGTGACCACCATACAAAATAGAGGAATATTGGCACAGATGTTAGCTCAGAGTGAATCTTCCTCAGCCAAAAAAAAAAAAAAAAGATCAAAAGGAGGCTTAAATACAAAAAAAAAAAAAACTATACAAAACTATTGTTATTAACAGATAATTGATTTCCTATCTACAAATCCAACTGTGTTAATTTAATGTTTATTATAACTAATACAAAAACAATGAGGTCATGAGATATAAGACCAAAACATGTATGACATCAACATCATGATGGAGTGAGTTGTTCTCTTTGTTTCTTCCCTCTAAGTTACAACCAGTGGAACACCTATTGACCAGCAAAGGACTCTCTGCACAGCACACCAGAATGCCTGAGAGATCCAGGTATCCACGCATCTAAAGGTGGGTGGAATGAACCTCTGCGAGGCAGTAAAATATGGGAGTAGCTCCCTCCCCTCCCCGAGTAGCAGCCATTAAAAACACAGATGCTTTCTGCAGTAGTAGTAGTGCCCTGACCTGAGCTTTCAAAAAGTACATCAGCATGCACCAGCTACCAGAAACTACAGGAGCAACAATGACACTCACAGCTTAGTCCCTGCCCCCCAGCAGTTGTGGGTGGCATCCATGACCTAAGGAGCCAGGAAAAACAGTAGTGAACGTGAATCAGCTTCTTTCCTCTCCCCAGGGAGCAGCTACTCAATCTTGATCTTTCCAGCAGCAAGTGCTGCATCCAAAATGTTGATACCACTGACAGGGGCAGTGGTACCCTGACCTGAGGTTTCAAAAAGCACAGCTGTGTGTACCAGTGGCCAGACGCTACAGCTACAACAACAGCACTCCTGGCTTAGCCTCTTCACCTCCTCCAGCAGTGGCAAGAGGCAACTGCCATTGGAGGCTTCAGGAGCAAAAGCAGAACACATGACCCAGATCCCAGTGGTGGCATCTCTGACACTGCCACTTCCAGTAGTGGGGGTTGTGTACAAGATCATGGGCCCAACAGCAACAGTGACACCTGTGAACCCAGCACCCCGGGCAGCAATGCTGCCAGGACCCCCAGATAACCCAGGAGCAGCAGTTCAGGTAGGGCCTGGGGCAACATCATCCAAGCCCATGGAGAGATCACAGAGAGCCAGTGGGTGAATAGAAGACCCAGGAAACCCTGGAATCATGTGAGGTGCTCTCAGTCTGTGACCCTGTTGGCAACATCCAAGACTGCAGTGACATTGGAAGCAGCAAGTCATCAGCAACCTCAGGGACACAAGCATCACAAAGAAGGCACTGACAACACCTCTGGTAGAGGTATTGGAGGACGAAAAGTGAAGACTCTCAAATAAAATCACAAGCAGCTCAGACTCAAACTAAGAAAGGTATTTACTACAACAAATGAGCTGGCAAAGAATCAACTCATCAAACTTCATGAAGAACTATTGTAACATGGTAGAACAGAAAGAAAATGAAAACTTGCTAGTGGGTCGGCCCCGTGGCTTAGCGGTTATGTGCGTATGTTCCGCTACTGGTGGCCCGGGTTCGGATCCCAGGAGCGCACCGACGCACCACTTCTCCGGCATGCTGAGGCCGCATCCCACATACAGCAACTAGAAAGATGTGCAACTATGACATACAACTATCTACTGGGGCTTTGGGGGGAAAAAAAGGAGGAGGATTGGCAATAGATGTTAGCTCAGAGCTGGTCTTCCTCAGCAAAAAGAGGAGGATTAGCATGGATGTTAGCTCACGGCTGATCTTCCTCACAAAAATAAATAAATAAATAAATAAAATAAAAATAAAAATAAATAAAATGTTCTAAAAAAACACTTGCTAGAGGGGCCGGCCCGGTGGCGCAAGCGGTTAGGTGCGCGCGCTCCACTGCGGTGGCCCGGGGTTCACCGGTTCGGATCCTGGGCCCGCACCGACGCACTGCTTGTCGAGCCATGCTGTGGCGGCGTCCCATATAAAGTAGAGGAAGATGGGCACGGATGTTAGCCCAGGGCCAGTCTTCCTCAGCAAAAAATGGGGAGGATTGGCAGATGTTAGCTCAGGGCTGGTCTTCCTCACAAAAAAAAAAAAAAAAAAAAACACTTGCTAGAAACCAACTTGAAATCACAGAGGATTACAATATAACTGATGGAAAATTCAAAATAATTTTCATGAAGAAATTCAATGAGTTATAGAAAAACTCAGAATGACAGTTCAATGAGCTGTAACAAAATTAAGGAAGATGAGTATTTCACCAAAGATCTTGAAAATCTAAAAAAAAGAGAGAGAATTCTGGAGATGAAGAAAACTACTGAGATGAAAAATAAAGTAGAAAATATTGGAAACAGAGCTGCCCACATGGAAGAGAGAATTAGCGAGCTCAAAGATACAAATCTAGAAAAAATTCAGGAGGAAAAGTAGAGTGGACTAAGATTTTTAAAAAATGTAGAATTTCCTTGAGAAATATCCTACCCAATTAGAGAAAAAAACATGAGGATAATGAGTATCCTAGAGAGGGATAAAGGAGCAGATAACTTTTATTCAACAAAATAATAGCCGAGAACTTCCCAAACATGGGGTTGGAACTGAATATACAAGTACACGAAGCTAATAGCACTCCTAACTATTTCAACACAAGAAGGACTTCTCCAAGGAGTATTATATTAAAATTGTCAAAATTCCATGACAAAGAAAGAGTATTAAGGACAGCCAGAGAGAAGAAAGTGACTTACAAAGGAACTCTCATCAGGTTTTCATTGGATATCTCAGCAGACACTCCATATGCTAGGAGAGAGTGGAATGACATATTTAAAATATTGAGAGACTGAAATTAGCAGCCAAGAATACAGTAACCAGCAAAGTTATCTTTTATATATGAGTGAGAATAAAGACTTTCCCAGACAAGTGAAAGCTGAGAGAGTTCATTGCCACAAAACCCGCATTACAAGAAATGTTGATAATAGCCTTCCTACTTGAAACAAAAAGGTGAAGTTTTTCAAAGCTTTGAGCAAGGTGAAGAATAGACAGACACAATCAGAAAATTGCAACTCTATATTAGAATAGGTTAGTAAATACTTAATTATGGCATAAGACTAAAAGGAAATAAAGCATCAAAAGTAACAATAAACACTTCAATTTGATAACAAACTCACAACATGAAAAAGGATAATTTGTGATCACAAAAATATAGAAAGGAAGAAGAAAAGGAACCTGCCTAGGTTAATGGAGGTAAGATGTTTTCAGCAGAGAATGGACTATCTCATCTACAAGATCGTTTATACAAACCTCACAGTAACTACAAAAAAAGAGAAAACAGAAAAAAACCTCACAACAGAGCCACAAATCATAAATAAAGACGAAACTGAGAAAAACATCAGAGAAAACCACAAAACTGAAATTGTAGAAATAAATAGAGGAAAAAGAAACAAAAGTATAGAACAACCAGAAAACAAAGATGAAATGGCAGTATCAAGTCCTCATATGTCAATAATCACTCCAAATATAAATGGATTGAATTCACCAATCAAAAACAGAGTGGCTGAATGGATTAAAAACAAGATCCAACAATGTGCTGCCTTCAGAAGACTCATCACAAATATAAAGACAAAACTGGCTGAAAATGAAGGGATAGAAGGTGATAATCCAAGCAACCAAAAGAAAGTGGGTGTAGCTATACTTGTAGCAGACCAAATAGACTTCAAGCCAAAAAGGATAACAAGAGGCAAAGATGGACAATGTATAATGATAAAAGAAACAATCCTGCAAGAAGACATAACGTATGTTAATATATAAGCACCTAACATAGAATTACCAAAATAACAATTAACAGCTTAAAGGGAGAAATTGAAAACACAATAATAGTTGGGAATGTTAGCAATGGATAAATCATCCAGACAGAAAGTCAACAAGAAAACATTGGCCATAAATAAAACATTAGACCTGGTGTATTTAATATATATATATATTATTATATAGTAATGTATATAATATATAATATTACATAGTAATTATACAGGTGTATATACATATATACAACATTCCATCTCAAACCAGCAGAGTACACAGTTTCTCAAGTGCACATGGAACATTCTCAAAGCTAGACCATATGTTGGGAAAAAAACAAGCCTTGGTAAATTCAAAAGAAATTAAAATTACATCAAGCATATTTTTTTCTGACCATAATTTTATGACAATAGAAATCAACTATAAGAAAAGAGCTGGAAAAGTCAGAAATATTTGGAGACAAAAACATGCTACTGAACAACTATTGAATCAATGAAGAAATTAAAGGACAATTAAAAAAATACCCAGAGAAAAATGAAAACACAACACAAAACTTATAGTATGCAGCAAAATCAGTAGTAAAAGAGAAATTTATAGCAATACAGTCCTACCTCAAAAAGCAAGAAAACTCTCAGATAAACAAGCTTACACTGCACCTAAATCAACTAGAACAAGAAGAAGAAACAAAGCCCAATGTCAGTAGAAGGAAGGAAATAATAAAAATCAGTCAAAATAAATAAAGTGGAGACAAAAAAGACAAGAAAAAGGACCCATGA
This sequence comes from Rhinoceros unicornis, assembly GCA_028646465.1. Classification (NCBI taxonomy): domain Eukaryota; kingdom Metazoa; phylum Chordata; class Mammalia; order Perissodactyla; family Rhinocerotidae; genus Rhinoceros; species Rhinoceros unicornis. The sequence goes on along the minus strand of JAQQSS010000042.1, from coordinate 1,553,399 downwards.
AACTAAAAGCTGCTTCTTTGAAAAGTAAAAAAAAAAATTGACAAATCATTAGCTAGACTTGCTGAGAAAAAAAGAGAAAAGGCTCAAGTAAATTAAACCAAAAATGAAAACGGAGAAATAACAATGGATACCATAGAAATCCAAAGATTTTTGAGAATACTATGAAAAGTTGTATGCCAACAAATTGGGTAATCTAGAAGAAATGGATAAATTTCTAGAATTATATAGTTTTTCAAAACTGAATGAAGAAGAAATAGAAAAGCTGAATAGGGAAATCACTTGTAGGGAGTTTGAAACAATAATCAAAACCCTCCCCCCAAACAAATGTTCAGACCAGATGGCTTCTCTGGTGAATGCTACCAAAAATTAAAAGAAGGTTTAATACTTGTCCTTCTCACACTATTCCAAATTTGAAGAGGATGGGATGCTTTCCACTGATTTTATGAGGCCAACATTACCTTGATCCTAAAATCAGACAAAGATAACAGAAGAAAGGAAAATTACAGTCTAATATTGCCAATGAACACTGATGCCAAAATTCTTATCACAAGATTAGCAAATCAAACACAACAATACATTAAAAAGAACACACACGTGATCAAGTGGGATTTATTCCAGGGATGTGGAGACAGTGCAACATCCAAAAATCAATCAACTTAATACACAACATTAACAAAATGAAGAACAAAAATCACATGATCATCTCAATATATGCAGACAAAACGTTTGACAAGATCCAACATCCATATATGATAAAAATTGTCACTAAAATGGGTATGAAAGGAAAGTACCTCACCACAATAAAGGTGATATACAACAAAGTCATAGCCAACATCATACTCAATGGTGAAAAACTGAATGGTATTCCTCTAAGAACAGGAACAAGGATGCCCACTGAAAGTCCCAGCCAAAGCAATTAGGAAAGAAAAAGAAATAAATGGGATTCAAGTTGTAAAGGAAGAAATAAAACTGTCACCATTTGCAGATGACCTGATTCTATATATACAGAACCATAAAGAAGCCATGAAAAAACTATTATAAATAATCAACAAATATAGTAAAGTTGCAAGGTACAAATCAACACCCAAAACTCAGTTGCATTCAATAACAACAAACTGGAAGAAAGAGAAATCAAGAATACAATCCCATGTACAATTGGAAGAAAAGAATAAAAGCTATAGCAATGAATTTAACCAAGAAGGTGAAACACTTATCACTGAAAACAATAAGACACTATTGAAAGAAATCAAAGACATTAAGAAATGAAAAATATGCCATGCTCATGCATTGGAAGAATAAACAATTAAAATGTCCTTATTACCTAAAGCAATCTACAGATTCAGTGCAATCAGAATTCCAATGACATTTTTGATGGAAATAAAACAAAGAATCCTAAGATTTATATGATATAACAAAAGATCTCAAATTGCCAAAGCCATCCTTAGGAGAAAGAACAAAGCTGGAGGGATCAAATTCACTGAATTCACAGGAACAAGGCAGGGCTGCCCACTTTCACCTCTCCTGTTCAACATAGTACTGGAGGTTTTGTCCAGAGCAATTAGGTAATAAAAAGGAATAAAAGGAATCCAAATAGGTAATGAAGAAGTGAAACTCTCACTATTTGCAGATGACATGATTCTATATATAGAAAACCCTAAGGAATCTGTTGGAAAACTATTAGAAACAATCAACAACTACCGCAAAGTGGCAGGGTACAAAATCATTCTACAAAAATCAGTTGCATTCCTGTATGCTAATAATGAACTAACAGAAAGAGAGCTCAAAAATATAATACCATTTACAATTGCATCAAAAAGAATAAAAGACCTAGGCATAAATCTTACCAAGGAGGTGAGGGACCTATACAATGAGAACTACAAGACATTATTGAAAGAAATCCATGATGACATAAAGAAATGGAAAGATATCCCATGCACGTGGATTGGAACAATAAACATAGTTAAAATGTCTATATTACCTAAAGCAATCTACAGATTCAATGCAATCCCAATCAGATTCCCAATGACATTCTAGAAATAGAAAAGAATACTAAAATTTATATGGGGCAACAAAAGACCCCAAATAGCTATAGAAATCCTAAGAAAAAAGAACAAAGCTGGGGCATCACAATCCCTGACTTCAAAACATACTACAAAGCAATAGTAATCAAAACAGCATGGTACTGGTACAGAAACAGACACACAGATCAATGGAACAGAATTGAAAGCCCACAAATAAAACCACACATATACGGACAGCTTATTTTCAACAAAGGTGCTAAGAACATACGATGGAGAAAGGAAAGTCTCTTCAATAAATGGTGTTGGGAAAACTGGACAGCCACATGCAAAAGAATGAAAGTGGACCATGTGCTATCGCCATTCACAAAAATTAACTCAGAATGGATCAAAGACCTGAAGGTGAGACCTGAAACTATAAAACTCATAGAAGAAAATATAGGCAACACACGATTTGACATTGGTTATAAAGGAATCTTTTCGGATGACATGCCTATCCAGAGTAGGGAAACTAAAGAAAAAATAAAAAAGTGGGACTTTATCAGATTAAAGGGCTTCTATAAGACAAATGAAACCAGAATCAAAGATGAACAGACAACCAACCAGCTGGGAGAGAATATTTGCAAAACATACATCTGACAAGGGGTTGATCTCCATAATATATAAAGAACGCACACAACTGAACAACAAAAAAACAAACAACCTGATTAAAAAATGGGCAGAGGAAATGAACAGACACTTCTCCAAAGAAGATACACAGATGGCCAATAGGCACATGAAAAGATGTTCAACATCACTAATCATCAGGGAAATGCAAATCAAAACAACACTAAGATACCGCCTCATGCCTGTTAGAATGGCTATAATCATCAAGACAAAAAACAACAAGTGTTG
>JAQQSS010000042.1:1512092-1549987 GCA_028646465.1 Rhinoceros unicornis | reverse complement strand
TGGTTACCAGGGGCTGTGGGGGTGGGGGGTGGGCACAAGGGGTGAAGGGAGTCATATGTATGGAGATGGACAAACAAAAATACACAACCCAAAATTTCACAATGTTAAAAACCATTAAAACATCAATTAAAAAAATATATACTACAAACATATTGTTATGAAAAATAACATCGTATTGGCAGAAAAAAAAAAGACACACAAATCAACGGAACAGAATTAATATCAGAAATAATATCACACATCTATGGACAGCTAATCTTCAACAAAGGAGCCAAGAACATACAGTGAAGGAAGAAAAGTGATATATAGAAAACTGGACAGCCACAGGCGAAAGAATGAAAGTGACCGTTATTCTACATCACACAAAAAATTAACTTAAAAAGGATTAAAGAAGTGAATGTAAGACCTGATGCCAAAAACTCCTAGAAGAAAACAGAAACACTACACTTTTTGACATTGGTCTTACAGTATCTTTTTGAATATCATGTCTCTTCAGGCAAGGGAATCAAAAGAAAAAATAAACAAATGAGACCATATAAAACGGAAAATCTTCAGGACAGCCAAGGAAACCATCAACAAAATGAAAAGACACCCCATTAACTGAGAGAAAACTTTTGCAAATCATATATCTGATAACGTGTTTATTTCCGAAATATATAAAGAATTCATACAACTCAACAACAAAAAGTTAACAACCCAATCAAAAAATAGAGAGAAGATATGAACAGGCATTTTTCTAAAAAAGATATACAGATAGGCAACAGGCATATGAGAAGATGTTCAACTTCATTAGTTATTAGGGAATTGCAAATCAAAACTACAATGAGATGTCACCTTACACCTGCCAAAATGGCTATTATTAAAAAGACAAGAAATAATAAGTGTTGAAAAGACTCTGGAGAAAATGGAACACTCATCCTTTGCTGGTGGGAATGCTACTGGTACAGCCACACTGGAAAACAGTAGAGAGGTTTCCCAAAAAAATAAAAATAGAAATACCATATGATCTAGCTATTTCACTTCTGGGTGTACGTCTAAAGTACACAAACACACTAATTTGAAAAGATATGTGCTCCCCTAGGTTCATTATAGCATTATTCAAAATAGCCAAGATTTGAAAGCAACCTAAGTGCCCGCAAATGGATGAAGGAATAAGGAAGATATGTGGAATATGGAATGGAACAATGGAATAGTTCTCATCCATATAATAGATGAAATTGTCCCATTTGTGACAACATGGATGAAAGTTAAGGGTATTATGATAAGCAAAATAAGTCAGACAGAGAAAGATAAGTGCCATGCAACTTCATTCATAAGTACAGAGGGCAGATTGGTGGTTATCAGAAGGGAAGTGGGTGGCCGAGGGCTAATGGAGTAAAGGGGCACATATGTATTGTGGTGGATGGAAACTAGACTTTTTTTTTTTTTTTTCTTTGTGAGGAAGACGAGCCCTGAGCTAACATCTGCCAATCCTCCCCTTTTTTTGCTGAGGAAGACTGGCCCTGGGCTAACATCCGTGCCCATCTTCCTCTACTTTATATGGAACGCCGCCACAGCATGGCTTGACAAGCAGCGCGTCGGTGCACACCTGGGATCCGAACTGGCGAACCCTGGGCCGCTGCAGCGGAGCGCGCGCACTTAACCGCTTGCGCCACCGGGCCAGCCCCTGGAAACTAGACTTTTGATAGTGAACACAATGCATCTTTACAGAAGATGAATTTAATGTTCTACATCTGAAATCTACACATTATAAACCAATGTGACCTCAATAAATTAAATAAAAACAAAAAAAAAGACCACTAAAATTCTTCATCTTCAACTCCAGCAATTAAAGTCCCCTAAACAAAAGAAAAATTCTCTTGGTTTCTGTTATCCTTAAAAAGAGCCCAGAGTGGAAAACAGATTGTTACAAATTTGAGTACGTTAGGCCATCGGTCGTTCCAAAATCTAGATTTACTTTTTTGGTACTTATAAACTCTTACACTTTGAGACAGTCACAGAACATCCAATGCACTTTACTTCTGCCTCTTTTGACCTGAAGCTCATAAAAAGAGATATCCTCTCATATTGTGATACTCTTAATTACTTCTATTAAAAACAACCATGTTTTAATAGAGCAAACTTTTTTTTTTTTTGAGGAATATTAGCCCTGAGCTAACATCTGATGCCAATCCTCCTGTTTTTACTAAGGAAGATTGGCCCTGAGCTAACATCCGTGCTCATCTTCTTCTATTTTATATGGGACACTGCCACAGAATGGCTTGACAAGTGGTGCATAGGTGAGCACCTGGGATCCAAACCTGTGAACCCCAGGCTGCTGAAGCAGGGTGTGTGCACTTAACTGATTCACCACTGGGCTGGCCCAATAGAGCAATATTTTTTAGTACACTCCAGTGAGACAAAAATTTTAAGCATGACATCTTCCAACCTGGAGATTTTGTCTACTGGAAAAGACATCCCCAGACTCTCTTCAAGCTTGCTGGAAAAACCCTTACCAAATATTGTTAACTAACTCTGGTACTGCAAAACTCTAGGGCATAGACTCTTGGATTTATATGATGCATCTGAAGAAAGCACCAAATTCTGACTGGACCTTCACCTGGTGGTTGAAAAGTAAGGATTTCAGTTGAAGTAGATGATATCTGATGAGACAGATTTCCAAGGTGTCTGGATTTCACTCTTTATGGCAAATTTATAGTACCAAAACAGTATTTTATTGGCATAAAAAGAGACATATAGGTCAATGGAACAGAATAGAGAGCCCAGAAATAAGCTCATGTATATACCATCAATTAATTTATGACAAAGATAAGAAAAATATGCAATGGGGAAATGATAGTCTCTTCAATAAATGATGTGGGAAAACTGAAGAGTAACTCAAAAAAGAATGAAACTGGACCACTGTCATTCACAAAACACAAAAATTAACTCAAAATGGAATAAAAATTTGAATATAAGACCCGAAAACATAAAACTCCTAGAAGAACACATAGGTGGTAAGCTCCTTAACATATGACTTGGTGAAAATTTTTTGTATTTGACACCAGAAGCAGAATCAACAAAAGTGAAAATATAGAGGAAGTAGTAGAACTACATCAAACTAAAAAACTTTTGCACAGCAAAAGAAACAATCAACAAAACGAAAATGCAACCATGGAAGAAAATGTTTGCAAATCATATACCTGATAAGGGTTAATATTCAAAATAAATTTAAAAAGAAAAGCTCTTACAACTCAACACTAGGAAAGAAAACAATGAATTAAAAAACTGGCAGAGGATTGGAATAGATATTTTTCCAAAGAAGACAAACAGAGAGTCATGAAAAGATGCTCAATATCATTAATCAACAGGAAAATCAAAACCAAAATGAGGTCACCTTACACCTGTTAGAATGGCTATTATCAAAAAGATATGAAATGTGTGTTGGCGAGGGTCTGGAGAAAAGGAAACCTTGTGCACTGTTAGTGGGAATGTAAATTGGTACAACCATTATGGAAAACAGTATGGAGGTTTCTTAAAGAGTTACAAATAAAATAACATTACCTTATAATCCAGCAATTCCACTTTTGGGTACTTATCCTAAATAAAGGACAATACTAACTCAAAAAGATACATATACTCTATATTCTTTGCAACATTATTTATAATAGCCAAGATATGAAAACAACTTAAGTATCCATCAATTGATGAATGAATAAAATGTGGTGTTTGTATATATCTATAGATGTATGTATATTTTACATATATATTATATTATATAATGTTATTTAGGCTTAAAAAATGAGAAATAAGAAAATATTGCCATTTGTCACAACATGGACTGATCTTGAGGGCTTTATAGTAAGTGAACTAAATCAGACGGAGAAAGACAAATACCATATAACTTATCCCAGTTATACCATATAACTGACCCCAGTTATAAGTGGAATCTAAAAAAACACACTCAAAAAACAACAACAATAACAAAATCTCATAGAAAACAGATTGGTGGGTGGCAAGGCCAGGGGTTAGGAGTGCGTGATGTGGGAGAAGCGGTCAATAGGTACAAACTTCCAGTTATAAAATAAATAATTCATGGGAATGTAAATACAGCATAGTTACTATATTTGATAATACTTTCTTGCATATCTGAAAGTTGCAAAAGAGTAAATCTAAGTTCTCGTCACCAGAAAAAAGTTTGTAAATATGTATGTGACAAATGTTAATTAGAATTATTGTGTTGATCATTTCACAACAAATACAAATATCAAAGCATTGTGTTGTACATCTGAAACTGACAGAATACTGTATGTCAATTATATCTCAATTAAAAAGAAACTGAATATTTCAGCAGAAATTGAGTTCCTGAAAGGATTAACTCCTTAATACACTGCTAGATGAAGAACGGTCTAAAATCTACAGACCACAGGAATCTTCATCCCCACTAAAGAGCAAATGGGAAATAGTTAACTTTATTTAACAGAATAAATCCATAGTGTCATCACTTCAGTGGTATGATGTTTTCTAAAAATTTAACACTTCTCCCTGATTTCAAAGTGATATGTGTTCATTATAGAAACAATTAACAGTTTTCAATGTTAAAAACAGAAGTGTTGGGTGTAGTGTCTGGGTGGGTGGGAAAGTGGACTGACTGCCAATAGGTATGGGGATTTTTGGGAAGTGATGAAATGTTCTGGAATTAGATAGTGGTCATGGTTGTGTAACATTGTGAATGTATTAAAAACTACTGAATTGTACACTTTAATGTGGTAATTTTAAATTATAGGAATTATTATGTTGTGATAATTTTTATTATCACAATAAAAATCATTCAAAAGCCAGAAATACATTTTTTACAGATGTACGTTGACATTTATGGAATTGCCCTTGAGATGGTAGTAGTTTGAGGTAGACATACTCATTGCCCAGTTCCCAAGCTCCTTCCTTCCACTTTTGTCTCTGGACATACTTAAAGGAGTCTAAGAGGGCCTCACTTCTGGAATGATCCAATATTTTGGTCTTGGTTTTTTAGTTTTGGCAATTTTTAAAAATTCTCTAGGCCACCATTTCCTGACCTACAAATGTAGATAATCATCACTTCCCATGATTATTTTGAGTTTAAAAGAGTACAGCCACTTTGCAAAATTGTTTGCCAGTTGCTCAAAAAGGTAAATAGAGTTACCATAAGACCCACCAATCCCACTCCTAGATAGACATCAAAGTGAACTAAAAACTTATGTCCATACAAAAACTTGTACACAAATGTTCACAGCTGCATTACTTGTAAAGGCCAAAATAATAGAAAAACTCAACTGTCTGTCAAAGGATGAAGGGATAGACAAAATGTTTTATATCCATACAGTGGAAGATTATTCAACAAAGAGAAACGAAGTACTGACACATGACACCACATGGATGAATCTTGAAAACACAGTAACTGAAAGAACTCAATTATAAAAGGCCATATATTATATGATTCCATTTATAGCAAATGTCCAGAGTAGGCAAATCCATAAAGACAGAAAGTAGATTGTTTTCATAGGGCTAGTGATTATGAGAAGAATGAGGCATGACTGCCAAAATGCATAATGTTTCTTTTTGGGGTGTTGAAAATGTTCCAAAATTAGAATGTAAAGATAGTTACACAACTCTGTCAATATATTAAAAAACTCTGAATTGGACACCTTAAAAGATAAATTTTTGGTATGCAAATTATATTTCAATAAATCTGTTATTAAAAAATAGTCCTGTTCTCTGTTTATCTATAATCTTACTGTCAATATCTGGTTGTAGGAAAAAAAGATATTGTCATCTGCTGCACCAAATTTATATTGGTTTGTTCTACTACATTTTTAAATAATGAAGAACTATTACAATCATTTTTCAGCTTCTCATACCCAGATATCAGGAAGAAGACTGTATAGAAATTGACATACTATGTTTCCAAAAGTTTTTGAGTAGATTAAACTCCAAAAAACCTGGGAAAATACACTCACTTGGAAAGCTTCCTTTTGAGAAGTATTTCAGGAAGCTACTTCTGTTTTATATAAAAACAAGTAGCTTTTCTGATTGAAGGAAAGATGGTATTTAATTACTATCTTCAGAAATACTCAATCTGAACAAAATATTCTAATGAGGAAACTGATAGTCTGGTTTGCAGGGGAAAGGTTGATACATGAGAGTGACAAAATTCAGGCCATCCCACTCATGTGGTCATGTCTTATTTAGAGACTACCTAAAGAAAATTTACTTAATTGCAGAAACTTTTGCCCTCAATTCCTTTGATTTGTGTGAACTGTTAAGCTTACTGCTAGTTTATGGGAACCCGGTACATCAGCCTGAAACTCAGTAATGAGACACTTAAAATGCTCTCATTAAAATTTAAAACATAACGAGTCAGCCACTGTTAAGAAAAAAGAAAAGACCAATTAGGCACGCTTTTAAGAATCAGTCTTATATTTGAATAAACAAAGGAGTTGACAGAGAAGAGAGGAGGGCAGAGTGAAGACAGAATAAAAGAATACATAAATTATACTAGATTTCTGTGTTGAAGTTTCTATGGTCCTGAATGAGGATCAGATATTTTTAAAATATACTATAATGATAATAAAGAGGTTTTAAAAAATCCATTTAGATTACAGAAAAATTTAGATCGTAAATCTATGGAGTTTCCCCAAAATTCAATTACTGTACTATAATTCTTTGTATTCTCCCATAAATTGACCTACCTTATTTTTGGCTAATCTTGACTTCCAAATTCTGTTTATCATCCCCATTAATATAACGTAACTGTCAAATTATGCCCTGATTTTTAGTTTAAAAGTTAAGATCACATATTGCTACATATGATACATACGTACACAATACATACATATCGCACCAAAGAAAATGCCTGGCACAATACCTAGAAAACATGTATTCAGTTATTGAATAAATGAATGCAAATAACTTAAAGACAGCGCAAAAATTCAATTTAAGAAATTGTGGAAATGTTTGAAAACAAGTACTAAGGAGATGTTATGTAAAACGTGACACATGTATATATGAGAATACCGAACCATAATTTAATATGTTTATAAATAACTTTATAACAGGAGGACACTTTTGTCTTCGTGAAAGAAGAAAAACACCAAGTCATATTTATACTAATATCTCAATTATGTTAAAATTCGTAGAAGCACATGAAAAGATGCTCAGCAACATTAGTCATCAATGGAGTGCAAATACAAGTCACACTCAGATATCACTTCATACCTAGATGGCTATAACCAAAAAGACAGAAAATAACAAGTATTGGTAAGGATGTGAAGAAACGAGAACATTTAGATATTGATGGATTGTAAAACGGTGCAGTTGCATGAAAAAACAATTAGGCAGTTACTCAAAAACTGAAACATAAAGTTACCATATAACCCTGCAATTCCACTCCTAGGTCTATACCAAGAAGAACTGAAAACATAGAGCCCAAGACTTGTAGTTATATGTTCATAACAGGCTTATCCATAATAGTTCAAAAAGTGGAAACAATCCAAATGTCCAATAACAGATGAATAGATAAACAAAAGATGATATATACATACAGTGGAATATTATTTGGCAGTAAAAAAGAGTGAAAAACTGATACATGCTGCAATATGGCTTACCCTTGAAAACATTATGCTAAATTAGGGCAGACAAAAGACTGCCTTATTTTATGAGACCATTTAGAAAAAAAATTCATAATAGGCAAATCCATTGAGGCTGAATGTAGACTAGTGGTTTCCAGGGTCTGTGGTGGAGGAAAATGAGGATTAATATCATTTAAATGAGTATGATGGGTTTTCTTGAGATAATATGAATGTTCTTACTGATTTGTAGTGATGGATGCACAACTTAGCAGAATGATTAAAAACTAATCACAATATACACTTGAAAGAGTGTGTGCAAAATATGATACGCAAAATATGCCTCAATAAAAGTTTTTAAAATTCATAGGCAAAGACTGATGGTGGGTGTCTTGGGGTGGAGGAATGATGTGTGATTTATTTCTTGTTCTTTTTTTACACTTTTTAATAATTTTTAAATTTTGTATATGGGCATTTTCTTACATTTGATTCCCCAAATGAAGATACGTGTAAAAATGATTCACGAAAAAAATTTCTGGGAAAAAAACAGAAGCACTTTGGGAAAGTGAAACCAAGAAGGTATGATGCCTAGCAAAGATGTGGTATCTGGTAAAAAATCCAGGAAAGTTAACTATGGCTCAAACCATAGGGGTGGGGGAATTGGAAAGACGGTGTGAGTCCCCTATCAGTCATGCGATCAGAAAGCTGAAATGTTTACATCATCACACACACACACACACAGAGCACCACAACATCAATCAGTCATTGACTGTACCTGCCATACCATGCCCACCTGCCAGGAGGAGTAAACCTGGAACTTATGGTTCTTTGAGTGCCAGCTAAGTGGTGGGACATACAGATCAGGATTGGTCCTCCCAAGAAGAGACAAAGGTGGGGAATGAAAGCACCCAGGAGCCAAGGTGCGCAATACCTAGAACAAGGATGCCAGAGAAGACAGAAGCAGCCCTGGTAGAATTTGCAAAAAGAAAGTTTTAAATAGGTAGGCAACAAATTGGAGGGTGTTCAAACTTGGCCTTTTCCTAATTTTCTGTTCTCCTGACCTACACTTATCTTGAAGACCAGGCAATCTAGCTTGTGAGACAATCTTCAAGGTTTCACATCACCTTGTCTTTGATCATTCTATTTTCCTGGCTTGCAAGTGTTATTGAAATGAGGGGGTTCACCTCATGGTGAGTTAAATAAGACTCTCCACCAGTGGTAGTTTTCTCACAGGGTAAAGTATATTTGCAGCAAATAGGAGGCCAAGCGGAATCATTTCCAAAGTCATAGCATCCCAGAACAAAGGGAAGCAAAGACCTTTTATTTCAGGTGGGCAATGAATATTCAAAAGGAAGAAGTGGGTATTCACTTGTGCAGGCTCAGTTGGAACACAGGTTTTCGTCAACACTGTAGGTTATGATGATAAGGCCTAAACTCCTCCTTGAGAAATCTTTGATTAAAAATAAGGCAAATGTCATGGGCCTAGCTCTTGTGATGAGGCTTGGTCTGGTTCAGGGTGGTTGGTGGTCGCATCTCCTTGACATAACAAAAGGGAAAAAAACAATTTGCAGAAAGAGTTAAATGCTTCCAAACCCACATTCTATTTCCTCAGGGCACCTAGTGAGTGACAAAACCCTCCTCCAGTTTTATCTTGCTTCTCATTTTTGAGGGGCATAGGTCAAATGTCTGTCTTGTGTAACTGCTTCATGCTGAGCATGAGTGTTGTCGTAGGGACCAGTAGTGGAGCACAATTTCTGGCTAATCTCAAATAGGTTTGTGCGTCACCAGAGGCATAGCCCCAAGTTGTTTGTAACAATCATCTGTACTTTTATAGCCTAAATGTATTTAGTATATGTTTGGGATCTGGGCATACATGCCCCCTACTCCAGATTCCACCAGCTCTTTTATAATCTACACATTGAGTTGCCATCCTTCTCTGATTGACCTAGTCTTGCTGTCCAGGAACATGCAAACTCCTTGGAAGCATACCATGCTCAAAGGATTTGGGGTTGGTTAGGATCCATAGCAAGACCTGGGGCGGATAACCAGTCATGCAAATGTTTACAGGTCATTTGGATTACTTATCTTTTTAGTGTTGCTGAAACAAGAGTTTCAAATCAGAGCTTGGTTTGCAGGAATACCTGGCATCATCAACTTTCTATGATGATCTCTCTTGATGTTCTGACATGCGTGCCTTTTTTACTCACGTGTGGTGTATCAAAAGGGTAACTTCTTCTAATTTTAGGGAGGAGTGAGTGATTAGTAACCCCAAGTGATACCCTACCCAAATAGGATTTTTCTGATCTTGAGCAAACTGCTTTTCCAAGTTTTAAGAATGACCAAATTTCCAGGTCCAGATGGGTGGAGAAATAGACCAAATCTCCAGGTTCATATGGGTGGATTTTGACCTCTGTAGGCAAAGGAAGACAGAAATTTCCATATTTATTGAGTGCATCTACCACCTGCTTCAGATTGATTATGTGTTTGATTTCCATGGAAACCTCTGGGTCTGGGTTTGTGAATGAATCTGAGTCTTTAGGGAACAACCTCCCACAGCACATTTCAGAGGGGCTAAGCTTCAGTTTGATTTTTGGAGCTGCCCTTATCTGAGTGAGGGCTACTGGCAGTAGTTTTAGCCAATTTTCCTGTGTCTCTTGGCACAGTTTAGCCAAGGTTTTCTTTAAGGTTTGATTGGCCAGCTCGATTTTTCCAGACAGTTGTCGTCTCCATGTGGCATGCAGCCTCCATTTAATTTTTAAAATTCTGGCTACTTCAGATGTTATCTTCAATATAAAAGATGGCCCATTGTCACTCTGAATTGATCTAGCAAACCCCAAACACGGAAATATTTCTTTTAACAATACTTTTGTTACCTCATTCACCCTTTCTAACCTACAAAGAAAGGCTTCAATCCATCCAGTAAATGTATCTGATACTGAACGTCTTAATCTAAAGTGTGTGTGCCCAATACCCAGTAAGCCAAACATTGAGACTTCAGTGATTGGAGATGAGAAAGACTTATTCTAATTGGCCAAAATGAGTAGCTGGAAGCCTGGGTTCACTCAAATCCACCTCCCCTAGAACAGAAAGCAGGGGGTGTTTATAGAGATAAGGCACTTGGCAGTAGGGGCTTCAGGGAAACAAAGGGGTCACTCCCGATAACCTTCTGACTGAGAAAGCAGACTTCTGGGCTTCAAAAGCTGTAGAAAGCCAGCTATCCACTGGGTGATCAGCCATCTGCTGATCACAACCTCCCTGAAGGCATTCTCTTTCTCCTGCAAAACAAGCTCACATATCCTTGAGGCCTTAGTCACCTCTCAAGTTAAACAGGTAAAACAGCAAACTGTATAACAGGGGAAAAAATTAAAAAGCCTTGTAGCCTCTCTTCATACTGGCCCTGATGTCAGTTCCCCTACATTCACCCCAGCATATATGGGGTTAAAACGAAAAGCACTCATTTCCTTTCCTTTTTCCCTAGGATGGTGCTCAGGGCAAGCTACCCCAGGAGGCACCACTCTGGTATGCGGATTATTTCGAGCTGAAGGCAATAAGGACTCAGATAACTCAGGAAGAATATTTGAGTTTCCCCTCCCAAACTGCCTGGAGAATTTAAGACAGAAGATCTGCTTCAGGGAGGAGTTATTATCATGACAGCTATAAAGATAGGGTAGTATAGAGGTTACAATGGAGGGGGGCGCCAACAAGCCCATCTTATCAGAAGTTCTGTCTCTCTGGCCACATTCTCTGGATGGCTCTGCGAGGAGTTGCCAGACAATCATTTACAAGGAAAGTCTCCATTTGTAAAGGTATCTCCCTCTCTGTATCGGGAAGAAGGGGGATGACCTCATTTCTAGATACCTATCTATGTGGAAAGTGAGGCCTTAAATCTGCATAATAACCTTACTCTGGTTTACTGTGCTTTAGTGATAATCTCCTGTAACTGACACCCCCAGCCCCAACATCCTCCTTGTCTTCGGTTGAACATGGTATTTAAGACGGGAGTTTCTGCTATTGTGTTGAGAAATGCAGTGTCCCTGATTTCTCCCATGTATACATGTTATTAAACTCGGTATTATTTTCTCCTGCTAACCTGTCTTGTTAATTATTTGGCCAGCCAGAAGAACCTTAAGGAAAAAGGGCAGAGGGAGATTCTCCCTCTCGCCCCGACACCTACTTCCAGTAAGTTACATTCACATGTAGATACTGGTTGTTTTATCCTTTGTGTTCCTGAATTCCACAAGACAAGTGGAGATAATTAATTGTTAAAAGTCCAGGTGGCTACAAACTGAAGTTGTGATTAATTACCAGTTCTTGAAGTTTGTTACAGGGAGACTGATATCGTGAAATTATCAAGAAGCTGAAGCTCACCAGCTCCTGGTTCCTGGCACTGAATCCACTGTTCACCACAGGGACAGACAAATGGAGGACACCTGCAGCTTCCCTAACTCAGCCAAACACAAGCTAATGGGAGGACACCGGACTACAAAGCCACAGCTACCCTTCCTCTATTTAAAACCTTGTAAACTTTGTAATCATTAATTGGCAGCAGTTTCCTTTCACTCCCCAGGGTCCAATTCTGGTGACAGGTGGGAAGGTTGATTGATAGAGCCCTAAATCTCTTACTGTAGATGTAGATAGAGATAACAGCTAGCTCAGCACCAGAGGTCTGGGATCTACACAATAGTATTCTACTGCAACAAATAATCACAGTCACCAAGAGTACATTCTTTCCCACAAATTTTCCTTTATAAACCCAAAATCCTAATGCCTCAGGAAGACAGTGGGTCTTGGGGCACGAGCCCACTGAAGCCTCATTTTGCCCGGAAAATTAAACCGTTTTTCTTTTCCTTGATCCCTGGTCATTGTGTTCATTGATTTTTGCTATGGTGATGGGTGCCAGGTTTTTGTGCCTACAGAAATTGGGCAAGCCAGCCAGGAGGGGTTTATATTCCAGTGGAATACAGTTTCCCTCTCCTGCCTTCTTCCAATGCATAGGTCAATTGGCCATGGCAGTGTCCCAGGGCTGACCCATTTCATACTGTGGGCTGGAGCTGGGAAGTGCTTGAGTGCCAGCAGTGAGCCACCTCCCCATGGGTGAACAGGACAGTCCCAGTAGCTGCCAGAGCTCTTTTCCCTCTAGGGAAACTCTTTTTCTCTCATCATGGGGACACAGCCACTGCTGCTCTGCGTTCTTGAGGAAAAGAAATGGTTTTTATTGGAAACACTGCAGGACGTTGGTCAGTTTGGTAGGGCCCCTGGTGTGCATGCTGAGACTTGATTCTGTACTTTTGGGGACATCTCCTCCTTTTGGGTTCCATGTAGAACATTTGTGGCTCCCGTCAGCATGGAAGACACAGTTAAGGGGGCCAGAGGAGTTTTTGAATCGTTCAATTCCCTGTTTGCATTTAGGGATGCTGGTTCCCATTTGGTTTGTTGGCTTTGGTTTTTGGTTCCATGTGTGGTGGTGGATTGCCTTGGCATTCGTCATTTTCTTTTCCTTGATTGTCTGTCTGTGTTACTGTGAGCCATTTCCCAGAAAACAGTTGGTTTGTCCTTGCTGGGTATAATTTAGTTGTCTGTGTCATTTGTTGTGGTGGTTTTTTTTTTTTTGGTTAAAGAATTGGGGGTGTTGCATCTATACCATCTGAAAGTCCTTTGGGACAAATTCTAGCTGAATGGTCAACTTACAGCTATAAGCAAATGACTGAGAAAAAGATGATTTTCTATTTAAATACAACCTGGCCAATGTATGTACTTGAATTTGAAGAAAGGTGGCCCCTGAATGGGACTTTGAATTATTATACTATTCTGCAATTGGAATTATTTCATCTAAAGTCTGGGTAATGTGATGAAATCTCCTATACGCAGGCTTTTATGAAGTTACACAATAAAGACTGCAAAAACAGGCTCTAAATTGATAGTGCAAAGAAAACAGAAGGCACTGATGTGTGAGGATACTAAAACATCAGAGGAAAAATTTGATGAGGAAGTTATTGATATAAATCTTAAGAATCCCTTTAATCCCAGTTCATTCAGGCCTCAATAATCAATCCCAGTATACCCTCCACAGCCCGTATATCCACCTCTGCCAGTGGAGGTATCCCCTGTTGGAGGAGAGGCAACAGCTGCGACCCCACAGCCACCCAACCATGACTCTGGTACAGGGACAGTCTCTCCCTTTAAGACCCAGCAGGACACCCCGTTAGGCCAGGGAGCCCCCACTTCTGAGGCAGGGCAATTTCCTTTGTGGCAATACCCAATAGAAGGATTAAGTCAGAAAGGACAGCCAATAGAGTATTATTGGACTTAAAATCCATTCTCTACATCAGATTTGTTGATTGGAAAAATTCCAATCCAACCTGTAGAAAGGACCCCCGGAAAATGGACGAACTTTTCACTGCAATTTTCGCTACTCATTCTCTCCACCTGGTCATATGTGCAGGTACTACTTAATGTATTGTTAACTGCAGAGTAGCGAAGGCTCATTATAGACAAGGCAAAGGAGGAGGCCCAGCACCTGCACGATGAGGATCCAAACCAGACTCCAGGTCTTATGGTAGCCATCCGTGTTATACAGGCTGATTGGGACCCCAATACCGAGGCTAGAATAACTCTCCTAAAACATTATAGGAGACGCATTTTGGCCGGCTTCTAGAAGGGAATCTCCAAGCAGAAATGTTTGAATAAGATACAAGAGGTTCTTCAAAAACTGGGTGAGGACTCCTCAGAGTTTCTAGAATGTGTGTACCAAGCTTACAGAAAATATACTTATGCAGATCCTGAAGCCCCTGAAAGCTGGCATATGGTCAATATGACCTTTATTGGCCAAAGAGTGTCTGACATTTGTGGAAACCTACAGCAAGTGGAAGGGGCAATTGGCAGGAATTCTTCCCAGTTGGTTGACATTGCCTTTAAGGTTTATAATGCCAGAGAGGAAAGAAAATTAAAGCCAACATCCATCCTGTTGTCGTCACAACCTCTAGGTTACAGTAAGCCCCAAAATGGTCAGGAGAAAAGGGGACGAATCCAACCCAGAGTGAATCAATGTTCTTATTGTCGAGAGGAGGGCCATTAGAAGAAGGAATGCCCAAAGCTAAAAAGGACCCAAGAGATGAAGGTCCCCCAAAGAAAGCAAATGGCAGCTAGAACCCCAGACTCAGATGATGGGTAACGGGGCCTGGGTATCCCGTTGAAATTGAAGCCTCCCATTCTGATCTCCATGTGGGAACCCTGGATGAGACTAAAATTAATTGATTTTCTTATTGATATGGGAGCCACCTATTCAGCTTTAAAAAAGTTAAAGGTGAAAGTTGGCCTCACTGAGCAAGGACTCAGAGGCTGTGGTAGGGATAACCAGGCAGCCCCAAATGAGACCCTTGCTACAATCGCTAGAATGCCAATTCAAGGAACACACGTTGAAACATAGTTTTCTGTATGTGCCTGATGGTCCTATACCTCTCCTGGGACGTGACTTGCTTTGCAAACTGAAGGCTCAAATAACCTTTTTGCTCAAAGAGCAACAGTTCCTCCTACAGTTTCCCCCTGAACATGGTCTGCACTTGCCGTTTCTGCTCACCACAGAGGAGCACCAGAGTGAAGATATCTTTCCTCCAGAAAACCAGGAGAAAGTGAGAAAAGCTGTTTAGCCAGATGGGACAAAAAATAATTAATTAAAGACAAGAAATAACAAGTATTGGAGAGGATGCGGAGAAAAGGGAACACTTGTAAGCTATTGACGGGAATGTAAATTGGTACAGCCACTATGGAAAACAGTGTGGATGTGCCTGAAAAAAATAAAAATAGAACTACCAAATGATCCAGCTATTCTACTTCTGTTTATTTACACAAACAACACAAAAACACTAATTCAAAAAGATACATGCACCCCTATGTTCATTGCAGCATTATTCACAATAGCCAAGAGTCAGAAACAACATAAGAGCCCACCAATGGATGAATGGATAAAGAAGATGTGGGATTTATATGAAACGGAATACTACTCAGCCAAAACAAGATGAACCATTTGCAATAGCACAAATGGACCCTGGGGGTATTAAGCTAAAGTTAACTGTAAGATGGAGAAAGACAAATATCACATAATTTCACTTATATGTGAAAGATAAACAAACAAACAAAAAATAGACACAGACAACAAATTGGTGATTACCCAGGGGGACAGGGAATCAGAGAGGGTCAAAAGGAGTAAAGGGGCACAACTATACAATGATAGATTAAAACTAGACTTTTAAGAGGGAACAAAATTTAATCTGTACAGAAGCCAAAATATAGGGATATATACCTGAAATTTATGTTATAAACCCACGTAACCTCAATTTTAAAAATGTATAAAATAATGATAAATGGAGAAAAGGAGAAACAGTAACTGAGAGTAAACAAATGAAAAAATGGATTATGCAATAAAAGAAATGCAGTATCGGGGCCAGCCTAGTGGTATTGCAGTTAAGTTCATGTGCTCTGCGTCTGGCCACCTGGGGTTTGCAGGTTTGGATCCCAGGTACAGACTTATGCACTGCTTATCAAGCCATGCTGTGGCAGGGGTCCCACATAAAGGTGAGGAACACGGGCATGGATGTTAGCCCAGGGCCCATCTTCCTCAGCAAAAAAGAGGAGGATTGGCAACAGGTGTTACCTCAGGGTTAATTTTCCTCACACACGCATGCACACACAAAAATCCAATATTTCATTAGTGCTTCAAGAGAAGCTTAGGCTCAAGTAACCAACAGGCCTAAAAGTATAAAGACATATGTTGTCCAGACTATTCCTGCTGTGGAACCTGAAAAAGTCAGTATTAGAAGCCTAAAAACTTGAGTGGCATTGGTCTAGGAGATATTTTAGTCGTAAGATATGATGAACTGGACTTATTGCCAGTATTGAAACTCTTGGAAGTTTGGAGTATTGAAAGTCATGGAAATATCTTTTGATTCTTTTTCATACTGCAATATGGTTAAATATTGGCTTTTTCTGATAAGTCAACTAACTTATGTAAACAGATCTTACAATATACTGATCTTGACAATAATATATATTGGGAGATTAAGTGAAATCCTCCTTAGGATTTAATAAAATGATTGGCCTGAGGAAGAGTTGAATTTTCTAATCATAAAGTACTTTCTATGCTAAGTATTTCTGTAAGAGTATATCATAAGATTCAAACAATAGTAGATCAAGTGAAGAAAAGAGTAATAAAATTAGTACAAACATATAAAAATTCATGAATAGCTTTTTAGGATGGATGTGTTTTTTACTATTGCTATATTTATCAAATAAATGATATGCTAGATGCAGATGCCCAGACAAATATGATGGTTGTCCTGTAAAAAAGCCTTGACTGAAGGCCAAGAGGAAGCCTATGTAGTGAAGATACAACTATGCCAAGATAAAGGTCTGGTCTTGCTCTCTGCTATTAAGAGGTTGTCTTTAGGCACGTGGATGTTCTGCCTGATACAAAAATCCTCATTTTCCTAGGGGTTTTGGCCACTGGAGATTCTAAAATTGTGATTTATGATGGTGGTTTAGGGCCATATGTTATTAATTTTGTCTCTGTCAGAAAATAAAGACAAAAATTCATCAACAGCAATATGTGATTGAATTCCAAATAAACTTCAAACAACAAAAGCTTAGGTGTGCTTCTCTGGTTGGAAATATTGTGTGTGTGTTTCCAAGACATAGATGCTGAGAAAATGTCGTATTCTGATTTCACTAGGCAAGAACAACAGAATCCTTGTGATTGGAAATCTCTACCCATGAACTTCTTTTGTAAATGTGAGTATAATGGCCTGTGGTGAGTTCTTTAGTCCTTCTAGAAAATAACAAAAATCTGAGTTGAGTTTTGGGTCTTTTCTCCCACCCCCTAAACTTTCAATTATTTCAAAAATAAAGTTAGTCTTCTGAGAAAAATTCCTTCTAAACTTCTCAGGTCCATTACTCTTGCAGCAGCTGAAAGAATTATGACAAGTCTTACAATAAAGTTTTTAGCACACCTTCCCAAATCCACATTAAGGAACTGACCTGGTGAGTAAACTGGATCTACACCTCCTAACTATGTAATTTATGTTGTCTCCAATACCTGAACTTTTCTGCAGCCACATCATCAGCAGACAGATGCCAATCTTATCAGGAACTTAATTTTGCTGCCATTGCTGTCCTCTAAAACTATACATCTCTGTCTTCACTCTTGCCAGACATGAGTGCCTTTATTAAATTCCTTCTAAAAGAAACCTAGTAAGAGCTACTAATTACAAACTAAATCTACTCAATGTAAAAATGGGCAAAAGTCTTGAACAGACACCTTATCAAGAAGATATATGGATGGCAAGCTTGTAAAAATATGGTCAACAATCTTTAGACATTAGAGAAATGCAAATTAAAACTAGAATTAGATACCACTACAAAACTACTGTTGTTAGTATTGTTGAGTATATTCTACCTCCTAGTGACACTGTGTACAGTACAGCAGAATCCTGCCTGGTCTTTTTTAACCACCCTCTCTCCTTTCAGTGGTATATGAGACAATGCTCCATTGCTATTCATAAGGTTTTTATGGCCAGTTGTTTTCAGAAGCAAGTGGCCACATCCTTATACATAGTCTTAGTCTGAAAGCTTTGTGAAACCTGTCCACCATGGGTGACATTGCTGGTATTTCAAATACTGGTTGCATAGCTTTCAGTATCACAGCAACACTCAGTCACCACAATATGACAACCAACAGATGGTTGAGGTGATTCTAGTAAACAAACCCAGGCCTTGTCAGTGAGATAACCAAAATTTAACTACTAGACCACCATGGTTGCCTGAACAAACCTGTTAGGATAGGTAAGGTAACAACTACTGACAACACCAAATGCTGGCAAGCATACAAAGCAATTGGAAATCTCAGATATTGCTGGTGGAAATGAAAAATAATGCACCCACCCTGGAAAATGGTTTGACATTTTCTCAAACATGTAAACACATTTTCACAATATGATCCAGAAATCCCACTCCATGAAATTTACTCTAGAGAAAGAAAAAGCTTACATTTACATAAAACCTGTACACAAATAGAGCAGCTGTAAATTGCCAAAACTAGAAAAAACTC
The DNA here is from genome assembly GCA_028646465.1 of Rhinoceros unicornis. Classification (NCBI taxonomy): domain Eukaryota; kingdom Metazoa; phylum Chordata; class Mammalia; order Perissodactyla; family Rhinocerotidae; genus Rhinoceros; species Rhinoceros unicornis. Next base: position 1,531,306 of record JAQQSS010000042.1, on the reverse strand, counting down.
AATGATCTTTCATGCATAAATAGATAAATAAATTGTCATGTATCCATATCATGGGATACCACACAGCAATTAGAAACACAAACTGTGTATAAATGCAACTTGGATGAATATGAAGGCATTATGATGACTTAAAGAAGTCAGTCTAAAAAAGTTACATGCTATATGATTTCATTTATATGGCAGTCTTAAAATGTTAAAGTATAGTAATGGATAACATAGTGATTGCCAGTGGGTACAGCATAAGGCTATCAAGAAATAACTTGAGGGAGTTTTTTGAAGGATAGAACTATGCTGTATCCTAATTGTGGTTGTGGTTACACAAATCTACATATTGTAAAGTTCACATAACTGTATGCAAAAAGAAAAAAAAAAGGACAATTTTAGCTTTCCTTGATATGACTGTGAGCTACTCAATATTCAAAATATCTCATCCACAGAAGTTTTGAGTGGCAAGATTACTTTATAAATTCTGAAGAAAAGAAAGAAGTAGAAACCAAAGTTCAGCCACGTTGGCAGTATGTTACAACCTCCAATAAAAACTTTGGATACCGAAAAGTTTAATCTTATTATATTGTGTGAACATAAGGGTGCACATACCTTCTTAAATTATTGATTTCTTGTTCTTTGGATAAACAGCCAGTAGTGGGATAGCAGGATCATACAGTATTTCTATTTTTAATGTTTTGAGAACGTTCCATACTGTTGTCCATAGGGGCTGCTCTACTTTCCATACCCACCAACAGCAAATGAGGGTTCCCTTTTCTCCACATCCTCTCCAACATTTGTAATTTCTCTTTGGTTAATTATGTCGTTTTGACAGATGGAAGGAAATAACACATTGTAGTTTGATTTGCATTTTTCTAATAATTAGTGATATTGAATATCTTCTCATGTGCATGTTGAACATCTGTACACTTTCTTAGAAAAATGTCTGTTCGTATCCTCTGCCAAGTTTTTGATCTAGCTGTTTGTTTCTTTGCTGTTGAGTTGTATGCGTTCTTTATATGTTTTGGAAATTAACCCTTTGTCAGATATTGATTTGCAATTATTTTCTCACAGTTGATGGGTTGTCTTTTACTTTTGTTTATGATTTCCTTTACCTTACAGAACTTTTGTGTCTGGTGAAGTCCGATTTGTTTATTATTGTTTTTATTTCCCTTGCTTGAGTAGACTTGGGATTTGAAAAGATACAGCTAAGACCAATGCCAAAAAGTGTGCTGCCTATATGTTCTTCTTAGAGTTTTATGGTTTCAGGTCTCACATTCAAGTCTTTAATACATTTGAGTTAACTTTTGTGTATGGAGTAAGAAAATGGTCTACTTTCATTCTTTTGCCTGTGGCTGTCCAGTTTTTCCAACAACGATTTTTGAAGAGAATTTTCTTTCTCTACTCTATGTTCTTGGCCCCTTTGTCAAACATAACTGCCCATATATTTGTGGGTTTATTTGTGGGGGCTTTCAATTCTGTTCCATTGATCTGTGTGTCTGTTTTTGTGCCTGTACTATGCTGCTTTGATTACTATAGCTTTCTAGTATATTTTGATGTAATGGGTTGTGATGCCCCCAGCTTTGTTTTTTTTTTTTCCTCAAGATTGCTTTGGCTTTTGGGGGTCTTTTGTTTTTCCATATCAATTTTAGGATTCTTTGTACTATTTCCATGAAGAATGTCGTTTGAATTTTGATTGAGGTTGCATTGAATCTGTAGATTGCTTAAGTAATATCAATACTTTAACCTTTTCTTCTCATAATCCATGAGCACGATATATCTTTCCATTTCTTTACATCTTCTTCAGTTTCTTTCAATGATGTCTTACAATTTTAAATCTGTAGGTCTTTCACCTCTTTGGTTACATTTTTTCCTAGATATTTTATTCTTTTTGCTGCAATTGTGAATGAAATTGTATTCTTGACTTCTCTTTCTGCTAGTTCATTATTAGTGTACATAAATGCAAATGATTTTTATAAGTTCTTCAACTTTGCTGTAGTTGATTATTTCTAACAGTTTTCTGATGGATTCTTTAGGGTTTTCTATATATAGAATCATGTCATCTTTAAACAGAGAGAATTTCATTTGTTCCTTTCCAATTTGGATTCCTTTCATTTCTTTTTCTTGTTGCTAATTTCTCTAGCCAAAAACTCCTGTACTCTGTTGAATAAGAGTGGTGAGAATTGGCACCCTTGCCTAGTTCTTGTTCTCAGAGTGATAGTTTTCAATTTTTCACTGTAAGATATTATGTTGGCTGTGAGTTTTATGACCTTTATTGGCCTTTATTATGTTGAGGTACTTTCCTTCTATAAACATTTTATTGAGAGTTTTTATCATAAATGTATATTGGATCTTGTCAAATGCTTTCTCTGCATCTACTGAGATGATCATGACATTTTTAGTTCTCATTTTGTTAATATGGTCTATCACACTGATTGATTTACAAATGTTGTGCCATCTCTGCGTCCCTGATATAAATCCCACTTGATCATGGTGTATAATCCTTTTAATGTATTGCTGTATTTGGTTTGCCAGTATTTTGTTGAGGATTATTGTATCTATGTTCATCAGTGATATTGGCCTGTAATTTTCCTTCTTTGTGTTGTCCCTGCCTTGTTTTAGTATTGGGGTAAAGTTGACTTCAGTGAATGAGTTAGGAAGCGTTCCATCTTCTTCAGTTTTTTGAAATAGTTTGAGAAGGATACGTATTAAATTTGAGTGTTTGGTAGAATTCTCCAGAGAAGTCATCTGTTCCTGGAGTTTTGCTTTTGAGGAGATTTTTGATTACTGTTTCAATCTCTTTACTTGTAATTGGTCTATTCAGATACTCTATTTCTTCTTGATTCAGTTTTAGGAGGTTGTACGAGTCTAAGAATTTATCCCTTTCATCTAGGTTATCCAATCTGTGGGCATATAGTTTTTCACAGTATTCTCATATAAACTGTTGTATTTCTGCAATATCTGTTGTAATTTCTCCTCTTTCATTTCTAACATTTTTTATTTGAGCTTTCTCTTTGTTTCTGACTGAGGCTGGCTAAGGGCTTGTCAATTTTGTTTATCTTCTTAAGGAACCAGCTCTTACTTTCATTGATCCTTTCTACTTATTTTGTGTGTGTGTGAGGAAGATTGGCCCTGAGCTAACAACTGTTGCCACTCTTACTCTTTTTGGTTGAGGATGATCTCCCCTGAGCTCACTTCTGTGCCAATCTTTCCTCTATTTTGCATGTGGAACACTGCCACAGCATGGCTTGATGAGTGGAGTGCAGGTCCATGGCTGGGATCCAAATCCACAAACTCTGGGCTCTTGAAGCAAAACATGCAAGCTTATGCCACTATGCCACTGGGCTGGACCTACTTCCACTGCTTTCTTAGTCTCTATTTCATGTATTTTTGTTCTAATTTTTATCATTTCCCTCCTTCTGCTGAGTTTTGGCTTTGTTTGTTCTTCTTTTACTAGTTCTGTTAGGTGTCATTTGAGATTACTTACCTGAGATTTTTTGTGTTTCTTGAAGTGGGCCTGTATTGATATGAATTTCCTTCTTTTAACTTCTTTTGCTGCATCCCATGACAGTTGGTAAGTTGTATTTTCATTTCATTTGTCTCCAGGTATTTTTCAGTTTCTCCTTTAATTTCTTCTTTGATCTAATGGTTGTTCAGTAGCTTGTTGTTTAGTCTCCACATATTTGTGACTTTACCAGCTTTCTTCTTGCAGTTGATTTCTAGTTTCATAGCACTATGGTCAGAAAAGATGCTTGATATGATTTCAATCTTCTTATTTTTCTTATGCTTGCCTTGTTTCCTAACATATGGCTTATCTTTGAGTATGTTTCATGTGCACTTGAGAAGAATGTGTATTCTGCTGTGTAGGGATGAAATGCTTTCTATATATCTATTAAGTCCATCTGATCATACATTTCATTTAAATCCTCTATTTCTTTTTTGGTTTTCTGTCTGGATGATCCGTTCATTGATGTAAGGTATTCATGTCCCCTACTATTATTGTGTTACTGTTAATTTCTCCCTTTAGGTCTATTAGTAGTTGGTTTATATACATTGCTGCTCCTGTGTTAGGAACATATTTATTTGCAAGTTTTATGTCCTTTTGGTGGAAAAACCCCTTTATCATTATGTACCTCCCCTCTTTGTCTCTAATTATCTTTTCTATCTTGAAATATACTATGTTCGATATAAGTATGGCAATACCTGCTTTCTTTTCTTTGCTACTTGTGTGGAAAACCATCTTCCATCCCTTCACTGTGAGCCTGTTTGTCTTTGGATCTGAGATGTGTTTCCTGAAGGCAGCATATTCTTGGGTAATGTTTTTTCAATTCATCCAGCTACTCTTTGTCTTTTGATTTGAGAATTGAATCCATTTACATTTAGAGTGTTTATTGATATAGGATGGCTTAATACTGCCATTTTATCTCTTGTTTTCCAGTTCTATATTTCCATTGTTTCTCTTCCTTTGTCTTTTTGAATGCCATTCCATTTTAGTGTTTTTTCTGTGGTGTTATTTTAAGTTTTCTCTTTTTTAATGAATTGTGGTTCTGCTCTGATTTTTTGTTCAGTGGTTACCATGAGGTTTGTATGAAAGATCTCATAGGTGAGAGAGTCTATTTTCTGATAACCTCATATCTCCATTAGCCTAAGCTGGTTCCATCATTGTCCTCTTCCCCTTCTGAGTTATTGTGACAAATTATCCTGTTTTGTGTTGTAAGTTTGTAACTAAGCTGAAAAGTTTATAGTTACTTTTGATGTTTCCTTTCTCTTTATCTATTAACTTATAATTATGTATTTGCTACCCTACTCTGAAAGAGATCTGCAATTTTCTTATTTTGTCTGTCTACTTATGTCATTGTTCAAAGCTTTGTAGACCTTAGCCCTTTTGTTTCAGGTATGAGGGCATCCCGATCATTACTTGTATGGGAGATCTAGTGTCTATGAACTCCCTCAACTTTTGTTTATCTGGGAAAGCTTTTATTTCTCCATTGTATCTGAAGGATAGCTTTGCTGGATAGAGTATTCTTGGCTGAAATTTTTTGTATTTCAGTATTTTGAATATAGCATTCCATTCTTTCCTGGCTTATAAGGTTTATTCTGAGAAATCCACTGAAAATCTGATAGGGGTTTCTATGTAGGTCATTTTCTTCTGCCCTGCCGTGCTTAATATTTTTTCTTTGTCAATGACTTTTGACAATTTTACTATTATATGCCTTGGAGAAGTTCTGTTAGCATTGATGTAATTAGGAGTTCGATTGGCTTCATGTATTTGTAAGTCTCTTTCCTTCCCCAGGTTTTGGAATCTTTCAGCTATTATTTCTTTGGGCAAGCTCTCTGTTGCTTTCTTCTTCTCTTCTCCCTCTGTCATAGCTATAATCCTTTGTTATTTTTCCTAATTGAGTCAAATATTTGTCAAAGAATTGCTTCTTTTATTTAAAATATTCATTCTTTCTCCTCTTCCACCTCAAGCATTTCTATATTTCTATCCTCTAAATCACTAATTCTTTCCTCCAAAACATGAGGTCAATTTTTTAAGGATTCTATATATTTTTTTATCTCAATAATTGTGTTCTTTATATATAGAATTCTGCATGTTTTTCATAGTTTCAATCTCTTTGATGAAGTATTCTGTCTTCTCATTAATTTTATTTCTTAACTCATTTAACTGTTTTTCTGGGTTTTCTTGTAACTCCTTGAGTTTCTTTATGACAGTTATTTTGAATTCTCTGTAATTTAGAATGTAAATTTCTGTGACGTCTGGGTTGGATTCTGGGCAATTATCATTTTCCTTCTGCTCTGAATTATTGTTGTAGTTTCTCATGGTTTTTTATAAACTAATTCCTTGCTGGTACATCTGTGGTAATATCAGGTCACAAATTCCACCTGCTACCACTTGAGGGAAGTGGGAGCTGTGTTTCTGATTCTACCTTGTCTGCTATAAGTTTTGAGATTCAGAGAGTGGTCCCACATGCTGGGAAAGTGTCCATGGATAGGCCCAGGCCACCACTTCTTTTTATAGTCATGTTGATGTGCATTTCCTCTTGCATGGCTGTAGTGGTCCTATGGGTGCTCCTGCTGGCTAAGAAAGTATTCATCTGTGTGCATAGATCTGCCATCACCTCTTCTGGCCATTGCCCTGGCTGTTCTGCTTGGTGGGGCTTCTACATGAAGCCTGAGCATGGGAAAATCATTGGGACTTTAGCCATAGAGTAGGCTTTCCTACCAGCCAGGAAAGCACTCATATGTGAGCTTAGGGCTGCCCCCGTCTCTCATATAGTCATGCCAAGGCTGTCTTCACACTTGTGGGACCACAGCAGTAGTATGGGCTCTATTTGCTGGATAAGCATTCACACACACACACAAAGGCTGCTAGGGAAGGGTTGGAGAGTGCTCACATAGTTCCACTACTTCCCAGGGGCCCAGTCCAATTGCCTTCAGATATATATGTATGTAGGTCTCTCAGGCATCCTGTTGTGCTGTGTGGGTATCCTCTGTTGATCAATAAATGTCTATTTAGTTGTAGTTCAAAGGGGAAGAGACAAAGGGAACAGCTCACTCTGCCATGTTGTTTACATCATTCTTCTTATTAAATTTTTGATAAAATTAAAAATATGGAACATTGGGGTCAACTTGGTGGCATAGTGGTTAGGATCATGCCCTCTGCTTCAATGGCCTGGGGCTCACAGGTTCGGATCCTAGGTACCAGGGCAACACATCACTTGTCAAGCCATACTGTGGTAGAATCCCATATAAAGTAGAAGAAGATTGGCACAGATGCTAGCCCAGGGCCAATCTTCCACAGCAAAAAGAGGAGGATTGGCAACAAATGTTAGCTCAGGGCTAATCTTCCTCACAAAATAATATTTAACATAAATCTTGAAGTAAAATATAAAATAAAATCTATACTCTGTTGTAGTTTCCTCAACTATTATATATTTTCTCTACACTTTAAAAAGGCTAAAATTGCATCTATCATTATTTCTATTTATCAAAATATTTGCCTTATTTTCTGTGAAAATAATTACAAAATCTATGATACATTTTTCTAATGATAACATTTTAGAATAAAGTAAATCAAGTAATGAGAATAAACACCTCTGCATGACTTCTCTTAGCCATGAGTCTTAAGTAAAATGATGACTTTATTTTACAACCTCCTACAAAGTGAATACTATTATATTCCCCTTAAAGATGAAGAAACTGAAATTCTGATCTGCTAGGTAGTTTCACTGAAATTTGGGCCCAGGTTAGACAGTTCCAGAATCTATGATCATATTGTCTTTCAGTTAGGCTTTTGATTAATTAAGATACAGGGTGACTGATTCTAAATTCTACTCCCCATGATTCTCTGCTAACATTTTTGAGTTCACCTGCAATTATGCTGGTCAATTCTAAGTTCAAATTGACCTTGTGCTGATAGTGATCCATATCTAGTGTATACTCAGTAATGTGTAGGAACCATGAGGTAGTTAAATTTCTGGAAGCAACGTCAACCAATGGAGAATAGAAAACAGAGAAAATAAAGACATTCTTTGGCTCCCCAGATTTTAGGTTGCAACAGATCAAAGAAGGCCACAAATTATTTGTTACTTCTCCCATCAAGAGGTGGAATCTATTCCCTTGCCCTGGAATATGGGCTGTGCCTGTTACTAAACTTTAACAAATGCCGTAAGACCACCAGGCACTGAAGAAGCCCAAGCTAGCCACTAGGAGAGAGAGGGGCCACAAGGAGGAACCCTGGGGCAACAGACATGTAGGTTAAGACATCTTGAAATTTTCAGGCATCCCCGACACCAAGTGAAAGCAGCCAAACAAGTGAGACCAGTCAATGCCATGTGGAGTAGACCTGCCCAAATGAATCCTAATCTAATTCCTAACTTGCACAATTGTGCCACTAAGATTTGGGGGATTGTATGAGGTAAAGGATAACTGAAACACAAGTAGATGTCCTGAGATACATTCTATACATGTTGCAGAAGTTCTGGTGGAATGTTGGTGGTTTCTTTGTCCACAGCCCTAACTTCTTTGACCCATCCCTATAATGGTATTTTATCCTCCCCTCTTTCATTCTCTCTTATTCTTTACTATCCTTTCCCGGGACCACCTCCCAAAAAAGCTGCATTCAGCTAGGTTCTCCCTGTGGTTGAACTCAAACTAAGACACTGAAATTTTTCTCATGTATAATTTTTCATTGTGTTTAAGAAACATATATTTTCATACAAATAACTTCTCAATATTATTCCAATTATATTTGTATTCATCAATAGTTTTTTAATTTCTAAAGCAATATGTAACATTGTGGTTAAAAGCTACATGTATATTCATGTACAGTGATAAATTACTCTAATCAATGGTGATCTAAAACCGCCAGAAGTCTTTCCAAATAGCAGAAAACAATTAAGCTTTCCACATACCAAAATATTACATAGAAACAAATGATACATAATTAGAGGGAATCTTAGTAGGTATACACTCATGCACTGCACAATGACTTTTTAGTCAATGACAGACCACAGATACTACAGCGGTCCCATAAGATTAGTACCTTGTAGCCTAGATGCTATACAATCCAGGTTTGTGTAAGTATACTCTATGATGTTCACACAATAAAAAATGTCCCTAACAATGCATTTCTCAGAACATGTCCTAATTATCAAACACCACATGACTGTGTTGTTCATTTTTCTCCTTATCATACACCATTCTTATTTAATGAACATTTTAAAAGTAAACTTTATAATGACAGCATCAAGATAGTATATTAGGAAGGTCTAGACCCTCATTAACTCAGGAAAATGCTGAATACATAAAAAGGTAAGGACAAGTAGTTTTCTGAGAACTCTAGAAACCAATTGAGAAGTGACAGCAACCAAACAAATGTCTAACTAAGAAAAAGTAATGCTTAAAATGGTAGGAAACTTCAGGGCATTTTTCCTTGCCCCTGTCCCATCCTGCCTAGTACAGCATATTACAGTCAGAAGGAAGCCACCCAATTCCTGGCTTTTCTCTCAGGATGGATGGAAAAGAGTGGAACTTGATTACAATATTCTGGCTTGTGTGGGACCCTTCAAAGGTCTAAAATCTGTCTCATTTGACTCAGAGCTCTGAAAGGAACTGTCACATAGTTTGGATATCATGTTGGAGGTCGCAGAAAACAGTGATGTGTGTTATAGTGTATGAGACTTATAAGAAGTCTGAAGACTTAAGGGAGCCTGAAAGCAACAGATGATGGGCAGTGGAATAAAATATAACAGCTAAGCTCAAAAAAGAATCAGGGGTGAGTCTCTTGAGGAAACGAAGATATTTAAAAGCAGTCATGTATGCAGAAAAACTGTAATTAAATCACATACACAGGCCCATGAAAAATGTATTCCCAGAAAATATTTGAGAAGATAGTGAACTTTAGACCAAGAAGACTGGTAAAGGTCTTCCCTTGCACAGAGCCAGTCTACCAAGACTAGAAGAGGTGAATGTTTTTTTAAAATGCCTAATTTTCAACATAAGTTCAAAAAGTATATAAAGAAACAGTGAAATATAGCAAATTCAAGGGAATAAAATAAACCAACTGTAAAAGACACAGGCATTATTCTTACTTGACAAGGACTTTAAGAAAACTGATATAGGGGCTGGCCCAGTGGTGTAGTGGTTAAATGTGCGTGCTCCGCTGTGGCTGCCCAAGGTTCACAAGTTCAGATCCTCAGCATGTACCAACACACCATTTCTCAAGCCATGTTGTAGTGGCGTCCCACATAAAGTAGAGGAAGATGGGCACAGATGTTAGCCCAGGGCTGGTCTTCCTTGGCAAAAAGAGGAGCATTGGCATCAGATATTAGCTCAGTGCTGATCTTCTTCACACACACAAAAGAACTGACATAAATGCTCAAAGAGCCAAAGGATAACATTGACATGAACTAAAATAAACTTGATAAACAAAGAGAAAGTGAAAGAGGTAAACTGCATATTTGACGGAATATAGATAGAAAGTGTCCTAAATTTGAATAGGAAAAATAAATGCAAATAAATCAATGAAACCAAGTCAGATAAAATATAAAAGACCCACACAGGGACACTTTTATGCAAACTGATGAAAGTCGAGGACAAAGGGATAATCTTGAAAGTAGCAAAAAAAAAAAGTGATTTGTCACATACATAAGATCCTCAATAAGGTAATCAGTTAATTTCTCAGCAGAAATCTCCCTGGCCAAAAGACAATGAAATAATATATTTAATACGTTCAAGGAAAAAGATCTGACAACCAAGAATTCTATGCCTGGAAATCTTGTACTTAAAAATAAATATATAATGAACACAGATTTTTTGATTAATAAATTTAATCCATTCAGATTTAAAATAATTTCTGATAGGGTACAACTACTGCCACTTTATTACTTATTTTTTGTATGCTTTATATCATTTCTTATCCTGTTTCTTTTCCTTACATTTTTCCCTTGTGTTTACTTAATTTTTTATAATGACATGTTTTGATTCCTTTCTCATTTCCTTTGCGTATATTCCATAGATATCACATTTGGGGTTATTATGGGTATTACAAACAAGATAGAAAAATTATAACAAACTATTTTAAGCTGATAACAACTTCAGTTGCACACAAAAATTCTACTCCTTTACAACTCCACCCCCACAATATGTTACTGATGTCTCAAATTACATCCTTATGCCATTAACATAGATTTATAATTATTTTTTGCTATTGTTTTTCAAATCCTATGAAGAATAAAAATAAACCAAAATTATAATAATGCAGGTATTTATATTTGTCTATGTGTTTATATTCACAGGACAACTTTAAAATTTCATATTGCTTTGAGTTACTATCTAGCATGCTTTTGTTTCACCTGAAGGACTTCCTCTACCATTTATTGTAGGACTGCTCTAGTGGTAATGACATACCTCAGCTTTCATTTATCTAGACATCTTAAATTCTCCCTTTGTCTTCAAAGACAGTTTTTGTGGATATAGTATTCTTTGTTGACAGTTTTATTTTCATCACTTTAAACCTATTGTTACCCTGTCTTCTAGTCTGCAATGTTGCTGCCAAGAAATCCACTGATAATCTTATCGAGGATTCCTCATAAATGAATCTCTTTTCTCTTGCTGCTTTCAAGCTTCTCACTATCTTTGACTTTCAATAGTTTCCTTAAATGTGCCTCAGTTTGTGGCTCTTGAGTTAATCCTACTTGTAGATAATTGAGCTTCTTGTACTTATACATACTTTTTTCCCCTCAAATATGGTTAAGTTTTTATCCATTATTTCTTCTAATAACTTCTAAGGAATAATCTCTTCCTTCTCTCTTTCCTTTCGTGGTCCCACATAATGTGTATATTGATCTATTTGATCACATTTTATAAATAATTCAAAAAGGCTGTCTTCAAGTTCAATGATTCTGTTTTTTGTTTTTGTGAGGAGATCAGCCCTGTGCTAACATCTGCCAATCCTCCTTTTTTTTTGCTGAGGAAGACGGGTCCCGGGCTAACATCCATGCTCATCTTCCTCCACTTTATATGGGACGCCACCACAGCATGGCTTGCCAAGCAGTGTGTCGGTTCGTGCCCGGGATCCGAACTGGTGCACCTCGGGCCGCCGAAGTGGAGAGTGTGCACTTAACTGCTTGCACCACTGTCCCCAATGATTCTTTTTTTATTACTATATTTTTCATCTTCAAAACTTCTGTTTAGATACACACACACATACTTTGTATCTCTTTTTATATATTCTTATTTTGTTCATATATTGTTTTTCTAGTTACCTTTAGTCTCTGTTCGTGTTATCCTTAAAATTTTTTTTTACCACAGTGAAGCAGTCATCTTAAAGTCCTTTCAAGTAAGTCTGAAGGCTCTATTTCTTTAGGGTTGGTTTCCGAAGATATATTTTTTTTCTTTAAATTGGAAATTTTTTCCTTTTGTTTGTGTGCCTAATGAACTTTTGTTGAAAACTGGACATTTGATAAAAATAGCCCACTCTCCTGGTCTTTGCGAACTGGCTCTGTGCATGGAATGACATACACAGACCAGCCTAGCATAAAAACTTAAGATATTTTCAGGTCTCTTTTAAGCATGTGTCTGCTCTAGGCCTGTGAATTAGATTTTTCTTTGATTCTCTTGTATATAGATCATTTAAATGCCTTGATTTCTCTGAGAGTGTCACCTCTGCTTTCAGTGTCTTAGATATTCTATTACATTTCTCTGCCTGTAATATCTGCAGTTCTCATGCACTATAGTTCTTGCCACTGCTTTCTGTGCCTGTATAAAAACTATGTCACTGTTCTGTTAGTGCTTTGAATCAGGTGAAACAGACACTAACCACTCAGAAGAATGTAGTCAGCCAGACGGCAGAATAGAAAGCCTTGGACTCTCTTTCTATGCGCGCGCGCACACACACACACACACACACACACACACACACACACACACTAATTCAGCATAAATTCAAAGAAAAACTTCCCTTTGTGAGAAATAAGAAACTAATTTAAAGGCTCCGGAATTCTGAGGGACTGCAAAACAAGACTCACAGAAGACGGTACGGAGAGTGTGTCATCAGAGAAATTGTCCCTAGTGCAGTGCCATACAATCAGGAAGAGATGCCCTAGCTCCCAGCTTCACTGAAGAATGGAAAGTGTGAGTTACACGAATAACACTCCAACTTTTCCAAATGGCCCCCCCAGAGGACTTGCTTCTGTTGTGCAATTCTTGGAATTCTGAGAGTTCTAACACAGTCTAGCTGCTCAGGAGAGAATAGAGGCAGTGATTTAGTCTTGTTGACATCACTAATCCTCACCTTAACTAAGCACTGAGTGGGAGGGTGGAAAATCCCTGTTGTAAGGATAGCTCTGGAGAGGGAAAGAGTTGGTCTGTGCATCTGAGCAGTTATATGAGGCTGGACAAATAATTGGCATCTGTTTCATTAGTAGTAAAGCTTTGATGAGTCTGGCACAGTCCAGGTGCCCAGGGGACAATAAATGCTGTGGCTTGGACAGATAGATTTAATTAATTCTCACTCCTGCACAGCATAGCATAAGTGAATGAAAAATCATAGGTCTCAGCTTCCCCTTCATGAGGATAATAGTTAAACTGTGCATCCTATGCCCCATCATTTCCATAGCTATCTAAAGAACTAGCTTGTGTCTCACTAGTATCAAAACTCTGACAGGTATGGCACAGCCTATTTGCTCAGGGGAGAATAGAGGCAGTGATTTGGGCTGGGACAAGCCATATTTCCCTCTTCCCCTGGTTCACCACAGAGCCAGTAGACAAAAGCCAAAGCTACCTGCTTCTCTGTTGGAGGTAAATACTTGATAGAGCTTCCCTGGAATATTTGGTCAATTCCTAAGGCTGATTTGGTTGGAAGGAGGACATCGTCCCTGTGCAAGCAAGTCTGTAATGACTATGAGAGCTACCTGTGATGACTATGACAGTAGATATCAATACAGAGAACCAAAGAAAGAGATAAATCATGCAAAGATGTTCCAAGGAAAGGAACAACATAAATCCCTAGAAATTAACTCTATCAAATGAAACTATGTCATTTACCTGAGAGAAAATTAAAAATGACTGTCATTAAGATGCTCATTGAGGTAAAGAAAAGAATGCATGAACACTGTGAGATTTCAACAGAGATAGAAAATATGAAAAGATAACAAAAAAATCATGGAAATGAAGAAAACAATAATTAAACTAAAAAATTCACCAAAGAGTTTGAACAGAACTCACTCATGTACCACATATGATGTCTTCGTAAATAACAGACTACAAATATGATGGTGGTCCCATAAGATTATAATTGGAGTTGAAAATTTTTTATCAACCAGTGACATCTTAGCCATTATAATATCACAGTGTAATGCATTACTCACATGTTTGTAGTGATGCTCATGTAAACAGACCTACTGCGTTTTCAGTCATAAAAAAGTATAGCACATATAATTATATATAGTACATAATACTTGATAATGATAATAAATGACTGATACTGGTTTATACATTTACTATACTAACTTTTATTGTTATTTGAGAGTGCACTCTTTCTATTAAAAAAATATATACTGTAAAACAGTATGTTGTGTTATGTGAGCAGCAGCCTCATACATCTTGTCTTTACCGAATCTCTTAATTGCATCATTTTCTCTTGTGCTTGATTTAATCTTGTGTTATTTTATCACAGCACCTAAGCATACAAAATCCACTGCTAATATTACTAGCAAAAGGCCACATTGAGTGATTCACCTGGAAACAAAATTAAAACTGATTAAGGACTATGAAGGTGGAAAATCAATTTTGGTTATCGCTTGCCAGTCGGGCACATTTCCATTCCACCACAGCTTTGATCTTGAAGAACAAGAACAAAGTGACGGAAACTGTCAAAAGATTAGCTTTATTGAAGACAACAAGACTAACCAAAATTTGAGAAGGGCCTATATCAGATGTAGAGAAACATCTAATGACCTGTATTAAAGATCACACACAGAATTATATTCCTCTCAGCACCACAATGATTACAGCCAAAGTAAAATGTTTGTGATTTTGAAAGAAAAAGTTGTATCTGATACAATGTTAAATTTATTGTTAGTTGTGTGTGGTTTAAACAATTCAAGATTCATTATTCACTACATATTGTGAAAGTGAACAGTGAGTCCTTGAGTGCTGATGTGAAGGCAGTTGAAGAATGTTTGAAAACTCTAGAAAAGCTGATTGAGGAGGAAAATTCCCTGTCATAACAAATATTCAATATTGACAAAAACAACCTATTCTGGAAATGAATGCCTGAAAGGGCTTTCATCCATAAGGAGGCCAAGTCAATGCCAGGTATGAAGATTTCTAAAGGCAGGTTAACAATCTTGCTGTTAACACTGGGAGCAAAGTTGCAGGCTACAAATTGAAAATCTTTGTTATCTGGCACCGCGAGAACCCCTGGGCCTTCAAACATATCTGTAAGCCCACAGCGCCAAGGGTACTACAGGAGCAATAAAAAGTCATGAAGGGCCTAGCTTCTCTTCCAAGACGGCTTCCTGATTTGCTATCCCAGTAAAATAGAGAAGTACTGTTTGGAGAATAACATATCTTATAAGATTTGTCTTATTGCTGATAATACTACCAGACATCCTCCTTTTATCAGTGATCTTAATCTCAATATCAAATCAGTATTTCTCCCTCCAAATACCAATGGATCAAGAAGTTATAGATGCCTCCCCTCACCCCTGAAGCCATCTATCAGATCAGGTTCCAGCTGAAGGTCTGGAGCACCTTCTTCTTAGAGTTGCCCTCATCCAAGGCTGACAGCCAGAGGCAGGCAAGGAGTGGTAGACAATATAGAGAAGTCACCGTGAGACTATCTGCATAGGGTTGTGCCCGAAAGCCATTTCCTTCCTTCTCCCAGAACATTGGTGGCTAGCTTTAAACTGAGAAAGGAAGAGGATTCTAGCAAAGCTTCAAGGAGCCCCACCCCTAAGGGGCTTTAAGAGAAAAGTATAGATAAGTTCCCAGCTCACATTTCTCCCATGGCCTCCTCACACCACAGCCCACCCACAAGCAGAGGAAGCATGGCCAGCCTTCTAGAAAAGGGATCTCAACAGGCCTCCTATTGTCACTGACTAGATGCCACAAATGAACTCAAGGGTGGGTTTGGAAGAATTTAACTATTTTCCCTAATTGTTTTTCTCCTTTTATGTTAAGAGATGCAACCACTAACCACCCTGAAACTGACCAAGTTTCACCACAAAAGCTAGGGCCATGAAATTTGCCTTATTTTTAATGCTAAGTTCTCTCCAGGAGGAGCTTAGTCCTCATTGTTATAACCTGTAGTGTATGTGGAAACATGATTTCCAACTGAGCTGGCAAAAGCAAATCTCCCACCTCCCCCTTTTTGAATATTCATTCTCCATTCAAAATAAAGTTTCCTGCTTCCCTTTGTTCAGGGACGCCATGACTTTGGAAATGATTCCTCATGGCCTCCTATTTGCTGCCAATACATGTTACTTTGTGAGACAACTTCCACTGGTATAGAGTCTTGTTTAACTCACCAGGAGGCGAACCCACTTGGTTTGGTAACAGAAATGATACCCAACATGGGGCACATCCCTTCATGGTGACTGTGCTGCCAGCTTGATGTTGCTGCCCCATCAGGAGACCCAGTGGCCACACTGAGCACTTTGCTCAGAGGATCTCTCAATGGAGATGAGTGGTACCAACAACATAACAGAGCTATATAAGTTATTTCTTTAAGTTGTCTCACAAAGCCTGTATATTGGGGCATGGTTTCAGATTTCAAGTTCCCACTCAGAGGTAGCTTGGCTCAGGGAGTGAGAGTTCCCTCTGTTTGGAAGGATTGCATGACCTGGCCACTCTGGAAGTGCCCACACTCAGCTCTGGTGAAACAGGAGCAATCAGGTGAAATAGGTGACTAGTCAAGGGTCAAACTCCCTCTGGAGATTGAATCTCATCTGGAGTGATGAGGTAGGGGTTTGAGGCCCCCTGATATCACTGAGTCTGTCTTTGCATTTTGCCTGTGATCAGAGGAGGGATCTCCTTGGATGAGGATAAACCCCTTTGGAGCTGCTGAGCCTGTTTTTTTGTTTGTTTGTATGTTTTGGTTGAGGATGCTTGACATAGTATTTTTGTCAAGGACACTCAACATCAATCTTCTTTTTCCACAGTCTGGCTTTTCTGGACACCTAGGTCTTCCTTTTTCCTTTTCTTCCATATCAGTGGTCACTGGGTGACAGCTAACATCCACCCATTGTATTTTCCCTTTAAGGATTTAGTTACCCGGCCTGGGTCTGGTGTCAGGCTATAAGGGTGCTAAACCTCCTCTGGGCACAGCCTTGTGGTATATGCATCACCACTAACTATCACAAGTTGCTCCCTGAATGTTGGAAATGGGCCATAAGAGAAGGTGCTACAACATAGGGGAGCAAGCTCCATCCAGGAGGAGAGCTTGTTGGGCTGCATTGTCCAGAATTGGAAGGTGTCTGGGTATTCCCCCATTGACCCAAGAGCTGATGATCTTTTTATGTAACACAGCCTGGCTGCAATATTCACTGGAAGGTGGGGGAAAATGGCCAGAAAAAGGGACACTAAATGTTAAATGGGAAGAAATCCCTTATGTCCCGTACTTCAAGGCACTATGCTTACAATTTCTTTCTGAAGAGATGACTTGCCCCCCCAAAAACAAGAAACACAGGACTAAGGAAATCCCACTACAGAGTCCACCTCATTGAGATACTCTACCTTTGTACCAGCTAGTGAACCCGAGAGACTCTGAAGTCTCTAACAGGGCCAAAATGTTTACTATCCCCCACAAGCAATCCCTCTCAAGAAGGAAATTTGACTCTTCAACAACCAAAGACCCTTCATCCTCCTTTTCCAGATAGTACAACTAGATTAGGAAACAGTTACGAACCTGGGATACATCCCCTAAGACAGGTGTCTAATGGTGAGGGGATACACTAATGTGCATGTTTCCTTTTCTACCTCTGATTTGTGGTATTGGAAGGCACACACTAAAGGTTTGAGGGCTGACCCAGAGGAATTCATAAACCTGACCTCCACTCACTATCCAAGCCAGGCGGATATTCAAAACCTGTTCACTACACCCCTCACAGCTCAGGAAAAGCCATCTGCTCTGACAAAAGCAAAAGAACAAGCAGATAATGATTATGACCCAAGATCAAACATTTGCTGGTGCAGTGGACAGGCTGTACCAGGGACTAACCCTGGGTGGAATCCCAACGACCCTTAATAAATAAATGGTAAGCAATAGGATATATCAGTGCATATGAGGAAGGCATTTGGTGTAAAACTAATTCAGCCTGGACTTGTTTTTCCAAAAAGGGCCTGTGGCTTCTGTTCACTCATTGTATATCTCCTTTAAGCAATTAACATGTCCCAAAGACAAGAACAAATGCCCTGAAGATATGAATGCAACTTCCCCCACACTGGCACTTCCTTAAGGATAAGCATTTCCCCCGAGGCTGGGATTTGATTGCTGCACTCATCCTGTGACCACCCAAATAGAGACAACAGACCTGTCACCAGCCGTGCCCATGGAGACAGCAGACGTGATACCTGCTGTGTCCACCAATTGCTGTGCCAACAGGTCAATCTCACAACTATTGTAAGAGGAACATTGCAATCATATGTGCTGCATGCTCTTTGATGGTATATAACCACTCGGCACTCCCTACTTCTTTGGAGTGCTCCATTTCTTTGTGAAAGGACTCTCCTGGCCTATATGGTCCTTGAAAGTTGGCTCATAATAAACTTACTCCAATTTTGATTTGTAGATTTGTTATGGATTATTTGCATTGACATTTCTTGGCATAGTTGTGGCAGGATTTCAGAGAAACCCACCAAAGACCACCTGGAATATACACTGAACTGATGCTTGGTACTGCAGCGCCCCTTTGAGGCCCACCCAGGTCACTGCATTCTTCATGTCACCCTGGTTAGTTCTCCTGAAACCTAGACCTCCTTGTTTTAAGTTGACAGTCCAACAGTTTATTTGAGCTGTTTTTAAGGTCTTAAGACTCGAGGCCTTTAAGGGTACCGGTATATTTCCTATGTGGAGAAAACCTAGGGGGAATTTCCTAGGCCAGAGGAGATTAGGGGAAGCTTGTAGTGAACTGGGTTGGTTGTCCTTTTAATTTGGCTTTAAAATTGGAATGAATTATATTTTTAAGTTCTGAACAAAACTGTTTGATAGAGAAATAAGAGTCTGAACTTGTTCAGCTCTGAAGAAAAGGGACATTGCTTCTCCTGGCTGAAAGGCATTTTCCAGGTGACTGAAAAACCTCAGTGAGAATGTCAGAGGTGATCCTCGTGATGTGCAGCAGTCCCATAGGGAACTCCACTATCATTCAATTTAATTAATTACAGGTTTGTCTGAGGACGCGCATATGAGTGTTGGTCACCCATGCTCCGAAACCCCATGGCAGTAGTAGGCTGCAGGCAGGAAAAACTGAGTGATTATGACCTTCTTTTAGGTAGTAACACTCACAAGCAGCACACTTCTGACCCACTACACTGTCCTTAGAAGTTGTTCAGACTTTAGAAAAGCAAATGAATACTAACAAACAAAAACTAAAAGAAAATGGGAAACCACGCTTCAAAAGCTGGCCAGCTCCCAATTGGATAACCTCCCCACTGGGACTCCAGTGGGTTTCACATATAATGCATGGGGAAACAATGCTTGCAAGTATTTAACTAAATGGTAAAAG
>JAQQSS010000042.1:1496779-1511992 GCA_028646465.1 Rhinoceros unicornis | reverse complement strand
ACCTCCTCCCCCGCCACTTTCAGCACCTCAGAGCTCATCTCCTTCTTCTCCCCCAGTGACCTTGTATTCTTTCCTTTCCGAGCATCCGTATCCTGACCTATCCAATCTACCCCCTCTTCCTCCTCCTCCAACACCTCCCCCTGCTCCACCCCTAGACAAAACAAGGAGTAACTCTCAGGAAGCAGATACTGAAATTCCTAAAGTTATAGTGGATCCATTTAAGGAGAAACCTGTTACTTGGAGAGGTGAACCTCTTCTTGTGTATACTCCCAGACTAGAAATGAACTTAAGAATTTGTAGAAGGACTTCCCAGACCATCGCAAGATCTTTTCAGGTTTGCTCAAGAATTTGGTTTAATTGTTAGAACCTATGCACCAGAATATACAGATTTATATCAGCATGTGCATTTGCTGGTGTCTGAGAGCCAAGCAAATGAATGGTTAAAAGAGGCAGATTGGAGAGACTCCCTGGAGGATTTCCATAAGTGTGAGCTTCATGACCTTAAGGAGTGTAAAGATATTGCTCAAAACTTACATAAAGCCATTCCTGTAGTTTTTCCCAGGAAGATAGGTTGGGCTGAGGTCCACCAATGTAAGCATAGACCCAAGGAATCTATCTTTGATTAAGTTGAAAGGCTTGAGAAAATCTTAAAACAGCACTCTGGGATGGCTCCTGAAAGTTTTGAGGATCATCAAATTGATTCCATTTTAAGTTCAATTTTCTTGGATTAGATGAGGAATTAGTGAAGTTAGTTAAGAGACATGAACTGGATTGAACTTTAATGAAGACTAGTGTTCTTGTCACTATTAGGAATAAACTATCTAAAACGCTCCAGCAAAAAGAAAAAGCCATTGAAGTTATGTGTATACAGCTACAACAGCTTAGTGGCCCAATAAAAGCCATCATTTAAAAATCTATCCAAAAACAAAATTACCGTGTCTGTTACTCTTGCAAAAAGCCTGGTCATTTCAAATGAGATTGCCATAAACTCAAACAGGATTTAGGGTGTGACAACAATAAACAAGAATAGGGATGCACCGAGGGTTACAAGAGGGCATTTCTCTTCCTCCTCACAAATGCCTCTGGGCTGCCTTGGTGGGTCTCTCCTTTTCAAGGTATGGATTGGAAAGCTCTAATGCAATTTATGATGATGGAAAGATCTAGTTCTAATGTTCACAGTTCATCTGTTATTACTAATTATGATCCTGAAACATAGTCAATAGGCCTGTTAATGATACAGGGCAGGGCTATTCTTTTTCTCTTGCTCAAACCAAGCAATTATCCCAACAAATTGCAGATGAACAAAAGAAACTAGACATTACAGTAAGAACTATGGAAGGTTTCACACAAATTTGGGGTGGATATATTTGGCTTACTCCTAGTGATGGGTGTTTAAACACATTGGCACATTTATCTTGGGAACAGTGAAATCATTCCACACAAAATATGCCAAATTACACTTGAAAGATGGGCTGGATAACCCCTGAGTCATGTCAGAATACTATTATATTTAAAGAAAGTGATTGGTTTGGAACAGACTAGTCTTGAAGACCAGGTGTCTATTGGATGGCTCCTGATGTGACTCAATGGTTATGTGGAACAAATCTCTGGCCTTCGATGCCATTTGGATGGTTAGGGTGCTTACATTTAAAGAAATGACAATCTGAGGGAAAATGTATCCCTATCTGTAAGGGCGTAATTCTTGTCTTCAGAACACTGTAAATGTTTAGATTTACAATCCATGCTCAACAGGTCACATCAGGCCCTTTTGGAAAAACAAGGTCAGGACAAATTAGTTTTAAACCAAATGCCTTCCTCATATACTCCAATATATCTTACTGCTTATCATTTATTCATCAACACAATTGTAATAGTGATTTTCCTTTACTATTTCTTTTGTTAAATTTTTAAAAAAGTACCATGAATTTATAAATACAGGCGTTTGACAAATTTACCTTGTGTTGTGTGTATCAGAATTGCCCAACTTTGATTTTGGAAGATTTCATTGATGCACTATTAAATTTTTAGGGAAAAGTTTATTTGCTTTACCTTTTTAAAATGTGTGTTTCATGTAGACTTTCTAGGAGAAGGCACACCATGAAATCCAATTAACAGAATTTGACGCCTTCACAAAGGGCTTCAGATGCTGGGATCTTGGAAGTAAAAATTTTTGTAAGTACAGGAGGACAAACTCCACCCAAGGAGTTCTGTCTGTTATATTTATGTCTATTATATAGGTATCTGCTCTCTGAAAAGAAAATGAGATACAGAATTCCCATCACCATCACTGCTGTCTATGTCTTTTCACTCTGATACTCTTGAGTATTTTCAGTGGCTGCCAATTAGGTGCGCTGTGTAGCGGCACAGAACAGCATTTAAAATCATCTCCTTCCCAACCTGACTACACAAGCCAAATTACATTTGGGAGAATATAAGAGTTTGCTTTCTTCCCTTAAAATGTCACAACTGCATGGCATTGGTTATGCTTCTTTATATTTTGGAATTTGGGGTAGATGTTTAACAAAATCAGACTTCATAGGATCACTTATAACTCAAGGTGGTTGAGCAACTGTAACTTATGATTCTTATAAATTCTGTTTCTCTAAGCCCATATGATAACCAGAGGATTGAAAATGCAACTCTGCCAGCTTGTAGGGCTAATATGAATGCACGCCAGGCACAACTCATACATTCTTTTTCACAGATGTTGGAGAGCCAATGAGCAAAGCAACTTCTCTGTGGATACTATAATTTGGAGCATATCTCTGACAGTTAATTCTGATCTGTTTCCAAGGGGTCCTGACCCTCCATTAGCCTGGAGCTTGCCTCACTATTGGAAAAGATGAATGAATTATTTCAAATGCTCATTAAATATGGAATTCATTAAATATAAATATGAATTCATTAAATATAAGTATGAATTCATTAAAAGGTTTTTTAAAAAAAACTGACTGTAAATATGTCTACTTTTAAGACACAAAGAAAAGTGCAATGATTCTTCTGGAAAAAAGATTTTATAAGAAAATTATTCATTCCTTGTGACTGACAAGAGATTTTCACATATTGAAGTTGTGGGGGATTAGAGTTGGCCACTCTAAAATGTGTCTCTTTGGCTTGATTATTTTTAAGGACAAAAGACTCTGAAAGAATCTTTTACCTTTCCCTTAACTGTCCAAAAGAATTTAAGACAGAAGCCTTGTTCCAGGAAGGAGCTAATACCATAAGATAACTATAGTATAGTGTAAACTAAGTTTGATAGACAGGAAAGTACTAATAAGCCCATTTTTACAAAGTTCTCTCTCAGATCGCATCATCTATAGACAGCCCAGCAAACATTCATTTCTCAAACATTTGCATTTCCAACTCCATGTAAATTGCCTATCTCCCCTTGAAAGTCCCAAACCAGTACCCCCAGCATCCTACCTTGTCTTTAGTGAAGACAGTATTTAAGTTGGTGGTTTTGGCTATTTTGGTGAGTTGCTCAGTTTTCTTGGGTTCCTCCCATGTATACGTGTTATTAAACTTTGATTTTCTCTTGTGTTTCTGTCTCATTTCAATTTAATTCTTAGACTAGCCAGAAGGAGCTAGAGGGTAAAATAACAGTTCTTCCTCCCTATATGGAGAAACTATAGAGGTTCACAGGTAATTCAGCTTGAACTAAAGAAGTCTGACTCATGGTGTATCAAACATACATTGTACAACAGCTTTAACATGAAAGTAAAGAATACACTCAAGATAAGAACACATACTTCTCCTTCCAAACTCCATTGGTAATGTCCTATTGGTATTAATTTCCCAAGTCAGGGTTGACATGCTAATTTGCAACTGAATACCTCTTTGAAACTTTGATGAGTACGTATCCTGGTGTGTTTAATGTGTATCCTTTGTTCTAAAAAAGTATGACTGTACTAAAAGCCATGCATCACTGGAACATTTTCTTTGTGGAACAGGCCTTCCTGGGTTATAATCCTCAGTTTTGGCTCAATTAAAACTTACATCATTTTGCTTATCTGTAGAATGGTATGGTTATTTTGCATCAAAAGATGTATTAAAATATATTTGATTTTCAACTTGACTACTTTAAGATTTATATTGCAGTCATTGCAGCTAATGGTGTATTAGTTCATTCTTGATTAGAGCTTCCTGTTTTATTTTTATTTGTTATGTAATCTCTTTGCTTTTATAGGCCCAAATCACAGCTGCCTTTCTGATTGAGTCATGTTATACCAAATTCAATTAAGGAAGATCTAAGAGTTTCACTTATCAATTTTAAAAATAATTGGTTTTGTTACATTGATCCCCCAGATTCTCCTTATTGTACCTCAGATAGCTTTGGAATAACTATGAATTCATATAATTCATGTATGATTCATAATTCATAATTCACATAATTCCTAAAATTATGAATACGAACATAGTGATCTACAAATAAATGTATGCTTTACAATCAGGTCTCTAAGAACTTGTTTCTTTGTTAGGGCATTTGCTACTGAAACGTAGTGTCTATATTGGTTATTGGGTTTTTTTTCCTCAAAGCCTAAGATAATCAAAACCTTAGGATATCTTTTGTTCAGAGGAAAACAGTCCATTTACTATCTATTCCCTATTACAATTTTCCTAAAAGTTCAGAGCAGAAAAAAAAATCTCAATCCATATTCTATCTGATCATGATGCAAGAATATTCTAACGAAAGTTTTAGAATCCTTGGTTGATATAAAAGAATGAGAGAAAACTCAGTTATCTTTCTATTACCTTGAGAGACAGTTCTAAAAACACATATATCTTACTATCAAAGAACATATTCTCGTGCTTAAACTACATTTCCCTTTTCTTAACTTTTCCTTTATTGTCTTCTCATATCTTCATACAAAAGTCCTCTTTACCCTTGGTGTTTAGATGCTTGATCTATTTGTAGATTTTTATCATGTCCCTTGGGTCTAATAAAACTGAGTTGGGACTATATTTTAAAGTTTAATATTGCGCTTTAAAAATTATCACTGTGGATAATCACTGGACTCCCTCTAGTTGCTTACTTCTTTTCAGTTCTTAGGGCCAATATTTCAGATTATGGCATCCTATTTGCCTGTTGTTTGTTATATAGCGCATTGCTAACATAGTCCTGAATCACATTGAAATTTCTGATTGACTTTAATATAATATTTCAAACATATATCCGGTTGTCTCTCAACATTTTGGCAGCAGGGCTGGTTTTGGTTTTATCCTATGTGTCTCAAAATTATTGTTGTTCCCCTATATCACATCTACACTCTTCATGGTACTTGGGATAAACAGTTCACAACATCTTACTCTAAAAAAAGCAAGGGTTCTAACTCTAAGTTCCTGAAATATGAAAAGCATATTTAGTCTGTGATATGAAATATATGAGAAATATGAAGAACTTTTACCTGACTAAAGAATGCTAATTATATTAAATAACTACTATTCTGTATTAATTATATACATTTTATTTTCTGTATTATTGACACTCTTGCTTCTGGGGCATTCTCTACCTTTCCCAGAGATAGCCACTTGTTAGATATAGCAAACAACTTGCCTGTCACCATGCCTTTGATATGCAAACCAACCAATTCCCAAATCCTTACCCCACATACCCACCCTGCTTTTTACCAGGCTCTGGTAAAATGTATAAGACATTATCCCACCCGGCCCTAAATCACTCTAGGGCTCTAGGTACCAGCAACTAGAGATCACCCCTATAGCCCAGAGCTCACCACAATTTTTCAACCTATCTAATCCTAAAACTCCTCAGCTTGCTTATCCTGCCTCTCTCACAATAAATGTTGTCCAACACCACAATAAATGTCATAATATTTATTCTATAGCGATTTATAAGATTTAAGCATATTTGGGAGCTTGCATCCTGGTTGGTATTATGATGTGAGAAGACTAAGATACAAGTTCTGGTCTCTACTTTAGAGAATAATTCAATATTGTGATGCCCAAAAAAACCACTGGAAAAAAAATTTACACTGACACTAAAGGGAAACACAGCACTGAACAGGTGTTGCTAAATCACTTGCTAAAGATGTTATCACCACTTAATTTGGTGTTGCTCCAAAGAGACCCTACTCACTTTAGTCTTTATTCTTCAATCATAATAACATAATAATAATTATGTTCCTTTGGACCCACTACATGACAGGCATTGTGCTGAAATTATTTATGTTATCAAAATCAATAGTCACACCGAGTTATATCACTCAACCTCAAATTTCATAGATGAAGAAAACTAACTAGAAGAGTTCCTGATTGAATGAGCTCACTGGTGTCAAAAGTTATTTGAACACATATGTTAAGCTTTATTTCTGGATTCTTCACTCTATTCTATTGGTCTATATCTCTCCCTTTGTGACAGTAAAACCCTGTTTTGGTTACTATAGCTTTGTAGTACCTTTTGATCAGGAAATGTGAGTACTCCAGCTTTGTTCCTTTTTCAAGATTATTTTGGCTATTCGGGGTAGCTTGAGATTTCATATGAATTTTAGCATGAATATTTATATTTCTGGAAAAAAATCATTGGGATATTAATGAGGATTGCATTGAATCTGCAGGTTGCTTTGGGAAATATTCCCACCTTAACAATATTGTTTTCCAAAGAATGAAAATGAGATACCTTTCTATTTATTTCCATGTTCCAATGAACTGGGGATATCTTTCCTAAATAAATGGAAATATGTGAGCAATGTATCATAGTTTTCAATGTAAACGTTTTTTGCCTCCTTAAGTCTTTTCCAAGGTACTTTGTTTTCTTTGATGCAAATGTAATTGTTTTCTAAATTTCCTTCTCAGAATATTAATTACTAGTATATAGAAATGCAAGTGATTGTTTGCTTTGATTTTTTTTATTTATTTTTTATTGTGGTAACATTGGTTTATGACATTATATAAATTTCAGGTGTACATAGTTATATTCAGATTTTTATGTAGATTACATTATGTTCACCACCCAAAGACTAATTACAGTCTATCACCACACACATGTAGCTAATCACCCCTTTAACCCTCTTCCCTTCCCCTCTTCCCCTCAGGTAACCACCCATACCATCTCTGTCTCTATATGATTGTTTGTTGTACTTTTTATCTTCTATTTATGAAGTAGATCATATGGTATTGGTCTTTCTCCCTCTGACTTATTTCACTTTGCCTAGTACCCTCAAGGTCCATCCATATTGTCACAAATGCCTAGATTTCATCCTATTTTATGGCTGAGTGGTATTCTATTGTGTATATATACCACATCTTATTTATCCATTCATTCCTTGATGGTCACCTAGGTTGCTTCCAAATCTTTGCTATTGTGAAAAATGCTGCAATGAACATGGGGGTGCATATATCTTTACGCATTCACGTTTTCAAATTCTTCAGACAAATACCCAGCAGTGGAATAGCTGGATCATATGGTAGTTCTATTCTTTTTTTTTTTTTTTTTTGTGAGGAAGATCAGCCCTGAGCCAACATCTGCCAATCCTCCCCTTTTTTTGCTGAGGAATACTGGCCCTGGGCTAACATCCGTGCCATCTTCTTCTACTTTATATGGGACGCTGCCACAGCATGGCTTGACAAGCAGTGCGTCGGGGCGCGCCCGGGATCCGAACCGGCGAACCCCGGGCCGCTGCAGCGGAGCGAGCGCTCCTAACCGCTTGCGCCACCGGGCCAGCCCCGGTAGTTCTATTCTTAATCTTTGAGGAATCTCAATACTGTTTTTTATAGTGGCTGCACCAGTTTGTAGTCCCATTACTAATGTAGGAGTGTTCCTTTTCTCCCAATCATCTTCAACACTTGTTATTTCCTGTCTTGTTATTTATAGCCATTCTAACAAGCAGGAGGTGATATCTCATTGTAGTTTTGACTTGCATTTCCCTGATAAATTTTAGTGATGTTGAATACTTTTTCATGTGCCTGTAGACCATCTGTATATCTTCTTTGGAGAAATGTCTAATCAGATCTTTTTGCTGTTTTTCAATTGGATTGTTAGTTTATTTTTGTTGTTGAGATGTATCAGTTCTTTATATTTTTTGGATATTAACCCCTTATCAGATATATGGTTTGCAGGTATCTTCCATCAATTGTTAGGTTGTCTTTTCATTCTTCATTTTGTTGATCATTTTCTTCGCTGTGCAGAAGTACTTTAATTTGATGTAGTCTCACTTGTTTTTTCTATTGGTTCCATTTTTTCTACTGTTTCTCTTGTGCAATCAGAGGTGGTACCTGAAAATAAACTGCTAAGAGCAATGTTGAAGAGCGTACTGCCTATATTTTACTGTAGAAGTTTCATGGTTTCAGTTCTCACATTCAAGTCTTTAGTCCATTTTGAGTTAATTTTTGTGTATGGTGTAAGATAATGGTCTACTTTCATTCTTTTGTATGTGGCTGTTCAGTTTTCCTGGCACAATTTTTTAAGAGACTTTCATTTCTCCAGTGTCTGTTCTTGGCTCCCTTGTCAAAAATTAGCTGTCCATAGATATGATGGTTTATTTCTGGGCTCTTGATTCTGTTCCACTGATCTGTGTGTCTGTTTTTGTGCCAGAACTATGCTGTTTAGATTACTATTGTTTTGTAGTATATTTTGACATCAGGGAGTATGATACCTCCAGCTTTGTTCTTTTTCCTCAGGATTCTTTAGGCTATTTGGGGTGTTTTGTTGTTCCATACAAATTTTAGGATTCTTTGTTCTATTTCTGTGAAAACTGTCACTGGAATTTTGATAGGGATTGCATTGAATCGTAGATTGCTTTAGGAAGTATGAACATTTTAACTATGTTAACTGTTCTAATCCAAGAGCATAGACTATCTTTGCATTTCTTTGTGTCTTCTATTTATTTCAATTTATTTATTTCAATATTTATTTTTATAGTTTTCAGTGTACGGGTCTGTCATCTCTTTGGTTAAGTTTATTCCTAGGTATTTTATTTTTTTTGTTGCAATTGTAAATGGGGTTGTAGTCTTAATTTCTCTTTCTACTACTTTGTTGTTAGTTATAGAAACATAACTGATTTTTGTATGTTGATTTTGTATCCTGCAACTTCTTGTTTCTAAAAGTTTTTTTGGTGAATTCTTTAGTGTTTACTACCTATAAAATCATGTCATCTCTAAATAGTGACAGTTTCACTTCTTCCTTTCCAATTTTGATCCATTTTATTTCTTTTTCTTGCCTGATTGCTCTGGCTAGGCCTTTCAGTACAATGTAAATAAGAGTGGTGACAGTGCGCATCCTTTTCGGTTTCCTGTTCTTAGACGGATAGCTTTCATTTTTTCTCAATTGAGAATGATATTGGGCATGGGTTTGTCTATATGGCCTTTATTATATTGAGGTACTTTCCTTCTATTATCCATTTTATTCAGAGTTTTTAATCAAAAATTGATGCTGTATCTTGTCAAATGCTTTCTCTGCTTCTACTGAAATCATCATGTGATTTTTATTTTTCATTTTGTTAATGTGATGTATCACATTGATTGATTGGTAGATGTTGAACCATTCCTGAATCCTTGGAACAAATGAATCCCACTTGATCATGTGTATGATCTTTTTAATGTATTGTTGCATTCAATTTGCTAATATTTTGTCGAGGATTTTTGCATCAATGTTCATCAATAATATTGGCCTGTATGCCAATGTCATTGCCTGATAATTTTTTGTATGTGTGTTGTCCCTATCTGGTTTTGGTATTAGGATAATGTTGCCTCACAGAATATGTTAGGAAGCTTCCACTCCTCTTTGATTTCTGGAAAAGTTTGAGAAGAATAAGCATTAAGTCTTTTTTGAATGTTTCCTAGATTGCACCAGGCAAGCCATTTGTTTCTGGACTTTTATTTTTGGGAAGGTTTTTGATTACTGTTTAGATCCCCTTGCTGGTAACTGGTCTATTCGAATTCTCTATTCCTTCTTGATTCAGTTTTGGAAGGTTGTATGATTCTAGGAATTTACCCATTTCTTCTAGATTATCCAATTTGTTTCCATATAACTTTCTGTAGTATTCTCTTATAGTCTTTCATATTTCTGAATTGTCCATTTTAATTTGTCGTTTCATTTTTTATTTTATTTATTTGAGACTTCTCTCTTTTTTTCCTGTGAGTCCAGCTATAATTTTGTCAATTTCATTTATTTTCTCAAAGAACCAGCTTTTTGTTTTCTATAACTTTGCTGAACCTGTTTAATGGTTTATTTGTGCTTTTGTGTGCATGTGTGTGATATCTTTAGGGGTGTCCATGTGTAATGTTATATCATCTGTCAATAGAAAAAAATACTTATTCTTTATTTCTAATTGGATGCCCATTATTGTTGTTACTTGCCTAATTGGTCTGTCTAGGACATGTGGTGTGTACACAATGCATTAGAAGTACTGAGAATATTTTTCTCCTCTGTGAATTGTCCCAACTTTCATTCACAGTGGGACTTTAAGAAAATCCACTTGTGAATCTATGGAAACTTTGTTTTAATATACAAAAAAAAGCTCTACCCTAATTGCTAAGACCTATATCCCTTTGCAACAACAAAAATCACATAATGCCATAAACTTTCCCTTTGTTACTGGATCACTACAAGAATATGAGTTGGGTAAACTGAATGTGTTCTTAACACTACTTTTAGCTTCTAGCCTGGTGGTCCTTGTTGGAGTCAGATTTCTCTTGTTAACTCAAAACTCTTTTGGCTAAATGTAAAATGGCTGTTTCATTACTCTTCATATTTTGAAGAAGAAAGCTTCAAGTTATCATTCTTTGAGTATATTCGGTTTTTTACATTACTTACTTTCTATCTAGTTGCTAGATATTCTTACACCTTCAATTTGAATATTCTGTGTATAATTTACATTTGATGGGTTTTATTTAAATGGACATATTTTAATGTCAAATTTCTCCCCTCTCACCACAAAGAGAATACTTTGAATAGAATTAACCTAAATCTCAGAAAAAAATAAAACAAAATAATTGTTTTGCTATAATAGCTTGTTGGAGATTTAATTCTAGGCTGCTAGGTTATTCAAAAGAAAAAAGTCAGAATAGATCTCTCCTATAAACAATAATTTTAATGTGTCCCAATTGTTTTTCTGAATACATACACACTCATGTGTATATATACACATATAGACCATAGCTGTTATTTCTACCTAGCTTTTCTTCAG
The DNA here is from genome assembly GCA_028646465.1 of Rhinoceros unicornis. Taxonomy (NCBI): domain Eukaryota; kingdom Metazoa; phylum Chordata; class Mammalia; order Perissodactyla; family Rhinocerotidae; genus Rhinoceros; species Rhinoceros unicornis. Next base: position 1,500,851 of record JAQQSS010000042.1, on the reverse strand, counting down.
TATATTATGTTTTCATAACATTTTGGTAAGGTGAAATAACTTCTCTTCAGTGAACAATATCAGGGAACTTGAACACAAGCATTTCAAAAATTCACCCTCCACTCTCAACAAGAAAGATAAATACCAGGTGATCACCTCCAAAGGCCATAAGACACTGAAGCCAGTTTCAAATACAATTTCCCCATAAAGATCATGCTATAGCGTATTATGTTACAGAAAATGTAAAGTCTGCTTGGAAAACTGGTATAAACAGTGACAAAGAATGTAAGCTAAGGCATATCCAGCCAAACACTCTTCTTCCTAAGGCATGCTTTCCTATTTTTTTAGGAATAAAGGATTTTTTAGGATTTAGTGTATACTCATGGTTAAAGGTGCACTTTTCTCTGGGCAGTTATATTCATATCTTGTGTCTGTTGCCAAGAGTACAAGCAACCTAAGAAGCAAGTCACAGAGGCCCTTGACACTAAGCTCCCTAGAAACACTCCTCCAAGAATATGACTAGCAGACTTCCTTGGCTGACAGGAGCTCACTCTCATGCAGATCAACCCTAACTTGTTCCTTACTTTTTCTTTGTAGAATCCACTCCAATATTCCAAACTGCATGTACTGGGTGCAAGTGCATTGATTTGGATTTTGGATTTTGCCTGAGTGTGTTCCATTGTTTCTATCAACGCATCCAGTGACAGTTTCATTTTAGGGAACTTAATAGTACGAATTATAAATGTTAAATAAACCATATTTTATTTTTATCACTGGCTACAAAAGTGCAAGGAAATACTTTACTTCTACAACTTTTTATTTTTTTAATTTTAGAAATTAACACTAGTATATATTATGCCTATCTCACTTATGGCACAGTAAGAAAAGAAATTAGTGTTGTAATAAAATTAACTTGAGAGCAATCTCCAGTTCACAATTGAAAAGAAGGAAATAGCATCCAAAGACTAGACATGAAGGAAGGCATCAACTTAAAGAAGGTGCTTTGTAATTTCAAGAGTATCATAGAGGAATATGATTCACTTAATATGGAACTGAGGGGAGAGGTATGCTCTTCATTCTAGAACTTGCATGGCCCTTATCAGAGCAGAGAGATATACTTCTCCTGGCAAAAATTTCCTCCATCTTGAAAGTGAGTAATTTAAACCATTCTGAGTTTAAAAACAAACAAACAAAAAAACACAACTCAGTATTTCTTTGTGCTGTTGCTCCAAAATTTGAGCTAATTGGCGATTTAAGGTGTTAATTAGGCATATATAAGTAAAATAAAAACATTGGAGAAGGAATTAGAAGGAAAATAGATTTAATACTACTGGTAGACCAAAAACAAAGTTGAAAACCATTTACCAGCCTTCAATATTAGTCAGCACTTAAAGTAGCCAAATAACTAGGTTAGTTTAAAACAACAAAATTTTATGAGAAGTCAAGATGGTTGCATAAGCAGACTCTGAACTCACCTCCTCCCGGGGACACAGCCAATTTACAACTACTCGTGGAAATTACCCCTGAGAGAGAACTGGAAACTAGATAAGAGGAACTCCAGCAACAAAGGACAATCATAATTGAGGTGAAAGAGGCAGAACCTCCCTTCGGGAGAGAAAAAAACACCACCTTCACAAGCTGCAGCACCTCCCGGCCACCGGGGAGCAGGCCAAAGGTAGTCAGCCCTTCCTGGAGGAGTGGGGCCCTGAGCCAGGAAGGGCCTCTGCTGTGGGCATTTTGTGGACCCAGCACAATAGAGACAAATGGCATAATATCTGACTTTGCCTGCTACTAAAATGTTGGGGAGTACCCCCAGAAAAGCTGGTTCACAAAGAAATAAAAACCAGCTCTTAAAGGGCTCACGTGCAAACTCATCCATTTCAGAAAGCAATCTAAAATCACTAGAAAGAAAGGTGCACAGTGCTTTGGTGAAAAGAGTCTCACCTGATAGGCTCTGAGTGCATTGCAGTGAGAGGTGAACCTAACTAGAGACTGGGACAATGGCAGCAGCCATTGTTGTGGGCTGCTGTGGGTCTGCTGACACAGATGTCATTGGAGTTCTCCCTGGGACCTGCTAGCCCAGGTCTGCCCCACCTTCTAGAGCACCAGTTTAATCAAGCTCAGCCAGGGCAGGCAGCCCACCCTAGAGACTGGTCCCACCCAAAAACAAGCCCTGAGGCAACTTGTGGGCCGGCATAGATTGGTGACTGGATTCTTTGCAGCCTGGCAACTGAGCCCAATTCAGTGGGGCAGGTCATGCACAAGGAGTGTGTGGAGAGTGTGGGGCTGTGGTAGAGTGTGTGGGGATCCTACTGTGGAGAGACTGGGTCCACTTCAGGAGGTCGGGGTGCACACAGAGAGCAGGAATGTGTTGACTGTGTGTGTGGACCTGTAGGCACAGGGCTTGTCAGCTGCAGAAGACTTGTGCTTCTCAAAACCCACATAGGGGTTTGCCCCACCTTCCAAAGCCTGAAATAATTGGGTGCTCCTGTGCCTGAGGCCAGCCCCACCCAGCTGCAATCCTCAGAGAGCTGACAAGACACCTAAAGGCTGGAGGCATATAACATTTGTAAGCTCCTGAGGCTAAAAACCTGCCACACTGGGGGACTACTCACTTAAAAGAAATACTGAAACACAAATGTGGTATTAGAACTTGCAGCCAACTGTACTGGGGCTCCCCACACCTGATAAAGAGACTGAAGGGCTCACAACAACTACAAGCAGCTAAGCATTACAACAGCTGGCCAGGAGCATAACTTGGCCTCCTTGGGTGCCTACAGGGAAAGCAAACAGGCCACAACAGAATGACACATGTTGCCCACATAAGGGTCACCCCTGGAACATTGAGAACTGAGGGAAGCACACTGCAGGCCTCCTAAGCCATAACTTACATAAGGTCACCTATCCAAGAGCAGGAGACGTAGCTGACCTACCTAATAGACACAAGTACAGGAAGGAGGAAAAATGAGGAGGGAATGGAATACATTCCAAGTAAGGGAACAGGACAAAACCCCAAAGAAGGAACTAAGTGAAACAGAAATGAGCAACCTACCTGACAGAGAGTTCAAACAAAGAGTGTTAAGGATGCTCACTGATCTGCAGAGAAAAATAGATGAACTCAGTGAGAATGTCAACAAAGAAATGGAAGATATAAAAAAAAAAAAACAACCAGAAATGAAGAATACAATACTAGAAATGAAAAATTCGCTAGAGGGACTCAAAAGCAGAGTAGAGGATACAGAAGAATGCATCTGCGAGCTGGATGAAAGACTAGAAGAAATTACCCAAGCTGAAGAGGTAAAAGAGAAAAGAATTAAAAAGAGAGAGGACAGTCTAAGGGACCTCTGGGACAACATCAAGCACACTAACATCTGTGTTATATGGAGGAGAAGAGCGAGACAAAGGGACAGAGAATCTATTTCAAGAAATAATAGATGAAAACTTCCCTAACTTAAGGAAGGAAACAGATATCCAAGTACAGGAAGCACAGAGAGCACCAAACAAGATAAACCCAAAGAGGCCCACACGAAGACACATCATAATCAAAATGTCTAGAATTAAAGATAAAGAGAGAATCCGAAAAGCTGCAAGAAAAGACAAGTTACATACAAAGGAAACCCCATAACACTATCAGCTGACATCTCTGCAGAAACCTTACAGGCTAGAAGAGAGTGACACGATATATTTAAAGTGCTAAAAGGAAAAAACTTACAGCTAAGAATACTCTACTCATCAAGGTTATCATTCAAAATGGATGGAGAGATCAAAAATTTCCTAGACAAGCAAAAATTAAAGTAGTTTGTTGCCAAGAAACCACTGCTACAAGAAATGCTAAAGGGACTGATTTAAGGGGAAAAGAGAAGACCACAAATAGGAAAAATTGTCCATTTCCATGATTAGAGGGTAATGGATACAAATGCACAAAAAAGAGGTTAGATATGATATCAAAAACATAAAATGAGGAAGGAGGGGAGGTAAAGAGTAGAGCTTTAGACAGAGGTCAAACTAAAGAGACCATCAATTCTGTATAGAAGAAGAAAGGAACAGAGAAGGACTACTAAAACACTGAGAAAAAAAAGTAAAAAATGGCAGT
>JAQQSS010000042.1:1469956-1496279 GCA_028646465.1 Rhinoceros unicornis | reverse complement strand
CGGGAGTTTCCCACTGGCTGAGAGAGCCCGAAGAGCTGCAGTTTCCCCGCAGAGGGCCGCCCCTCCCCCCTCTCTGGGAGCCGCGCGGACCGGGATCGCTGATCTGCTGGGGAGGGAGAGGAGTTCTCCTTACCTCTCCCCGCTGCCTCCGGGGGCCCAGCACGCTCCGCTCTCAGATGTGCGGCAGTGTGGCTCTTTCTGCTCTAGCTTTGCACTGTCTGGGATTCCATTGTTGGTCTGTGACTGTTTCTTTTGTTGTATCTTGTCGGGGGAAGAGTTCACGGAAAAGCTCACTCCGCCATGATGCTGACGTCACTCCCTCTTTTTACTTTTATTATATTAGCTAGCACCATGAATCAGTATTAAACATAAGGATAATAAGCTTGTAATATTCCTGATTTTAAAAGGAATATTTTCAACTTTGAAACATTGAAGGTGTTTGCTATACTTTTTTTTATAGATGCTCCTTTTTAAGACATTCTCATTATTATTCATTTATTAACTTTTTTTTTTTTTTTTTTGTCAGGAGGACCAGCCCTGAGCTAACATCTGCCAATCCTCCCCTTTTTTGCTAAGGAAGACTGGCCCTGGGCTATCATCCGTGCCCATCTTCCTCTACTTTATATGGGACACCGCCACAGCATGGCTTGACAAGCAGTGTGTCGGTGCGCGCCCAGGATCCTAACCGGCGAACCCCCGGCCGCCACAGCGGAGTGCCCGCACTTAACCGCTTGCGCCACCGGGCCGGCCCCCATTTACTAATATTTTTAATCATTAAAATTTAAATTTTATCAAATGTTTTTTCTGTATTCATTGAGATGATCATATGGTTATTCTCTTTTAAATTATTATGAAGTAAGCCTCATTTGTTGATTGTTTTAAATGCAGAAACAACTCTGAGCTAATGAAACATCTAGCCATAATTATGAATTATCTTTTGAATGAAATGTTGGGTTCTCTTTGCTAGTTCTGTGTGGAGGATTTTGACATCCATGTTTATAAATGTATTTTGTCCTTTATACTTTTTAATTCTCTGAATGAGTTTATGTATGAAGTAATCATTCTTTGAAGTTTTAAAAGTACTTCCTATAAAATAAATATCTATAAGATTCAAATAAAGAATTTCTTAGTGTTTGATAAAATTGCTATTAGACCTGGAGTTATATTTGTGAAAATTCCAATTTTATTAATGATTTCACTATTTCTTCTTAAATCAATTTTTTTAAGACAAGTAGTACATTTTAACTAAGTTTGCGACTGTATGTAAAAATGTTGCATTAATATTCTTTTTTTGCGTGTGATCTTCTAAATCTCCATGATCTATATGTTTACAGCTTTTTGTATACTTAATAGTGTTTATTTAGTCATCCTTTTTTTTTTTTTTTGAGTTTTGTGTGATATTTGTCACCACTTTTAGTTTTTCCAAATATGCAACTAGGCTCTTATTTTAATCCCTTTTCACTTTAGTTTTCATTATTTCTTATCTTTATTATTCACATTATTTTACTTTTTTTTTTTTGAGCTCATTCTTTGTTCATTTTCTAACTTCCTAGATTGGATTGTAATTTATTGTCAGCTTTCTTCTGTTCTAAATAATATTTGAGTCTATAAATTTCCAATTAAATATTATTTTAGCTGCATCTTTAAAAATGTATATGTAACACTTGAAATATTTTAATTATAAATATTTTCTAATTTCCAGGATAATTTCTCTATTGTTTTCCTTGTTCTTGATTTTTACTTCAGTTGCAATCAGAGGAGATGAGATATATGATAACAATTTCATGGCATTTCTAAGATTACTTTATGTCCTAATATAAAGTTAGATTTTTTTTAAGTCCCATGTGTGTTTGAAATAAACACATTTATTTCTATCATCTATGTCATTATTCAGTGTCTTATTGTCCTATGTGCTACTGAGAGGGAAAATTAAAAATATCCCTGTGATGCCAAATTTATTCCTTCTGCTTAAGTTTATCATTGCTTATCTTATGTATTTCAAAGCTATATAATTTGGTAACACAAGTTTAAAATGCTCAAAGTTTCTGATGCTTAAATATTTTATTATATGTAGTGTAATGGCCCTCTTGGTAATACTTTGCCTCAAAGCCTATTTTGTTAATAATACTTTATATACCAAATTTTTCTTTCTTTTTTTATTGAGATATAATTGAGATACAACATAATATTAGTTTACGTATAAAAGACAGTAATTCAATATTTGTCTATATTACAAAATGATCAATAAGTCTAGTTAGCATTCACCCACATATATTACAAATTTATTATGCTTGTGATGAGAATTTTTAAGATCTACTCCCTTAGCAACTTTCAGTTATACAATAGATTATCATTAACTATAGTCACCATGCTATACATTACATCCTATCACTTGTCTAATTTAAAAATTGGAAGTTTGTACCTTTTGACAACTTGCATCCATTTCACCCACACCTAATCTCTTGCCTCTGGCACCCACAAATCTGTTCTCTGTATCTATGAATTTAATTTTGTTTGCTTGTTTTTGTATTTCACATGCAAGTGAGATCATATGCTATTTTTTTCTCTAACTTATTTTTCAGTTAGACTGATGCCCTCCAGGTCCATTCATATTGTCACAAATGTCAGAATTTCCTTCTTTTTTGATGGTCAATAATATTTCATTATATATGTACATATATTATATACATACCACACTTTCTTTATCCATTCACTCATCGATGGAAACTTAGGTTGTTTCCATGTCTTGGCTATTGGGAATAATGCTGCAATAAATATATGGGTGCGTATATCTTTTCAAGTTAGTGTTTTTGCTTCTTTTGAATAAACATTCAGAAGTGAAATTGTTAGACCATATGATAGTACTATTTTTATTTTTTAAATGTTTTAAATTATTCTATTGAGGTCATATTGGCTTATAACTGTGTGAATTTCAGGTGTACATTATTATATTTCAGTTACTGTATAGACTGCATTGTGTTCACTATCAATAGTCTAGTTTTAATCTGTTACCATACATGTGTACACTGTTATCCTCCTGCTTCCATTCTCCTCTGGTAACCACAAATCTGTGCTCCTCATCTATGTGTTCGTTCATCTTTCACATATGTGTAACATCATACAGTTTGTACTTCTCCGTCTGACTTATTTTGCTTACCATAATACACACAAAGTCCATCCACATTGTTGCAAATGGCAAGATTTTGTCTTTTTTGTGGCTAAGTAGTGTTCCATTTTGTGTGTATATACACATATATGTATGTATACCACATCTTCTTTATCCATTCATCCATTGATGGGCACTTGCATTGCTTCCATGTCTTAGCTATTGTGAATAATGGTGCAGTGAACATAAGGGTGCATATATCTTTTTGAATTATTGATTTCATGTTCTTTGGATAAATATCCAATACTGGAACACCTGGATTATATTATATTTTCATTTTTAATATTTTCATAAATCTCCATACTGTTTTCCAAAGTGCCTGCACCAGTTTTCATTTCCACCAGCAGTATATGTGTTCCCTTTTCTCCACAACTTCTCTGACACTTGTTATTTCTTGTCTTTTTAAGTATAGCCATTCCGACATGTGTGAGGTGATATCTCATTGTAGATTTTTTTTTTTTTTTTTTGTGAGGAGGGCCAGCCCTGAGCTAACATCTGCCAATCCTCCTCTTTTTTGCTGAGGAAGACTGGCCCTGGGCTAACATCCGTGCCCATCTTCCTCTACTCTACATGGGACGCCACCACAGCATGGCCCGACAAGCAGTGCGTCGGTGCACACCCGGGATCCGAACCGGCGAACCCCGGGCCGCCGCAGCAGAGCACGTGCACTCAACCGTTTGCGCCACCAGGCCAGCCCCTCATTGTAGTTTTGATTTGCGTTTTTCTAAAAATTAGTGTTGTTGAACATCTTTTCATGTGCGTGTTGGTCACATGTATATGTTCTTTGGAAAACATCTGTTTGTATTCTCCACCCATTTTTTGATTGAGTTGTTTGATATTTTATTGTTGAGTTGTATGAGTTCTTCATATGTTTTGCAAGTTAACCTCTTGTCACATATATTATTTGCAAATATTTTCTCCCAGTTGGTGGGTTATCTCTTCATTTGGTTGATTGCTTCTTTTGCTGTGCAGAAGCTTTATAATCTGTGGTATTCCCATTTGTTTATTTTTTCTTTTGTTTCCCCTGCCTGAGGAGACATGATATTTGAAAACTACTGCTAAGACTGTTGTCAAACAGTCTACTGCGTATATTTTCTTCTAAGAGTTTTATGGATTCAGATCTTATTTTAAAGTCTTTAATCCATTTTGAGTTAATTTTTGCCTATAGTTGAAGATAATGGTCTACTTTCCTTCTTTTGCATATGGCTATCTAGTTTTGCCAACATCATTTATTGAAGAGACTTTCTTTCTCTTGTGTATGTTCTTGACTGCTTTGTCAAAGATTAGCTATCCATAGGTATGTGGTTTTATTTATGAGTTCTAAACTCTGTTCCATTGTTCCATGTGTCTCTTTTTGTGCCAGTACAATGATATTTTAATTACTATACCTTTGCAGTATACTTTGAAGTCAGGGAGTGGGATACCTCCAACTTTCTTTTTTATTTTCAGGATTTGTTTTTTGCTATTCAGGGTCTTTTGTTTTTCCACATAAATTTTAAGATTCACTGTTCTATTTTCATTAAGACTGTCAGTGGGATTCTGATTGGAACTGCATTAAATCTGTAGATTGCTTTAGGTAACAGTGGACATTTTAACTGTTTATTCTTCCAATCCATGAACGTGAAATATCTTTCCATTTTTTTACATTTTCATTTTCTTTCAATAATGTATTACAGTTTTCAGTGTATAGGTATCTCACCTCCTTGGTTAAATTTGTTCCTAGGTATTTTATTCTTTTTGTTGCAGTTGTAAATGGGATTGTATTCTTCACTTCTCTTTCTGACACTTCAGTATTAGTTTATATAAATATAAGTAACTTTTTATGGTGAATTTCTACCCTGAAAATTTATTGTTTTCATTGTTTATTTCTAACAGCTTTTTCATTGATTCTTTAGGGTTTTCTATATATAGAATCATGTCATCCACAAATAGCGACAATTTTACTTCTTCCATTCCATTTGGATCCCTTTTATTTCTTTTTCTTCCCTATTTGCTCTGGCTAAAACTTCCACTACTATATTGACTAAGATCGACAAGAGTGAGCATCCTTAACTTAATGTTATTGTCAGAGGACTAGCTTTCAGTTGTTCACCATTGTGTATGGTGTTGCCATGGGTTTGTCATGGATAGCATTTATTATATTCAAGTACTTTCCCTCTATAAGGAAATTTTATCATATATATTAGTTGGATCTTGTCAAATGCTTTCTATGCATCTAGTGAGATTATCATGTGATTTTTAATCTTTATTTTGTTATTTTGTATCACATTGATTGATTTGCAGATGTTGAACCATCCCTGCATCCCTGGAGGAAATCCTACTTGATAAAGGTGTATGATCTTCTAATGAATTGTTATATTCACTTTGCTAATATTTTGTGGAAGATTTTTGCCTCTCTGTTCTTCAGCAATATTCACCTGTAATTTTCCTTACACGTGTTGTCCTTGCATGGTTTTAGTATTAGGGTAATGTTGGCCTTGTATAAAGTGTTAGGCAGAAACCTCTCCTCTTCAATTTTTTGAAATAATTGAAAAGGATAGGAATTACATGTTCTTTGAATGTTGTGTAGAATCCAGCGGAGAATCTATCTGCCCTTGGACTTTAGTTTTTTGGGAGGTTTTTGATACTGTTTCAACCTCTTTGCTTGTGATTGGTCTATTCAGATTTTCTGTTGATTCTTGATTCAGTTTTGGGAAGCTGTATGATTCTAAGAATCCACTAATTTCTTCTAGGTTATCCAATTCTTGGGCATATACTTTTTCATAGTATTCTGTTATAATGCTTTATATTTCTGTGTAGCTATTGCAATTTCTCCTCTTTCATTTCTGATGTTATTTGAGTCTGCTTTTCATTTTTTTAGTGAGTCTGCCTATGGGTTTGTCCATTTTGTTTATCTTCTCAAAGAACCAGATTTAGGTTTATTGATCATTTTTATTGTTTTCTTAATTTCTGTGCTGACTTTTGTTATTTCCTTCCTTCGACTGACTTTGGGCTTTGTTCTTTTTCTAGTTTTTTGAGGTGTATTGTAAGCTTGTTGATTTGAGATTTTTCATTTTTTTTTGTAAGGAAGATCAGCCCTGAGATAACATCCATGCCAATCCTCTTCTTTTTGCAGTGGAAGACTGGCCCTGGGCTGACATCTGTGCCCACCTTCCTCTACTTTATATGGGACACCTCCACAGCATGGCCTGACAAGCGTTGCGTCGGTGCGTACCTGGGATCCGAACTCAGGCTGCCAGCAGCTGAGCGTGTGCACTTAACCTTTATGCCACGGGGCCAGCCTCAAGATTTTTCTTATTTCTTGAGATAGATCTGCATTGCTCTAAAATTCGCTCTTAGTACCACTTTTGCTGCATCCTACGGGTTTTAGTATGTTTGTTTTCATTTTCATTTGTATCCGGGTATTTTTTATTTCTCCTTTGATTTCTTCATTGATACAACAGTAGTTCAGTGGCATGTTGTTTAGTTTCACACATTTGTGACTTTCACAGCTTTCTTTTTGTAGTTGATTTCTAGTGTCATAGTATTGTGGTTGGAAAAGATGCTTAATATATTTTAGATGCCCCTAAATTTGTCTAGTAAGTTCACCTTGTCTAGTATTTCACTCAAGGTCACCATTTCTTTGTTGAATTTCTGTCTGGACAATCAATCCATTGATATAAGTGTGATGCTAAGTCTCCCACTGTTATTTATCATTATATAATGCCCATCTTTGTCTCATTGTCTTTTCTTATTTTGAAGTCTGCTTTGTCTGATCTAAGTATGGCTACATCTGGTTTCTTCTGCTTGCCATTTTCTTGGAATTATCACATTCTATCACTTTGCTCTGATTCTATGTTTTCTTTAGAGCTGAGATGTGTTTCCAGGAGGCAGCATATTGTTGGGTCTCATTTTTTAATTCATCCAGCCACTCAGCATCTTTTGATTGATGAATTCATCCCATTTATATTTAGAGTGATTATTGATATATGAGGGCTTACTACTGCCATTTTATATTTTATTTTCCAACTTTTCTATATTTCCATTGATTCTTTTTCCTTGTATTTCTGACTGCCATTTCAGTTGGTGGTTTTGATTGTTTTCTCAATATTCTGTTTATTTATGATTTGTGACTTTTCTCTTACTTTTTTTATTGTTGTTTCCATGACGTTTTAAAAAAGAGCCCATAGATGAGATAGGCTTTTTTCTGATAGCCTCTTATATCCATTAGCCTATGCAGGGTCTGTCCATCTACTCTTCCCTTTTTAAGTTTTTGTCATCACAAATTATACTTTTTTGTTTTGTGAGTTTATGACTAAATTGAAGCACTTAGAGTTATATTTGATGCTTTCTTTCTCTTTATCTTTTATGTTATAATTGTTTGATAACCTATTCCGATAGAGTGCTGCAATTTTCTGATTTTTTCTGTCTTTTTATCTTCCTGATCAAAGCTTTGTGAACTTTTGCCCTTTTGTTTCAGATACAAGGGCTTATCTTGAAAGCCAGTTTAGGGGTGTTGAATACCCTCAGCTTTTGTTTATCTGGGAAAGGTTTATTTTTCTTTCATATCTCATATTTTGCTAGATAGAGCATTTTTGGCTTATAGTTTTATCTCTTAGTGTTTGGAATATTTCATTCCATTCTCTCCTAGCCTGTAAGTTTTCTGCTGAGAAATCATCTGCAAGCATGATGAAGGTTGCTTTGTAGTTTATTTTCTTCTCTCTTGCTGCCCTTAACATTTTTGTTTTCATTGTCTTTTGACAGCTTTAATATTATATGCCTTGGAGAAGGTCTGTTTCTATTGAGGTAATTATGAGTTCTATCAACTTCATATACTTGCATGTCTAGTTCCTTCTCCAGGTTTCAGAAGTTCTGAGCTATTATATCATTGAATAAACTCTCTTCTCCTTGCTCCCTGTCTTCACCTTCTGCGATATCTATAATCATTATCTTACTTTTCCTAACTGATTCAGATATTACTTGAGGAATTTTTGCTTTTTTTTTCTTTAAATCTTAATTCCCTCTTCTCCTCATAAATCATTTCTAGGTTTCTATCTTTGAGCTCACTAATTCTTTCCTCCATATGATTTACTTTACTTTTAATGCTTTCTACATTATTGTTCACTCATTAATTGTGTTCATCTGTGGAACTTCTGGTGTGTTTTTGTTTTCTTTTGTTTGTTTTTTTCTTTTGTTTTGTGAGGAGATCAGCCCTGTGCTAACATCTGCCAATCCTTCTTTTTTTTCCTTTTTTTTTGCTAAGGAAGAATGGCCTTGGGCTAACATCTATGCCCATCTTCCTCCACTTTGTCTGGGATGCCGCCACAGCATGGTTTGACAAGCAGTGCGTTGGTGCACCTGAGATCCGAACCGGTGAACCCCTGGCCACGACAGTGGGGCGCGTGCACTTAACTGCTTGTGCCACCAGGCCGGCCCCTGTCTTCTATTTTTTTTGACATTCATTCTCTTTAGTTCTTCTATTCATTAATTTTATTCCTGAGCTTATTGTACTCTTTTTTCAAGTTTTCTTGTAACTCATTGAGTTTATTTACAGCAGCTATTGTGAATTCTTTGTCAGTTAAAATGTAATCTTCTGTGACTTCAAGTTTGGTTTCTGGAGAGCTGTCTTTCTCCTTCTGTTCTGCCATGTTACTGTACTTCATGGTGATTTATAAATTGATCCTCTGTTGATGCATTTGTGGTAATAACCACCTTCTTATTTGGGTGTGGCTTTATTTTATTTCTGAGCTGCTTCTGATTGTATTTCAGAGGTTGCACGTTCTACCCTTCAGTGGCCCTGCCAAATACATCATCCGTGTCCTCCTTGTGCTACTTGTTCCTCTAAGGTTGCTTATGCCTTCCTGTTTACAATATCACTGCAGTCCCAGGTCTTACCATGGGTGTCACCAGGCTGAGAGCACTTCTGCTGCTTCTAGGGTTGACTGGGTGTTTTGTTTCTCTGTTAGCTCTCTACCTGCACTCAGCAGGCTCTGATGTTGCTGTCTCATGCACCACCTGTGCTTCTGCTCTCCCGTTGTCTGGGGGTGGTTGCCATGCTGCCAGGGGTGATGGGTTCATGAGTGTCACCATTTCTGCCAGGAACCTGGGAACCCCGGGGACTTCTATGCTGCCCCCATTGCTGGTGGAGCCAGTGTCAGGGCTGCTGCCACTGGGGGCTGGTCACCAGTTCAGCTGTAGTTCTTGATGCCTCTGTGCTCAGTTTCCACATGCCACCATGGGTGGGGGCAAGTGCTACTTTTTCTGCTCCCACCACATCTGTTCATAGTCAAATGGGCTAGGGTGCCCATCACAAGCTCTACTCTGCCAGAAGTCAAAAGTCTCTAGGGGACCCACCACAGCCTCTGGTCCAGCAGCAGTCATTCAGGGCCTGAGTTCCTGCCACCACCTGTACTTACAGTCACATGAGCCACTGCATGAGGATCTGTACCATGTATCACTGCTGCAGGGAGAGAACAGGGTGCTGCTCCCCTGGTTCCACTGCCTCCCAAGTTTCTAGTGCAACCACCTTCAGGTGTATGGATGCATTGATCTTTTAAGCATCTGTTTGTGTTGTATAGGGAATCATTTTTGATCAATGAATGTCTGTTTTGTTGTGACTTAGACGGGAGAGAGAAAGGGAACAACTCACTCTGTGATGATACTGATGTAACTCTCCCAGATTTTTATTTCTTCATGATTCAGTTCTGGTTAATTGTATTTTTCTAGGAATTAATCCATTTCTTCAAGGTTATTCAATTTTTTGCTATATAATTGTTCTTGGCATACTTGTTCTTTTGATCCTTTGTATTTCTGTGATATCAGCTATAACATCTCTTTCATTTCTGAATTCTTTTTTGTGTTTTTTTCTTGGTGAGTCTAGCTGAAAACTTGTCAAATTTGTGTATCTTTTCAAAAATCCAGGTAGTAGATTCATTGAACTTTTTAATTGTCTTTTTAGTCTCTATTTTATTTGTTTCCTCTCTGATCTTTATTATTTTCTGTCTTATAATACATTTTGGATTTTATCTGTTCTTTTTCTAGTTCCTTGAGGTGTAAACTTAGGTTATTTGAGTTTCTTTTTGTTTCTTGAAGTAGGCAATCATTACTATGAACTTTCCTCTTAGAAACGCTTTTTTTTTGCATCCCATAATTTTGGTATATTAGTATTTCCATTTTTGTTTATCTCAAGAATTTTTTATTTCTCTTTTGATTTTTCATTTGATTCTTTGGTTATTCAGTGGGATTTTGTTTAATCTATATATATTTGTAAATTTTATTTAAGTAGTTGAATTCTAATTTTTTATCATTGTGGTCAGAAAAGATGCCTGATATGATTTCAGTCTTCTTAAATTTTAAGACTTATTTGTGGCTTAACATATGATCTATCCTTGAGAATGTTCCATATGCACTTGAGAATAATGTATGTACATTGCCATTGAATGAAATGTTTTCTATATATCTCTTAAGTCTGTCACATCTAAAATATCAGTTAAGGGTGATGTTTCCTTTCTGATTATCTAACTAGATGATCTCTTCATTGATGAAAGTGGGGTGCTAATGTCCCTTACTATTATTATATTGCTATTTCTTCTTTAGATAATTTGTTAATATTTGCATTGTATACTAAGGTGCTCCTATGTTGGGGACATAAATATTTGCAAGTGTTATATCTTCTTATTGAATTTACTGTTTTATTAACATCTAATGCCTTTCTTTGTCTCTTATTGCAGTCTCTGTTTTAAAATCAATTCTATCAAATATCAGTACATTTACTCTAGTTTTCTTTTTCATGGAAAATCTTTTTTCCTTCCCTTCATTTTCAGTCTGTGTGTATTGTTACATCAGAAATGAGTCTCTTGTAGGCAGCGTATAGATAGGTCTTGTTTTTCTGTCCATCAGCCAGTCTTTATCTTTTGATTGGAGAATTTAGTTCATTTACATTTAAAGAAATTATTGATAGGTATGTACTAATTGCCATTTTATTAATTATTTTCTGGTTCCTCTGTTTGTTTCTTCTTCTCTTGGTCCCTCCCTTTGCAACTTGATAATTTTTTGTACTGGTATGCTTCTATTCTTTTTTCTTGATCTTTTATTTATCTACTATAGGTTTTTGCTTTGTGGTTACCATGAGGCTTACATATAATGTTTATATTTGTAACAGTCTATTTAAAGTTAGTAACAAATTAATTTTGAACACCTTCTAAAGCTCAAAATTTTTCTCTACCATCCCATGTTTTATGCTTCTGATGTCATTGTTTACATCTCTTTACTCTGTGTATCTGTTAAATTATCGTAGTTATAGTTATTTTTACCAATTTTGTCTTTTATTTTTATTTTTTTATTTTTTTTGTGAGGAGGACCAGCCCTGAGCTAACATCTGCCAATCCTCCCCTTTTTTGTTGAGGAAGACCGGCCCTGGGCTAACATCCATGCCCATCTTCCTCCACTTTATATGGGATGCCGCCACAGCATGGCTTGACAAGCAGTGCGTCGGTGCGCGCCCGGGATCCGAACCGGCGGACCCCGGGCCGCCGCAGCGGAGCACGTGCACCCAACCGCTTGCACCACCGGGCTGGCCCCTGTCTTTTAATTTTTATACAAGCTTTCTAAGTGATTAATTCACCACCTCTAAGATATTACATTATTTTGACTTTTACTATACATTTACCTTCCTAACAGTGAGATTTATAGTTTTATATATTTTGCCATTAAAAATTCAAACCTTTTCAGATCAGCTTATACAAGTTCTTTAACATTCTTGTATGACAATCAAGTCATAATGAAGTCTTTTAGCTTTTGCTTGTCTGGAAAAGCCTTTATCTCTCTTTCGATTATGAATGACAACTTTATAGGGTAGTGCGTTCTTAGATGGATTGGTTTTTTTTCCCATCACTTTGAATATATTGTTCCACTCTCTTCTGGTCTGCAAAGTTTCTTTAAAAAATCTACCTGTAGGGGCTGGCCCGGTGGCGCAAGCGGTTAAGTGCTTGTGCTCCGCTGCGGCGGCCCGGGGTTCCCCGGTTGGGATCCCGGGCACGCACGGATGCACTGCTTGTCGAGCCATGCTGTGGCAGCATCCCATATAAAATGTAGGAAGACGGGCATGGATGTTAGCCCAGGGCCAGTCTTCCTCAGCCAAAAGAGGAGGATTGGTAGATGTTAGCTCAGGGCCGCTCCTCCTCACCAAAAAAAAAAAAAAAGAAAAAATCAACCTGTATTCTTATGAATTTTCCTTGCACATAAGTTATTTTTATCTTGCTGCTTAAAATTCCTTTCTTATGTCTAAATTTTGACACTTTAGTTATTGTGCACCTTAGTACAGGTCTCTTTGGTTTATCTTATTTGGAACTCTCTGGGCTTTCTGAGTCTAGATAGTTGTTTTCTTCCTTAAGTTAGGAGATTTTCAGCTATCATTTTTTTCAAATAGTTTCCATTCCATTCTCTCTCTTTTCTCCTTCTCTCATCCCTATAATATGAATGTTGGTCTGCTTAATGTTTTTCCATCAGTCCCTTAAACTATCTTTGTTCATTTTTGTTCTTTCTTTTTGCAACTATGTATGAGTTCCTCTTCTCTGTCTTCAAGTCCATTGATCCTTTTTCCACTTTATCTAATCTACTGTCAAACTCCTCTAGTGCAGTTTTCAGTTTAAGTATTACATTCTTGGACTGTGACTTCTATTTGGTATATTCTTATGTTTTCTGTCTCTGTGTTGAAGTTCTCACTGTGTTCTTTCATTCTTCTCCTGAGCTCAGTGAGCATCTTTATGACCATTATTTTGAATCTTTTATCAGATAAATCACCTATCTCCATTTTATTAAGAATTTTCCTGTGTTTTTATTTGTTCCTTCACTTGGAAGTTATTACTCTATTTCTTCATTTTCCTGGAGTTTCTGTGTTGGTCTTTGTGTTTTAGATAAAACAACAGTTTCTTTTGTTATTGAAGGAGGGGCCTCATGTATAAAATGAAACATCATTCAATCTTGTTCTAGCTCTCAATATCTCTGTCATTCTCCAAGCAGTCTTCTTTATTTTCAGTGGCTCCTGGTAGTTGAGGGTGTGCCAAGATCTGTCTGTATCCTGAAGAGGAAGACCTCAGTCACAACAAGATTCAAGTTGATTAAAAGCTAGACCCTCAGGAAGCAACTTTTAAAGTATGCAAATATATACAGACTTATGGGACTCCAAATGCATGTTCTGCTGGCCACCAGACCCAGGCAACTTACAGGTGTCTCTTGGGCAGTGGTTGCTAAACTCAGGCTCCAGATGAGTGCACAAGCTCATTTCTCAGAGACACTAGTGGCCTTGAATGAGGGAGACGGAGAGTATAAAGATGGCACCTGCCAGCCTCTGTCCCTGGGAGAGTATTTCAGTAAGATTTGAGTTGTGTGTTGATACAGATGCCTCCCCGTCAAGCCAAAACTTTATGATAAGCACAAACCTCTTTCTCAGAAAGACTGGACACTTTACAGTCCCTTGCCTCTGCACTGGTCCCTGGAGTTGTTGAGTCTGCATGCATAAGTCCTTGAGGAACAGTTTCTCAGTTTTCTCTAGTATTGTGAGCCTTATGGACGTGAATATCATTGGAATTCAAACCTAGATCTTTGGAGGCTTATTCTTCATGTACAGGTCTTGAAATTTGGGATGGCTTATATGAGGTTCAAACCATTCACCCCTCAGGAGAAGCTCTATGTTTTGAGTTTCCTCCTAATTATAGATTACTGAATGATGGAGGGGGTTTATGGTCATATTGTGTCTCTGCCACCCCTACACACTTAAATGGATTTCTTTTATTTACCCAATGTGTATGAGTTGCTCAGATAGCTTTTGGTTTTTATTTTTGGTTTTTACAGAGGAAATTTTTCCATATGTAGACATAGAATTAGTGTATCTGTGGAAGGAGATAGGTTCATAGTCTCTCTGTTGCCATCTTGAACTGGAACCCATTTTCTCTACTTTCAGCATTTAGCATGTAAGCTCAGGGAATAGAGAGTTAAGAGAGACTGTCAGATTGGAAAAAATTTTGGAGATTATTCATATCCACTGGTTTTATTTTATAAGTGAGATAACTTGGGTCTAGAGATTTTATCATTTCCCTAAGTTTATGAAGCTGAGACTTGAGTGCAACCTTGACCTGATTATTTTTAGACATAATCCACAACTGTGAATATATTTTTCTTTTCTAATAATTATATTGAATATACCACATAAAAATAATGGAAATCCTCACAAAATTGCCCATAGACCCTTCCTGAAATAAAATTAAATTATAAAAGCTTGGACTTGTTTTTGTCACTTTCTAGTCTTCATTTATGTTTATATTTAATTTTTACATATTTATAATACAAGGTAGAATGATATTTTCTATGTTAATGGTATTATGTATTCCTTATCTTTTCTATTTTACTTTAGCCTTTGTTTTTAAAATCTCCTTCCCTTTTTCCCCACTCTCGCTCAGAATAACTAATGTTAACAGCCTGGTGTATAGTTTCGCATATCTTTCTCCACAATCACATAACTAGAAACACGGAAGTTTTTTATTGTTGTTGTGTGTTTTTAATATGTAAGGTATCAGTTTTATCAAAATAGATTTACATTATGTTTATTACCAATTTGTTTACTTCATAGGGCAGTGAAAACTCTAGAGGCATTGTACGGATCTCTACTTTTATTTTTTTGGAATTTACTTTTTTTATTGATGTCATAATACTTTATAACATTGCGAGATTCCACTTGTACATTATTATTTGTCAGCCACCATATAAATGCACCCCTTCACCTCTTGTGCCCACCGCACAAATCCCTTCCCCCTGGTAACTACTAAATAGCTCTCCTGTCCATGTGTTAGTTTATATTCCACATACGTGAGAGGTCATACAGTGTTTGTCTTTCTCTGTCTGGCTTATTTCACTTAACATAATCCCCTCCAGGTCCATCCATGTTGTTGCAAATGGGATGATTTTATCTTTTTATGGCTAAGTCATATTCCATTTTATATATATATACCACATCTGCTTTTGGATCTCTATGTTTTGAATAATAATATACCATGATATGGCTGTCTTGTGATTTAGTCTATCATATCCTCTGGAAAACTATAGCCCATCAGCCAAATTCTTTCTGCTCTCTGTTTTTTTAAAATAATTTTTTAGGGCAGTTTCAGACTTATAGGAAATTTGAGCAGGGAGTATAGAGACTCTGTATACCCTCTTCTTCACACTCCCCCCACGATTCCACAACTATCAACATCTGCTACCAGAGTGGTACACTTGCTACGTTGATGAACCTAGGTTGACACACCATTATCACTTGAAGTCTGTAGTTTACAGTAAGGTTTGTTCTTGGTGTTGTAGATTTTATGGGTTTTTGCAAATGTGTAATGACATTTATCTATTATTATGGTATCATACAGAGTATTTCTACTGTGCTAAAAATCTCCTGTGCTCTACGTATTTATTCCTTTCTCTCTGCTACCCCTAGCAGCCACTGATCTTGTTTTCCATAATTTTTTCTTTATCAAAAAGTCACATAGTTGGAATCAAGAATTTTTACATTGGCTTTATTCAGTAGGTAATATGGCTTCATTCAGTGGCTAATAAGCATTTAATTTTCTGTATGTCTTTTCCTGGTTTGATATTTCATTTCTTTTTAGTGCTGTAGAATACTCCAATGTGGATATACCATTATTTCAATTTCTGTTCAATTTATTTAAATTAAAAAAATAGTTCACCCATTTCTCCCTCTCCCCAACCCCCCTGTATCTTGCAACCATCAATCTGTTCTCTATATCCATGAAATCATTTTTGTTTTGTTTTGTTTCGTTTAGATATCTCATATAAGAGATTGTGTGGTATTTGTCCTTCCCTTGCTTACGTCACTTAGCATAAGGTCCTCAAAGTCCACTGTTTATTTATTTATTCACCTTGTGAAGGACATCTTCATTGCTTCCAAATTTTAGTAATTATGAGTAAAGTTGCTATAAACATCTTTGAGCAGCTTTTTGTGTGAATGTAAGTTTTATCTCCTTTGGATAAATACCAAAGAACATGATTGCTGGATTTTACAGTAAGAGTATGATCAGTATTGTAAAAAGTTGTCAAATTGCCTTCCATAGCGGCTGTGCCATTTTGGCTACTACCAGCAATGAATGAGATTTCCTCTGGCTCTCTAGTTTCTTACCAGCAGAGAGTGTTGTTAGTGTTCCAGATTTTGGCCATTCTAATAGTTGTTTAGTGGTGTCTCATTGCTGTTTTAATTTGGATTGTCCTGATACATGTGATGCAGAGCATTTTTTTGTGTGTGCTTGTTTGCCATTTATATATCTTTTTTTGTAAGGTATCTGTTAAAGTCTTTAGCCAACTTTTAAATGGATTTGTTTCTTTATTGTTGAGTTTTTAGACATTTTTGAATATTTTGGGTAATAGTCATTTTTCAGCTGTGTCTTTTTCAAATATTTTCTCCTAGTCTGTGACTTGTCTTTTCATTCTTTTGATAGGGTCTTTTGCAGACCCTAAATTTTTAATTTTAATAAAGTGTAGTTTATTAATTATGTCTTTCATGAATTACGCCTTTACTGTTGTATCTAAAAAGTCATCACCATACCTAAGGTCATCCAGTTTTTCTTCTATGTTGTCTTCTATGAGTTTTATAGTTTTGTGTTTCATATTTAGCTCTAGGATCCATTTTAAGTTAATTTTTGTGAAGTTTGTATCTAGAGTCTCTTTTTTTGTTTTTGCATAATAATATCCAATTGTTCCAACATCATTTGTTGAAAAGACTTTTCCTCCATTGTATTGTCTTTTCTCCTCTGTCAAAGATTTGTTGACTATATTTATAGGGATCTATTTCTGTTCCATCTATCTGCTTGTTTATTCTTTCACCCATATCATACTCTCTCTTAGGCATTGTAGCTTTATAGTAAGTCTAGAAGTCAGATAGCATCAGTCCTTCAGCTATGTTCTCCGTCAATATTGTGTTTTTTATTCTGAGTCTTTTGTCTCTCTACATAAACTTTAGAATAAGTTTCTTAATATCGACAAAATAAATTGCTGAAATTTTTGTTGGAATTGTTTTGAATCTATAGATCGAGTTGGGGAGAAGTGACATGTTGACAATATTGAGTCTTTTTATCCATGAACATGGGATACTTCTCCGAGGATTAAGATCTTCTTTGATTTTGTTCATCAGAATTTTATAGTTTCTGCTGCCTATTTTTGTAAACAAAATTTTATGGAAACACACCACTTATTTTTGTTATCTGTGGCTGTTTGCCATGCAACAGTGGAATGATTGAAAAATAGACCATACAATCAGCAAAGCCAAAATTATTTGCTATCTAGTTTTTTGCAGAAAATTTGCCCATACCTAACTTATTCATTTTCCTCTTAGAAGGCAGCAGGTTGCCCAATGTGGGTGTGATTTTTGGGATAAAGATAGTATGTCTTTAATTATTATAGCAATGGCAGTTTTCTTTCTCAAAAGGCTGTGGCAAATCACATCCTACAATTTTAACCTTTATAGATTCTGGGATCTTTTAGGCTAAACTTTATTTTAAAGTTTAAAGTATCCAAATAGATCATTCTTTTGGAGTTTATTTCAGGATGTGTGAGATAAGTGTCTAATTTGTTTTTATTGTTATAGGAAGTCAATTTTGTTAGTTGGCACTATTTATTAAAAACCACATGATCATTCCCTTTTGAAATAAAATATCTCCTTCATCACATTAAATTCACATGACTCTTTAATGCCCCTGATATATTTGCCTTTTCACAGGTTGAACACTGTTTTGAATACGTTGGCTTCTATTAACTACAATATCTGGTGAGTAAAGGCCTTTTTAATATTTTTTTATGATTTTTTAATCTACCTTAGGACACTTTTTCTTAGTTATGAACTTTAAAATTATTACATCCCTTTGTCTTCCCAAATATCATTGAGACTCCAATTGAAGTTGCCTAAATGTATATATTGATTTTGGGGGAGAAACGTGCTTATGACATGCCTTTCTAACTAAGACTTACTTTGCCATTTCATTGTGTTTAAGTTTTGTTTCGTATCCTTCAGTTGATCTTATAGGATCCTTCTCCCACAATTAGGCATTATATTTGTCTTATTAAATTTATTCCTAAGTAGTTTTTCCCAGTTAATTATTGCAATGGATTTTTGCTAATCATTCAGATCTCTCTCCTGTGCTTGTAATTATTCATTCATTTTTGAAGTGAATACCAGTGACAGATATAGTTTTCTGACTCTGGAATACAGCATATAGCCTTATTCTCTGAGGAAAACATTTCAGACTTAGTAGTAAAAGTCAGATGCTCTTAAAGGTGGGTTTAGAAAGTAAAATCTGAGGATCCTAGAAGTACTTTGCAAATTTCAAAATAGTGTTCCTTTTTCAAAATGTTCAATAACTATTTAGGTATCTGGATTGGATATAGTGCAAGTATGCACTGCCTTAACACTGAGATCAGTATTTTATTGATATAATTTAGGATGATGATTCTTTTTCCTTAAGAAACACCAAAGTGCCTGATGAGAATTTTATTAAAGCTTGTTTCCAAATAGGTCTTTTTTCCAGTCATAATAATTTTCCTCATATCCTGCCTTGCATACATAACCTAGCTGGAGTAGAGTCAGATAAGTAGATTTTTTTGAGTCAGAAAAGGTGTTTTGTGTTCTGTTTATTGGGCCCTATTTAGCTCTCAGCGATGGAGGTTTATCCACCTTCTGTAGCACAGACTGCTTAGATTCCTCATGTAGCATTGAATGTATCCATTTGTATTTAGTGTGGTAAGTTAAAATTACTAGCATACCTTCTCACTTTATATTATAGGTCTATTTTCCCATTTATTTATTTATTGTTCACATATATGGATGTTTTCTATATTTTATGTGTGTAGGTGTAATATGTACTGTTTAATTTTAAACACTTGGTTTCTTAAAAATGTGTAACTTTGTTAAAAATTGGAAAATATGTACTACATTATTGTGTTTTTAATCTCTTCTTTTTATTCTTTGTGGTAACCTTTGTAAATAGATGGTGTATAAAGAATAAACTTTGATTACATTCTCCATTGATTTTGCTCAATCCTTATGAACAAGCTCAGTGTAAAAAGAGTGCTTTTGTCCAATTTTTTCTTCTGATTAATGAGTGACACAAACACACTAATAAGTTAATTAGATGGCCTGCAGTTCAACTGGCAGATTTTGGCAATCAAATTGTTGAACCCCAGTTTTGAGGATTTTTATCTGATATTAAGGACAAGAGTTTTGAGAACAGAAAGAACTGCAAAGTGCCCATACAGGTGTTTGTTTTTCCCTAAGTAAGCTATCATTCACTTTCAAATGACTCTAAAAGATTTCACCAAGTGAAATTCCAGTGTAGAGAATGTGGTTTTGATTTGAACAGCTATCCTTGTCTTTCCAAAGACAGTGGTGTGAAGAGAACAAGGCCTGAGAAAAATAGTAGATGTAGGTTTAAATTTAGCTCTGTCACTTACTGATTGTGTGACTTGGGAGGTGCCTTCTGAGCTTCTTGCCTCTGCCTCTGTAAAAAGAAAAAAAACCTGCTTAATCAGGTAGCTTTTATTGAATGAGAAAGTTCATGAAAGCCCAGCCACCTGTGACATTCAAGAAAAGTGGTCTTGAATGGTCTGCTGCATCACCACTTTTTTCTCTCCAATAAGAAGCATACACAAATCTGTTCTTTGAAATAAAACAACTCCCAAGCTAAAGTCTTTATCTCTATAAATTGCTACTCTATCTCTCTCATTCCTTTCTCTGTGAAAGAGTGGTCTACTCTCATTATTTCCATTCATCTGTCTTCTCTCTTAACTCTTTACCTTCCGGCTTTATTCTACCCACACCTCCAATAAAAGTTTCTCTGAAAGCTCTAATATGTTCTCACATGCTGTGCTTTGTATTAGTCACACTTACTTTTCCTTCCCTCCAACATTTTTGCCTCCTGGTTTTCCATTTATTTAGCAACCATCCCTCCTCAGCCTTCCTCTCTTTGTTAGCTTCTCTATCTCTGTATTGCTTTCACCATAAGCTATAGGCCTGTGAGACTTACTGAGGACTTGTGTGTATGTTCACATGCCTTACTCCATACCTCAAGGTAAGCAGTATCCACTGAGGGGTGGTGATGGGCTCTGTGTTTTGACAAAACTTCCCCACTGCTTGTGGACTGTAGTCTGTCAGTAAAGAAATACTGCTTGGCATCATCTCATGCAACAGTTTCACATGCCAGTGGAATTCTGGTGACTTACAACCACATTTCCTACTTAGGTGCTTGTTTCCCTTCAGAACGGAATTTCCAAATGTTTAATAGAAATTGTCTACCTAGATTTCCTTAATTCTATAAAACTTTAATGACGCAGAGCTCATTTCTTTCTAGTCTCCTGAAAACTGACCTATCCTCTTTATCACCATTCACACCTTATCCATAAGTTTATGCACAATCATCCAATACATTATTGCTATTATTATTTTTAATCAATTGTTATTTGTTATATAAATTAAGAACAAGAAAAATCAAAGCTTTTAATTTATTTTCAAGTATGCTTTCTCTAACTTTTTTATTTTCATTATGAAGATCCAAGTTTCTTACCTATATCATTTTTCTTCTCTGAAAATCTTCTTTTAACATCCTTGCAAGGCAGGTTTACTGATTTACTTTAATTTTAAGAAAATTAAAATTTTCTTAGTACTTATTTTATAAAGTCTTTTTATATCCTTTATTTTTGAAGGATGATGTCACTGGGTACAAGATTATAGCTTGGTAATTCTTTTAACATTTAAAATATTTTAGTCCACTTCTTGCTTGTGTGGTATGTAAAAAGAAGTCTGACATAATTCTTGTTCTTGCTCCCCTGCAGGTAAGTTATTTTGTTTCTCTGGCTTAAAGAATTTTTCTGTTTTTGCTTTTGTGAAATTTGAATAAGATATGCCTAGGCGTAGTTTTTTTGGTATTTCTTGCTTGGTGATCTCTGAGCTGTCTGGATCGGTGCTTTAGTGTCTGACATTTTTGTAAGTTTTGTAAGTTTCTGTTGTCGTTTCCTCAAGTTCATTGATTCTTAACCATGTTTAGTCTACTAGTGAGTCAATCAGAAGCATTCTTCATTTCTATTACAGAGCTTTTGATTTCTAGTATTTTCTTGGCTTATTTCTGAGTTCTCATTTCTCTGCTTACCTTATGCATCCATTGTTACATATTGCCCACTTTTTTTTTATTTGAGCCCTTAGCACATTGGTCATAGTTATTCTAAATTTTCTACCTGATAATTCCAAATCTGCCACAACTTAGTCTGATTCTAATGCATTGTCTCTTCAGAGTATATTTTCTTGCCTTTGAGTATATGTCTTGTAATTCTTTATTGTAAGCCAGACATGATGCATTGAGTAATAGGAACTGGGGGAAATAAGCCTTTAGTGTGAGAGTTTATGTTTATCTGACTGGGAGTTAAACTGTGTTAAATTTTTCTTGTAGCTATGGGTTGTGAGGCTTCACTGTCCTCAACCTCTGTTGCCTTTGGGTTTCCATAAAATATCCTTTTTAAACAGAGTATGTCTTTTCACTCTCTCAATTATAATCTTCTGTTATTATATAGTTGTCCTGTTGCTGTAATGCTAAGGTGTGGAGAGAGGAGATGCACTCTATAATGCAGTGATTATAGTCTCACGACTTTGCTAAGCTGTATACCTGGGGTTGTAAACTTCACATGAGATTTTAAACTTTCTTCCTTTAGTTTAAACAGGAGGGATATACGGTCTGGACTTGGATATTTCCCTTCTCCCTGGTTCGTTAGACTCTAGTAGAGTACTTTTCCCTGAGAGTAGATGGAGAATATAATGATACTTTGTGTTTTTTTTTCTTTTCCAGTTTCTGGAAGCATGAGGGGAGTTTTATTTATATATTTTTTTACTTATCACCCTGAGAAACTCATAAGCTACTCCATACTCACCATTTAGCAACTTGTCATTTGTATTTTTATTTATTTATTTGTTTTACAGCTTCTAGTTCCACTGGGTCCTACTGGCAAAATCACTCCTAATTAAGAACCACTGCTCTAAGAGAAATATAAAATGGCCATTACACTCTTTAATACCAGCATTCATCAAAGAGTTTTTGAGAGAATTAAAATGATTTAATATATCTCTTTAAGAAAACATTTCTTTTGGCACATTTGGAAGTGAACGTTTCTAACCATTTTGGAGTACAGTTGAGAGTGTGTTATTTGTTTGGTTTAAAAGAGATGCCGTATGTTCAGAAATAGCCAGAGTAAAATCAATAAATCACTGAAGTATTAATTAGTAAAAGTTTATCATGCACACACCAAAAAGACAAACAAGGAGCACTCAAATAATAACATGAAACAAGGGTCAGGGGTATATTGTTATAAAGCAGCTTATACAGTGAAAAAGCAATGACTTTATTTTTCACTGTGATTGGTTATAATGTTAGACTTTTTAGTGGTTACTTCATATTAACTTTGGGAAACAGTTCAGGTTCCAGAAATGTAAGCAAGAAATTCACCAAGTTAAGTTAGCCTAGCAAAATAAGCTAAATTAAACTTTGTTGTATGACTAAACTAGTTCTGTCTGCTCAAGGAACTTTCAAGGTTGGTCCATTTGGTTTTCATTTTAACAGAAGGAATTTAAGAACTCCTCCAGGTTTTGTGGAAATCTTGAGGCAACACTTCTTTTTCAGAAAACTGACGGGATCAGGCCTATCAACTTTACCGAGGGTAATTTCTTTTACTTGAGGTCAAGTGATTATAAAGTTTAATGACATCTACAAAATACCCTTACAATTACACCTAGGTTACTGTTTGATTAATAACTAGAGGCCATAGATTAGCCAAGTTAACACATAAAATTATCTATCCCAAGTGAAGAGGTGGCAGAAGCAGAATTGGACTATGTTTTCTAAGCTATCACTTTTTACTGTTTCCTGTGAGCAAAATTAATTATTAGAATCCAGTACTTTGTATAATATTTATTACAATAATTCAAAATGGGTACTCAGATTGTGTGTGTGTTGTTGTTGTTGTTTGTACCCAATCTCAATTGTCTCTCCACTCTAAATTTTAATTTTGGAAGTTCTATTCTGAAATAAAAATGTAAGAATGATCAAATATCCACCATCTTTTCTTACCTCACCTAATCCAACTTAAACTTCATCATATCTACTCACTTTGATTTTGAGCTAAAATTTCTTAAAGGATAGAATCAATTTTGTAATTTTACTATTCCGGCAAAATATCCATAATAATAATCTGTTAGAATATAAATCTTAGATGTTAACAGTCATGCTTGATGGAGCAGTTGGCAATAGATGAAGCACATTGCATGCCTATTAATAAGCAAACTACATAAACTCATGAGATAGAGCTAAACTAGCAGGCACCAAAGCATCCAGCTGCAGAGCTAAAGGCATGGTAGCTCTCTCCTCAAAGGCCAGATATTATGGGTCTTGAAATCCCAGTTAGTTCTCATTAGTAGAGAGAATGCAACATGAGGCATATTTGGAGTTATACTCTTATTTGACTTACCATGGTCCAGTTGGTGAATCTCATGAGTGACGTGTGCTCATCACTCTTCTCTCAGCCTCTCTTGTGTGTTAGACTCCTTTTAGGACTTGTCCTAAGAGTCATACTATCTTGTCACAGTGCTACACTGTGTTCACTTGCCTGTTTCCTTCTGTTAATTTTATTTCCACTGTGTCATAAATTCATTGAGTGAAAGGGCTGACATTGTAGGGTCAGCTCCATCACAATTCTGATTTTGGGCATAGTTCTATGTGCTTGATAAATATTTGGGAATTGAATGAAGATTGGAAATACTCAGCATGGAAAATTAAAAAACACATAGCTGTAGATAAACCTTGTTAATAATCAAGTTCTAAAACAGTCTGGTGATTTTTTTTTGAAACAATATGATTGAGATATAAATCACGTATGATAAATGTCACTATTTCAAAGTGTAAGATTCAGTGGTAATGAGTAAATCTGTGTTGTGCATCTATGAACTCTGTCTACTTTGAGAAATTTTTCACCCCAGATACCTGGTTCATCTTAATTGGTGGTCTAGTGGTTAAGATTTGATGCTCTCACTTCTGTGGTTTGAGATCATTTCCAGGCCAGGAAACCACACACTGTGGTGGCTGCCTGTTGCTCTGACACTGAAGGCTGTGCTACCAGTATTTCAAATACCACCAGGGTCACCTATGGTAGACAGATTTCAGCACAGCTTCCAGACTATATACGCTAAGAAAAAGGACCTGGCCATCCACTTCTGAAAAAATTGGACATGAAATCTCTAGGAATGGCTGCAGAGTGTTATTTGATATAGTGCTTGAAGGTGAGGAGATGGTGCAGAAAGATCAGGCAGGGTTTTGCTGTGCTGTACACAGGGTCACTGGGAGTCAGAATTGACTTGGCAGCATTAGAAACAAACCTATCCATCAGGCAGATCCCATTCATTCTTCCCTTGAGCCCCAGACAGCTATTAATCTATTTTCTGTCTCCATGGATTTCCCTATTCTAGATATTTTATATAAATGGATTCATATAGTATTTGTCCTTCTGTGACTGGTGTATTTCACTAAGTATAATGTCTTCAAGATTTATCCATGTTGTAGCAGATGTCAAAACTTCCTTCATTTTTATTGTAGAGTAATATTCTACATGCTATCTTTTATAGAAAGAGAGCTTTTTGGTAAAGACTAATAATTTCTGACAACTTATTTTAGATTCATTCTCTGCTCTTTATAATTATCTTAACTGCAATCTTTAATTCAGTAGATGTAAAACTTACAATTGAATAATAATATCTTTTTCTTTTGAAGAGATATCTGTACATAGCACATTATCCTCACCTAGTTCTCTGACCTGTAGCAAGGAAAGGAGTTCTGTGTTTGCTGACTGAAAGAACTCATCTAGTAGACGAAGTAAAGAGTTAATGGTTGCTATTTATCCCCAATGATTCCACCACAGTTTTTTGGTTGCTTAAGTACTACAGGAGGACATCAAGTTTTCTTGAAGTGTCATGTTGTTCTTGTTGTAGATAATAACAAAATTGTTCATGTGATTATATTTAACTAAAATATATTCTTATATCTTTGGTTAATAAAATGAGAAAATTGTTAAGATACTAGCTCTACATTTATAATCATATTTTACTTTATGTAAGAGCAACTATTGAAATATTAGTATTTTCACTTTGAGGAGAGGCAGCAACACAATTTTCCTGCTAAGGGCGAAAGAGAAGACATTTTAGGTTTTGCAAACCATGTGGTCTCTGATAATACTAAATGTCAAAAGTATTTAATATGTAAATGAAATGAGCATGATAATTTCCAATGAAACTTTATTTATGGATACAAATTTGATTATCACACAATTTTCATGTTTTATGAAATATTATTTTTATGCTTTTTTTAGACCACTTAAAAACATAAAAACTACTTTTAGTTCTCAAGGGATATAGAAACAGTCAGTTAATGGGCTGTATTTGGCCAGCAGGCTGTAGTTTGTTGAACCTTACTTTAAATATCTGATTCCCCTTCATCAACAGTTATACTAATAGCCATCTCCTTTGATGGCCTGCAGTGTGCCAGTCATTTGACCTAAATTTCTTCCAATTCTTGAGAACACCCATGCCACCAGGTTTCCATGTTAAAGATGAGAATATAACGTGATGGAGGTGTTACTAATGCTGTACTGGTCTAGTTTTTATATGTCACCATACATATGTTCCCCTTTACCTCATTTACCCTCCCCCCTTCCTCTCTGGTAACCTCTAGTCTGTTCTCGTTATCCATGTGTTTGTTTATCTTCTACATGTAAGTGAAATCTTATGGATTATGCTGGATCATAGGGCATCTCTATTTTTAATTCTTTGAGGAATCTCCATACCGTTTTCCGTAGAGGCTGCACCAATTTGCATTCCCACCAGCTGCGTATGAGGGTTCCTGTTTCTCCACATCCTTTCCAACATTTGTTGTTTTTTGTCTTGGTGATTATAGCCGTTCTAACAGGCGTGAGGCGGTATCTTAGTGTTGTTTTGATTTGCATTTCCCTGATGATTAGCGATGTTGAACATCTTTTCATGTGCCTATTGGCCATCTGTATATCTTCCTTGGAGAAGTGTCTGTTCATTTCCTCTGCCCATTTTTTGGT
>JAQQSS010000042.1:1447400-1469456 GCA_028646465.1 Rhinoceros unicornis | reverse complement strand
TGATAGCTATTTTGAAATCTCTGTCATTTAAATTATGGATTTCTGTGTCTTTGGGGTTGATTTCTGGGTGCTTGTCATTTTGTTTCTGGTCTGGTGATTTCATATATTTTTGCATTGTGCTTCCTGTGTTGGCTTTGTTTTTCCTCATCCTGGAAATCTCTGGTTGCAATTTGCACCTGCCGCCACTGTCTGGTGGTAAGGGACTGTGTAGTCTAAGCCCCCTGCGCTCTGCCCCGGTTTTTCTGCTGCGATCCGCAGTTTTGTTTCTTGTTTTTTGTTATTTTCCCCGCTGTGATCCGCAGGTCGGGTCCTTTGACCAGGGCTGCCGCGCATCCCTGGATCTGGTCTGGCCGGTTGAGCTGTAGGGTCCGGTTTGCGGGGAGGGGCGAGGGAGCTCTCTCTTTTGCCCTCTGGGTCCCTGATGTGGGATGCTTCTCGTTTGTCCCTCTTTATCCACTCTCTGGGGGGCTCAGATGTTGATGGTAAACAGTAGCAGTTCTGAGTCCTCTGCGCTGGAGTTTCCCACTGGCTGAGAGAGCCCGAAGAGCTACAGTTTCCCAACAGAGGGCCGCCCCTCCCCCCTCTCTGGGAGTCGTGTGGACCGGGATCGCTGATCTGATGGGGAGGGAGAGGAGTTCTTCTTACCTCTCCCCACTTCCTCCGGGGGCCCAGCACGCTCCGCTCTCAGATGTGCGGCAGTGTGGTTCTTTCTGCTCTAGCTTTTCACTGTCTGGGATTCCATTGTTGATCTGTGACTGTTCCTTTTGTTGTATCTTGTCGGGGGAAGAGTTCACAGGAAAGCTCACTCCGCCATGATGCTGACGTCACTCCTCATTGTAATTTTGATTTGCGTTTCCCTAATAATTAGAGATGTTGAACATTCTTTCGTGTGCATGTTGGCCATCCGTATATCTTTTTTGGAAAAGTGTTGTTTCATGTCTTCTGTCCATTTTTTGATGAGATTGTTCACTATTATGAGTTGTATGTGTTCTTTATATATTTTGTAAATTAGCCCCTTGTCAGATATATGATTTACAAATATTTTATTCCAGGTGGTGGTTTGTCTTTTCATTTTGTTCATGATTTCTTTTGCCTTGCAGAAGCTTTTTAATCTTATGTAGTCCCGTTTATTTATTTTTTCTTTTATTTCTCTTGTCTGAGGAGACATGGTATTCAAAAAGATACTACTAAGGCTGATGTAAAACAGTGTACTGACTATATTTTCTTATAAGAGTTTTATGGACTCAGGTCTCATATTCATGTCTTTAATCCATTTTGAGTTAATTTTTGTTTATGCCATAAGAAAATGTTGGACTTTCATTCTTTTGCATGTGGCTGTCCAATTTTCCCAACACGATTTGCTGAAGAGAACTTTCTTTCTCCAATGTATGTTCTTAGCTCCTTTGTCAGAGACTAACTGTCCATAGATGTGTGGGTTTATTTGTGGGCTCTCACTCTGTTCCATTGATCTATGTATCTGTTTTTCTGCCAGTGCCATGCTGTTTTGATTACTAAACCTCTGTAATATATTTTGAAGTCAGGGAGAGTGTAACTCCACTTTTGTTCTTTTCTCTTAGGATTTCTTTTGCTATTTGGGTTCTTTTCTTGTTCCATGTAAATTTTTAGAATTCTTTGTTCTATTTCCATGAAGAATATCATTGGATTATGATTGTGACTGCATTGAATCTATAGACTTCTTTAGATATTATGAAGATTTTAACCATGTTTATCCCTCCAATCCATGAGCATGGAATACCTTTCCATTTGTTTATGTCTTCTTCAATTACTTTCAATAATGTATTGTAGTTTTCAGTGTATAAGTCTTTCACTTCATTGGTTTCTTGTTTCCTAGGTATTTAATTCTTTTTGTGTGTGTGTGTGTGTGTGTGTGGTTGTAACTGAGATTGTATTCTTGACCTCATTCTGTTCGTTTGTTATTAGTGTATAGAAAGGCACTGATTTTTGTATCTTGATTTGTAGCCTGAAACTTCACTGTACTTGTTGATTATATTTAATGTTTTTCTGATGTATTCTTTAGAATTTTCTAATATTGAATCATATTGTCCACAGTTTGACATCAGCATCATGGTAGAGTGAGTGTTTCCCTTGGGCTCTCCCTTATAATTTACTACTAAAATGAAATCTATTAACCAACAAAGGATTCCCAAATGTGGTACAGCAGGATGCCTGAGAAATCCATGGCTATACTCCTGAAGGTGGACAACTGAGCAGCAATGGAAATAAGAGAACAACCCCCTCCCCATCCCTGGTTACAGATCCTCACACAGCAGTCAGTGTGACTGTGAGTGGAATCAGGGGCAGTCCAGTCAATGAACAAATGCTTGCAGAGTGGTGGTAGCCCAGCCTACAGGAGTGCCCATGGGGCCAAAAGAGCCCCTCTCATGCTAATGTTCCCCACCAAGTGTGGTTGAGTATGTAGGAAAGTGGCCCACTCAAATATGTGTGACTCACCTGCTGAGTACGGTGGCCTGCCCCATGCAAAGGTGCCCCATAAAGGGCAGAGCCAGCTCCATATTAATGTACCACACCAAGCAGCTGTGCCCCAGCCCACATCAACATAGAGCAGCTGACTGGCACAACTATGAGCAGGCAGGGCAGGAACAGAGAAAAGAGATGCTGTGACCCCCAATGGTGGCAGAGAGAATCTGTGACCAGAGGCAAGAGGAAACGCAGCAGAACTGATGACACAGCCCCCAATGGCAGCAATTCTAACACCAGCTCCACGAGCAGTGGGGTCTGTACACAAGTCTCTGGGTTTCCAGGCCCCCATAAGCAACAGTGACACCTGTGAACCCAGCACCCCTGGTAGCAGTGCAACCAGCACCCCCAAGACAACCCAAGAGCAGCAGTGCATGTGGTACACACACAGCAGCATCTGAGCCCATAGAGAGCCAGTGGAGGAATACAAGACCCAGGTGACCAAAGCCAAAGCAACTAAAGCAGTACTCAAATTTAAAAAGTTGATTACTACCACTAACATGCTGGCAGAGGATCAAATCATCAAACACCAGGAAGAATTACAGTAGCATTGCAGAACAGAAGGAAAATAACTTCAGAAAACAAACCTGAAGTCATGGAACACTACAATCTAACTGACAGAGAATTCAGAATAACTGTCATAAAGAAAACTCAACAAGTTACAAGACAACACAGAAGGAAATTTCTATGTGCTCAGGAACAAAATTAATGAAGAGAAGGAATACTCACCAAAGAGATTGAAGCTCTAAAAAAAAAAACAGAAATTCTGGACATGAAGAACACGATTAACAAGATAAAAAAATAATATAGAAAGCATAAAAAATAGAGTAGACTTTGTGGAGCAGAGAGTTAGTGACCTCAAAAATAGAAAACTAGAAATTCTTTAGGCAGAGGAGGAGACAGAACAAAGATTTTAATAAAATGAAGAAATTCTTTGAAAAATATCCAACTCAATTAGGAAAAGTAACATAAGGATTATAGATATCCCAGAAGGAGAAGGAGCAAAGAGCAGAGAGCTCATTTAAGCTGCGAACTTCTGAAACCTAGAGAAGGAACAAGATGTGCAAGTACCTGAAGCTAATAACTCATAATTACCTCAATGCAAACAGACCTTCTCCAAGGCATAGACTATTAAAACTGTCAAATGTCAATAAAAAAAAAAAGTTAGGGGAAACAAGAGAGAAGAAAATAACCTACACAGGAACCCCCATCAGGCTGTCATAGGACTTCTCAGCAGAAAACTTACAGGCTAAGAGAGAATGGAATGAAATATTTGAAAACTAGAAGACAAAATTATAAGCCCAAAATACTCTATCCAGGAAAATTATCCCTTAAATATCACAGAGAAATACAATCTTTCCCAGATAAACAAAAGTTGAGGAAGCTCAATACCCCTAGACTGGTTTTCAAGAAATGGCAAAATAAGTCCTCCTACCTGAAACTAAAAGGCAGACGTTTACAAAGCTTTGAGCAGGGAGATAAAAAGACAGACAAAATCTGAGAATTGCAGCTCTCTATCAGAATAGGTTAGCAAGCACTTAATTATAACATAAAAGATAAAGAGAAAGGAAGCAACAGAAATAACTATGAACACTTCGATTTAGTCACAAACTTACAACACAAAAAAAGTAACAATTTGTGACAACAAAAACACAGAAGGGGTAGAGGTTGGGATGGAGTCTGCTTAGCCTGATGGAGATAAGAGGATATCAGAAAAAGGATTACCTCATCTGTGAAATCTTTTATTAAAACCGCATGGAAAGAACAACACGAAAAATCAGAGCAGAGTCATGCAACATAAATAAAGAGAAAATTGAGACAGCTGACAAGGAAAAGCACCAAATTGAAATGGTAGTCAGAAATACAAGAAAAAAGAAGCAAAGGACATATAGAACAACTGGAAAACAAAATATAAAATGGCATTATTAAGCACTTATGTATCAATAATCACTCTAAATGTAAATGGACTGAATTCACCAATCAAAAGGCACAGAGTAGCTGGATAGATTAAAAAAGAAGACTCAACAATATTCTGTGTTCAGGAAACACATTTCAGCACTAAGGACAAATACAGGCTCACAGTGAAAGGATGGAAGATGACATTCTAGGATAATGCCAAATAAAAACCAGATGTAGCCATAGTTATATCAGACAAAGCAGACTTCCAGATAAAAAAGATAATGAGAGACAAAGATGGGTATTATATAATGATAAAAGGGACATTCCACCAAGAAGACATAATACTTATTAATATATATGCACCTAACACAGGATCAACAAAGTATATAAAGCAAGTATCAACACACCTAAAGAGAGAAATTGACAACAGCATAATAATAGTAGGGGACCTTATCACCCCACTGAAGACAATGGACAGCTCATCCAGACAGAAGTCAACAAGGAAATAGTGGTCTTAAAGGAAACACCAGAACACATGGACCTATTAGATATACCCTGAACATTCCATCCAAAAAACAGCAGAATACACATTCTTCTCAATGCACATGGAATATTCTCAAAGATACACCATATGTTGGGAAACAAGGCAAGCCTCAATAAATTTAAGAGGATTGAAATCACATCACGCATCTTTTCTGACCACAATACTATGAAACTAGAAATCAACTACAAGAAAAACAACTAGGAAAATCACAAATATGTGGAGACTGAACAACATACTAATGAACAACAATTGGATAAATGAAGAAATCAAAGGAGAAATCAAAAAATACCTGAGACAGATGAAAATGAAAACACAACATACCAACTCTTACAGGATGCAGCAAAAGTGGTACTAAGAGGGTAATTTAGAGCAATACATGCCAACCTCAACAAAAAAGAAACATCTAATGTAAATAATCTTAAACTACACCTAAAAGAAACAGAAAAAGAACAGAGAAATCCCAAAATCAGTGGAAAGAGGGAAATAAGAAAAATCAGAACAGAAATAAATGAAAAGCAGACAAAAAAACAAAGTAGAAAGAACAATAAAACTAAGAGCTGGTTCTTTGAGAAGATAAAGAAAATTTATAAAACCTTAGCCAGACTGACTAAGAAAAAAGCAGAGAACTCAGATAAATTAAACTGGAAATAAAGAAGGAGAAATTATAACAGATACTGCAGAAATACAAATGATTATAAGAGAATATTATGAAAAACCATATTCTAACAAATTGGATAAACTAGAAAATGAATAAATTCTTATAATCATACCAGTTCTCAAAACTGAAAAAGGAAATAGAAAATCTGAATGGACTAATCACAAGTAAAGAGATTGAAACAAAAATCAAAAACCTCCCAAAAAACAAAATTCCAGGATTAGAAGATGGCTTCTCTGGTGAATTCTACCTAACATTCAGAGAAGATTTAAAACCTATCCTTCCCAAACTATTTGAAATATTGAAGAAGACAAGACACTTCCTAACTCATCCAATGAGGCCAGCATTACCCTTATACCAAAACCAGACAAGAACACCATAAAAAAGGAAAATTGCAGGCCAATATCACTGATGAACATAGATGCAAAAATCCTCAACAAAATACTTGCAAATCGAATACAGAAATACATTAAAAAGATCTTACAACATGATCAAGTGGGGTTTATACCAGAGACACAGGATGGTTCAACATCTGCAAATCAAAGCCACGTTAACGAAATGAGAAATAAAAATTACATGATTTCTCAATAGATGCAGAGAAAGCATTTGACAAGATTTAACATCCATTTATGATAAAAACTTGCAATAAAATGGATGTAGAAGGAAAGTACCTCAATATAATAAAGGCCATATATGACAAACCCGCAGCCAACAACATACTCAAAGAGGAAAAACTGAAAGCCATCTCTCTGAGAACAGGAACAAGACAAGCATGCCCACTCTTGCCACTCTTTTTCAACATTGTACTGGAAGTTTTGGCAACAGCCATTAGGCGAGAAAAAGAAATAAAAGAGATCCAAACTGGAAAGGAAGAAGTATAACTCTCCCTAATGTTCCTTTTTATTGATGTATAATTGACATATAACATTATATTAGTTTCAGGTGTATATATAATGATTCAATATTTGTATATATTGCAAAATTATCACCACAATGAGTCTTGTTAATATTTGTTACCATACCCTGAAAAATCTATGTTTAAGGCCAGTTAAGTGATGGAGGTAGAGAGTATTTTACAGATTCATATGTCTTAATACATTGGAATATTCTGTGAATTTTACCTGGGGGGTAAGATTTCTTTTTTCAGTGCATGGAGCAAGATTCTTTAGTAAGCAGAGACAACATTTGATGACAGGGAACACGGTGGCAAACCTTTCTGTAAACAGTCAGATTGTAAATATTTTCAGTTTTGCACACCATTCATTCTGTCCAGACTACCCAGCTACACTATTACAACATGAAAATGGCGTGGACAGTCCATAAGTGAATGGGTGTGTCTGTATGCTCCTCCAAATTATTTACAACACTAATGCACACTGATCTTTTAATTTCACATGATTTTTTTTGTGTCATGAAATATTTTTATGATTTTCTCCAACCATTTAAAATTATAAAAAACATTTTTAGCTCAAGGATATTATGCTGGATGTAGCCTAGCTGACAGCATTGGCTGACCCTGATGTTGAAGCTAGAAAGCCCAATTTATGCTATAGTGATAGTAGAGGAAAAATTAGGAAATTCCTAGTAGCAGGAATCCCTAATTTTTCTGTTTTTCAGAAAAGAAGGCACTGCAGTGTTTATTTTTTAAGGAAATCTGTTTCCTTAAAAAGGAACCTGAATATTCAGAAAAAGGCCATTCCCGATATAGTCAGTGGTACAAGCTTATCTCTCAAGGTTCTAAGTACAGCTGCAAGCTATAGTAAAAACGTAGGATTTATCATAACCAATTGGAGTTCACCAGGGTCTTTACAATGACTCGTGAGACGTTTAGTAGATTCTCACATTTTTAAGCGCCTGTATTACAGTGCTTTTTAACAATGCCTCTGCATCCATCTCACCTGGTTCCCAATTACATCGAGGAGCGGGGTTTGGGCATGGATAGTTCTACTTAAGGTCCACAAGTGATTTCCATTCAGTTGAGAATGTCTATATTGGAAACACATAGTTTTCCTATAAAATGTATTATTGATAAATAGAATATTATATATTATGTTGAAATGTAGAATTGAGTGTGGTAGAATCACTTATTAACTAGCTAAATGATCTACTTTCACACACACATGTGTATTTCATGACTCTGATGACTGCAATTCCTGTGTATTCATTTCTAGTATCACTATCAAAACAGTTTTTGAGCTTCACCTGTTTGCACCACAGGGTTACATTCTGGGGATAGTATAAAGCTTCTGAAACCATACACCTGCCCCCAGCATTCTGCCGCACAGAGGGCGGGGTATATGATGCAATGAAGTGATGGCCTTCATCACAGAGTCATACAGAACTATGGTGGTATTTGTTAGCTTCTACAATTTCATATTGTTAAATTGACTGTCAAGATTTCTGGGGTTTTAGGTATCCTTCTGCCTTGTCTTGGAGAGAGTTTAATTTGGCCCTTCTATTTTCACATTAAACTTCACACATCCCCAAAATCAAAGCAACAACTCTAGCAGAAAAGGCTCTGATTCTATAATTTATATTCCTACAGGAGATCATCAGAAAGTTTTGAATTACAGCTTTCACTTAAGTGAAAGCCCATAATCTACTTGCCATTCTGAAATTCAAAGTGAAGGAAAATAAATTAGTTACCAGAGATGAAATTGCCTTCTATTGATTTAATATAATAAAAGATTCAAATTAGTTTCCATGTGAATTTAACATAGAAGAAATTAGGGAATTTTGAATTGAGTAATATTATGGGAAACATCTTTGGGTTACTTTTTAATGCTTCATTCTAACATAGCAGATTTCCAAAAGGAAAGGGGTTAAATGACCAATATAGTTATAATTACTTATAAGTTATAGCTATTGAGAATTAGGAAATCCAGTATTTCCTTTATCTAATTTTAAGTTTCGCCCCCTACTTTTACTTTTTTTCTTTTCTTTTTTTTTTGGTGAGGAAGACTAGCCCTGAGGTAACATCTTTTGCCAATCCTCTTCTTTTTGCTGAGGAAGATGGGCACTGAGCTAACATCCATGTCCATCTTCCTCCATTTTATGTGGGACACCTGCCATAACATGGCTTGATAAGAGGTGTGTAGGTCCACACTCAGGATCTGAACCTGTGAACCCTGGGTTGCCAAAGTGAAGCATGTGAACTTAGCCACTACGCCACTAGGCCAGCCCCTACTTTTACTTATTTTTATAAACTTTTTTTAATTTTCGTGTAGTTTAGGCATGCTTGTTCTCTGCATACAATTTACAGTCATAATTTGAGATAGTTAGAATATCTCTATATTGTAGAGAAAGGTGGATTCTCTATGATTGATTTAAAAGGCAACAACATGTCTTGAAAAAAATTAGAGAGGAAAACTATAATATACTGAGAAATATGTAAACTATACAAAAACAGATATAAAAATTTTGTCCTTCCCTCAGCCCCAAATTTGTAATTCTACCACTATGAAATGAACATAACATTTTGGTATAAACTTTTTTTATTTTTCCAAGTATGTAATAATTGTGTATTTATTTATTGTGTATACATGTTATATTGTATATCTACTTTTTTACATGTCCTTTGAACTTACCTATTATGTAGCTTGATTTTCTCTAATACATTATACAATCCTGTATCTTGAGATCATGCACACAAACAGCTTCATGGGAAAGTCAGAGAGTGGCTTTATTGCTTCCACATTGGTTTGTTGTCATCATTTATTTCCATTTTTTTTGTCCAGTTGCAAAACTCACCTGAAAGGCAGGAAGCTTGGGAATGTGACATTTGATTCAGACATCTGTCTGCCAGCCTAATAATGTGACAGCACATATATTTCTGTCATGATTCTAAAAGTTGAGATCTGTAGGTAATGGAGTTAAGAATGTAATATTGAAAACATTCAATTAGTTCTTTTTCCAGGTCCTCTTGTGGAAACTCTTGCCCAACATTTACCCTCCAAGTGACAAAGCACCTCCACCCTCTTACACTTATGGGAACAGCGCTTGCTACAATTGCAAATACCATATGATCTCACCCATTAAGTAGTAGATAAAAACAACAACAAACACACACATAGAGACAGAGATTGGATTGGTGGTTACCAGAGGGGAAGGAGGGGGTGAAAGGGACAATTAGGCACATGTGTTTGGTGATGGATTGTAATTAGTATTTGGTTGGTGAACACGATGTACTCTAAGCAGAAATAGAAGTATAATGATGTACACCTGAAATTTACACAATGTTATAAACCAACATTACTGTAATTTAAAAAAAAAGAATTCCTGGTCCCTGCTATCTTCTTTCCACTTTTTGTTTTGTTGTGTTTTAACCATTGTTGTGAGCATATGTACATCTTGGAGTTTTAGTTGTTTTAACTGATATAGATGAAAAATTACTAAAAGATGATTTTCTTCAAGGAAAATGCACTGAATAAAACAAAATTTCATAAAAGTTGGTTTTTAGTATTTCTGCTACTATTTTGCCCTTGCCTGCTAAGAAATTTTGGTTATGTTTGATACTGTGGATGTTAATTTTAGTTCCAAGAAATATAAAAAGAAAACCAGATCCTTCCTGAAATTCCTGCAAAGATGTGCTGTTCTAAAAAGAAACAAGGTTTTACTGAAGCCCTTTGAAGACTTTCTGAGGTATATTTTTATAACTTCACCAAAAATTATCTGTTTTGCTTTGTATATTACATTTCTAAAGTTCTATTTAGAAAATGTGGAAGATAGCTCTGTGTTATTTTAAATAGCAGTATTTTCCTAACCAAGTTTGATTCTAATCATAATCATGATATAGTGGTTTGTAAAAATATTTTTCTCATAATTTATCCAGTTTTTAAGTCAATGGTATTCATTTTATTGAGGTTTTTATTTATAGATATCACTAGACGAGTCCAGTTGAATAAATGTTTTATATTACTAGAGGAGTCCAGCTGAATAAATATGTATATATAGAATTAATTTATTACAGTAAATATGATTGGTTGAGATTGTTTTATATTTTTATTAAAATTTATAATTTTATTTGTTACATATGCATAAATGAAGTTAAATATTAAAATTTACAGGTTGAATTCTGTGGTTTACTTCAGTGTTAAGATAAACAACCATTTACCCAGCCTATGTTGTCAATCAGAGAAAGTTATTGTTTACCTCACTTGACAAAGACATTCATTTAAGTATACAATAGAATCATTTGCAAATTTAAAGATGTCTTATAATTTAGCAATTTAAAACTCCTCAGTTTTAAAACTCCTCAGTTTTAAATACACTTCAAGTTCTTAAAATAACACTTAAGTAGTAGATATATTGAAGGATATTTTTTCAGTAGGATTTTGCTAATCACCATTTTTTCAAATTTTTACATTTCTACTCTTGTAGGTTTTACTATTTCTCCTGACAAAGCCTCTAAGTTTATATAAAATATGAGAGAGTGTAGGGAAGAAAAACCTGTTTTTTATATGAATACATATCTTTGATTCTCCAGCTTCATGATAATATGATGTTTACACATATCATATTCTCTCAAATATTTATACAGTATGCATTTGGGGGCGCAACCTCATTTTTTTTATGCAGGTGATAGTCTGAAAGCATTTCTATCAATATTATGCTTTTCATTTTAAATACTAGGATTCTGTTTAATCATAAAAACTTGACCTTTGTATTGGGTTTTGTAATTTTGCTGAATCCTATTTTTTATGTCCTTACATCACAGTACCCAAAACTCAATGGCATAAGTTTGAATAGAAATTAAGATGTCTTTTTGAAAAGTGATTTTGTATATGTAGCCAACAGCATTTCTGAACACTAATCAAATTTCTTATCTTTGTCTACCTGCCATGAATGAAATGCACTTGCTCTGTCCCCTGATCCTATCACTCAGCTAGTGCCTCCTTCTCAACTCTCTGTTTCTCGGGGGATCTGCCATTTTGCAGTCACCCACATCCACGTTTCTCTAGGTCATAACCAGCTTCTGCTTTTCCTAGGTAGCCGTCCTCAGAAACCTCTGTTATGTGAATCTCTCCTATTTGCTATCCATAATCACTTGTCTCAGTCTCTGGCTGTTACTTCTGTTGTCTATCTGTCCTAAAATTCTTTCTTCCTACCAAGTTGGGGGCCCCAGCCTCATTCCTGTGGCCTTAGCTCTCTTCCACTCTCCCTCTATCCCATATATTGTCCTAATCAGACCTTGTTTCTCCCTTCAGTTTAAAGGATAATTTTTCCTTGTATAGTTATTTACAAGTAAACAGGTATAGCAGATACACTCTGCAAGAGCTAATCAAGTGGAATATACAACAGAATGGACAGAAGGCCAGCCAGATAAATTGGCCATGTACTTATAATTTATAACATTGTTTTGGAAGTAAGTTCCAAAAATACTCTCTTGCAGGGGCCGGCCCGATGGTGCAAGCAGTTAACTGCGCCCGCTCCGCTGTGGTGGCCCAGGGCTTGCCGGTTCGGATCCCAAGCGCGCACCGACGCACTGCTTGTCAAGCCATGCTGTGGCGGCATCCCATATAAAGTAGAGGAAGATGGGCACGGATGTTAGCCCAGGGCCAGTCTTCCTCAGCCAAAAAGAGGAGGATTGGCAGA
Source organism: Rhinoceros unicornis (assembly GCA_028646465.1). Classification (NCBI taxonomy): domain Eukaryota; kingdom Metazoa; phylum Chordata; class Mammalia; order Perissodactyla; family Rhinocerotidae; genus Rhinoceros; species Rhinoceros unicornis. The sequence continues at coordinate 1,457,265 of JAQQSS010000042.1, read as the reverse complement.
TGTTAGCTCAGGGCTGGTCCTCCTCCCAAAAAAAAAAAAAATACTCTCTTCCCTCACAGTCTCCCTTCAAACAAATTCACAACTCTATTTGGCATAAAATGTTGTAAACCGAAATCAAATAATGCCAAGAAAACTGAAGAGACAGCTTCAGCTTCAAGTTGGAATAGAAACATCTTCTAATTTTGAAGTATATCATATAAAAAAGCAGAAATAAGATTTTAGGAAGAAACAGAAAAATTTACATATAAATATATTAAAATGTTCTTCAAATGTATCTAAGGACATCACCTGGGGTGTCATTAGGCTCAGTAATCACCATTAAAAAAACTATAATAAAAGAAAAGAAATGTTTAGCTGGGAAATGAATTATGATTGAGTTTTTACTGAGGAAGCTATTGTGGAGGTACATCCTTACATTTCAGGAGCAATTTAGACAGATTGGAGTTATCCAGGAAGACAAACATGAAATAATTACTTACTTTCTAATATCATACATATGAGCATATTTCAGATCTCCATGGTAAAATTTTCGGAGTCAAAATATTATCTGTGTTTTGCAAACTCTTGAATGACGATCCACATCATAACATCCATCTTCAGATACGTCAGTCTTCTTTTTTAGGTAACGTGGTACTATAAGCAGGAAGTAGAATACCTTTTGGCATGGCAAGTTAGGACACAAAATGATATTACTAATTATTCCTTTCAGTTTTGGTTTAAGTTACCCCATATAAGCATTGCAACATTTATTGTGTTTATAATTTGTTCTTTTTTATAATCTGTTTTAAAAAAACATAAAAGGTAGAAATATTCCACAGAGGCCTCTTTTTTTTAGTATAGAAGTGTTTGTATAATCGACTTCCATCTGACACAATTAGGTTTCATTTTTTCCACCTTTATTGAGATATAATTGACATATAACACTGTGTGAGTTTAAGGTGTAAAATGTGATGATTCAATACATGTATGTACTGTAAAATTTTTACTGCAACAAGAATAAACACACTTTACTTCATATAATTACCACTTTGTTATTGTTCTTATGGTGATAATGTTAAAACTCTTGTCTCAGCAACTTTGAAACATATATACAGTATGATAAACTATAGTTACCATGCTGTACATTAAAACTTATTCATCTTATAACTAAAAGGCTGTAGACTTTGACCAACATCTGTACATTTCCCTTACCCTCCGGTTCTGTTAACCATCATGGTATTTTCCACTTCTGAGTTTGATATTTTTAGATTCCACACACAAATGAGATTACAGAGTATCCTTCTTTCTTTATCTGACATTTCACTTAACATAATTCCCTCAAGGTCTGTCTATGTTGCTTCAAATGGCAAGATTTCCTCTTTGTTTTGGCTAAGTAATATTCCATTGTGTGTGTGTATGTGTGTGTGTGTGTGTGTGTGTATATACACACACACACACACTAGATTTTCTTTATTCATCTGTTGATGGGCATTTAGGTTGTTTCCATGTCTTGGCTATTGTAAGTAATGCTGCCATGTATGCGGAGGTGCAAATATCTCTTTAAGATAGTGACTACATCTTTTTTCATATATGTCCATAAGTAGGATTGCTGGATCATATGTTAGTTCTATTTTTACTTTTTGAGGAACTTCCATACTGTTTTCCTTAGTGGTTGTACCAATTTACATTACCACCAACAATGATGGGCTCTCTTATCTTCAGATCCTCACCAGAATTTGTAATCTATTGTCTTTTGATAATAACCATCCTAACAGACATAGGGTGATATCTCATGGTAGTTTTGATTTGCATTTTCCTCATGATTGTAATGATGTAGCACATTTTCAAGTATTTTTTGGCCATTTCTACAGCTTCTTTGGAAAAACATCTATTCAGATCCTCTGCTCTCTCCATTTTTTAGCGGATTTTGCTTTTTTTGCTCTTGAGCTGTATGTCTTCCTTATATGTTTTGGATGTTATCCCATTATCAGACATATAGTTTGGAAAATTCGTCTTCATTTCATAGGTTGCCTTTTCATTTTGTTGATCATATCTTTTGATATGCAAAATCTCTTTAGTTTGATGCATTCTAATTTTTTTCTGTTTTTCTTGTTGCTTGCACTTTTGGTGTCATACCCAAAAATTCATTGGCAAAACCAATGCCAAAGAGATTTTTCCATACGTTTTCTTCTAGGAATTTTATGGCTTCAGGTCTGAGGTTCCAGTCTTGAATCCATTTTGAATTATTTTGTTTATGGTGTAAGATAGACATTTAATTTCATTCTTCTGCATGTGAATATCTAATTTTTCCAACACCAGTTATTTAAGAGACTATCATTGCCCACTCAGTATTCTTGGCTCTCTTGTCAAATATTAATTCACCATGTATGGGGGTGTATTTAGGGCCTGTCTATTCTGTTCCATTGATCTGTGTGTCTATTTTTATGCCAACACTTTACTCTTTTGATTACTATAGTTTTGTACTATACTTTGAAATCAGGAAGTGTGATGCTCTCAGCTTTGATCTTTTCCAAAATTGTTTTGGCTATATGGCTCTTGTGGTTCCATACAAATTTTAGGATTGTTTTTTATTATTTCTCTGAAAAATGCCATTGGAATTTGGATGGGTATCACAATCTATAGAGGACTATTTTTATACTTGATGATAGCGAAAGGATTCAGATGAAATTTTAATTAATGTATAAGTCAAATATATTCTATAAATGTAATATGTATATAAATCTAGATTCTGTTCACTTTTTTCTTCGTAATTCCAAGAAAGAGTTGCAATATCAGAGTGATTGGAAGTTAATATTTTGCTTAACAATATTTAGCCCTTAGTATGGTGATCATCAGGTGCATTTTTTTCTTTTTCCAGGTTTCTAGCAGAATACCATGATGACTTCTTCCCAGATTCAACTTAGGTCATTACCTACAAGGCACAGTACAGCAACAAAAAACCCACAGCAATTTATTAAAGTTTTGATGATTCTGTAAGAAGAGCTTTTCTCTCTAGCTTTGTGCTCTGCGTTCCTGGTGAAGAACTAATGAGATGATGTTTCTTCTTTACAGAAAGATGGGGTGTGATGCCCTCCTGGGGGGCTTTGATAGAGGTAGATGTCAATAGATGTCTTTGAGTTACTTATGTACTGTAGTTATTTCTGTTAGGAATTACTTCTTAGGTGCCCAACAGTCTGCTTTGCCTGAATCTTGTCATGGTCCATGGTTATGTGTGACAACAGGAAAAAATTAGCAGTGTTCTGTGTGTAGTTGAGTTTGTTTCACATAAAAGTGGTATGTTGCAGTTATTCATTAGCATGAGACACACTCCTTGTGAAGATGCTGAACATTTCTGTCCAACACATTTTAGTTCACATGTAGAAGTCACAGATTAGACTCAATGTATATTGGATTGATGTTGATGACAGAAAGACAATTGATAGCTGTACACGTAGTTGTTATTCTCTTTTGTAAAATGGTGCTTTTGGTCAGCTAAATAAAATTTTGCCAGTCTTGCTTGAAAGAACCAAGAGAGAGTTTTCACTCTGGTCTTGTTAGTACAGCTTTTTATTCTTGTTGCCACACTCTGAGCTGATCTGAGGTCAACACATATATCCTCCTTCATGATTACCAGCTGATGGTCTCCAAAGTCACCCTTCTAATTCTCATATCAATTCCTCATATGATCTCCCCTATCCTACACTGAGATATTTTAAAAGTTGTAAAACAGAGGAAATGATACCACTGAAGAAAACTGTAGCTTTTCTTGTAGCTCGGCTCAGTTGACCTTAACTTCCATATATCTTAGTCATGAATGTTAGGGCCACACAGCTTTTTTTAAAAAAAATCTGTATGTGGATCCATAAAAGTGACTTCTACATACACTGATCAGAAAGAGATTGTACTTCTAAACCCCCAAGTTTGATATCATTTTAGTGCATATAGTTACTAAGTAAATCTTGGGGTGTTGGAGTCCTGAAGAAGCATTCAGGTTCATTCTATGTTTCGTCTTCATTCGTTTTATACAATGTCTGTTTAAATCTGTTGTGCCGACAGTTTGCTCTGAATTGTCGAGAAAGTTTATTCAGTCATACAGAATTTAAAGTAAAAAAAGAATAAAAGAAAAAACATAAAAAGTTTCTTGCTATAAGAATCTATATGTTAAATGAAATGAGACTGTCTTTTTGAACATTTACATAGCTCTATATCTGGAGTTTAAAATTAATCGTTTCTAGTAATAAAAATTCTTCTCTTCCCCAAATTGCAATTTTAATCACAACCTCCCTTAGAAAATGATTATGTACAACTTAGTTGTTTTTTTTAAATAATGATTTCTTTTCAAAATATTGCTTTATTTTAAATCTCATTAAATCCTCTGAGTAATTTCTCAGACAAAATTTTTATTTAGGTGCCTTGACAATGCTCATAAAAATTACAAACAATCCATTTGTCTGTTTTTTATTGTTACTTTTCTTTTGTCTATTTTTTGTTGTTACTTTCAATCATTATTTTCCTAAACTGCTAAAATATACAGCTTTTAAGAATCTCATTAATTGGGTTTTCATTTTAGTTGTCATTTGTAGGTGATTTGAAAATGACACTTTAGTAATTTCTCTCTCAGACCTTTGTACTAGGGCTTAGAAAAAGGATATGAAAATTAGAAAGAAACATTTTTTGATGCAAATATGTTAAATATCGTTGCAGAATACGGTGTACAGAAAGCAAAAAAAAAAAAAAGACATCAATGTACAAAAATTGATATTAGTAATTAGGTTTATATTATCAACCCTATTTGACCAAATGCAATTACTCTTTAACTATTTAATAGTTCAGTTCTCTTTGCCATTTAATATTTATTCCATCAAAAGTAAGTTTTTCTAAATATTAAGTGATGTATTGTGTTGACAAACCCTGTGCCAGGTATTGTTACTGAACCAAAAGTGAGCTCACCTTCTGGCAAGTAACAGACTCTCAACCAGAAGTACTTGTCACACAAAGTAGAACTTATTTGAAGCAAATAGGAGGCCACTCAGAATCATTTCCAATGTTGTGGCTGTCTCCAAACAAAGGGAAGCAAGGGCCTTTTATTTCAGATGAGGAATGAATATTCAAAGGGAAAGATTGGTGTATTTGGGCAGACTCATGGAACATGCTTCCACATACATTGCAGGTTTTGATAATAAGGCCTAAGTTCCTCCAAGAGTGGAGATCTTACCATTAAAAATGGGGCAAATGTCATAGGCTTCACTCTTGAAGTAGGGCTTGGTCTGGTTCTGGGTGGTTGGTGATTGCATGTCTTAAATAGTTAAATGCTTCCAAACCCAACTTTGAGTTCCTTGGGGCAATTAGTTGCTGACAAAATCTCTCCTCTAGTTTTATTCTGCTCCTCATTCTTGAGGGGCACAGTTTGAAAGCCCATCGTCTGTAACTGCTTCCTGTTGAGCATGGGCATTGCCATAGGGATTGGTAGAGCAGCAGAATTTTTCCCAGGCTAATCTAAGATAGGTTTGTGGGTCACCAGAAACAGTTCAGAGTTTGTAACCTTGTGTAACAACCATCTCTAATTTTGTAGCCCCAATACATTTAGTCAAAAAGTCTACCAGACTGTTGAATATGCAGGATCTCGAGAACAAGATAAGAAGGATAGCTTTTAAGTGATCCAGGTGTGGGAAGTTTAGTTGGTTTCTTTCAGTTAGCCAAGCGGCCTTTTCCACTGCAAGTGCAGTTACCCTGGTTGTACTCTCTTCTATAGTGCCACTAGCGTTAACTTAGAAACATCAAGATATATTAGCCAAAGCACAGAGTCTTTCTTGGTCCGGCATGTTGTGAATGAAGAACACAAAGCACTAATGACTATATAGCTATCTATAACATTACTCAATAAGCTAGCCATTCTAACTTTTAATGTTCCTACCGGGGTAGGAATGAGCCATCATAACCCCTTTATGGAAAAGAGATTAAAAGTTTAAGAAAATTATCCTCTTAAGAAAGGGGAAAAGTACCAAATTCTAATTTTATACCTGCTTGCTTTTGACTTTAACTCATTCACTTAATTAAATTTGTTTTAATCTTAGCCAACACGGCCATGCACAAAATTTCTGTGTTTCTCTTTCACAAAACTACTATAACTTTCTTTTTGCATTCAGAATTTGTCTCATATTTTATTTCTTCTCTTCTAATGCTTTAAGACAGATTTATCTTTCTTTTTGTTGTGGTTTAAGAAGACTGGTCCTGAGCTAACATCTGTGCCAATCTTCCTCTATTTTGTATGTGAGTCACTCCCACAACATCGCTTGATGTGTGCTGTGTAGGTCCATGCCCAGGATCTGGACACACAAACCCCAGGCCACTGAAGCAGAGAGCATGAACTAAACAACTACACCACTGGGCCAGCCCCAAATTTATCTTTCTTAACAAAACAAAAATATTTACTTTTCTTATATCTTCTTCACTGAAACATACATCTTACTTTCCTTGAATATAAACATGGTTTTCAGAATTTTAGTAACTATAATCCATATTAATTAAAATTCTTAACTCAATTTTTAGTGAAAACTAAGAAGTAAGCAGTTATAAATTATCTTTGACATTAACGTTTTGTGGTTTAGCAGACTTACACTTTCTAGTGAAAGGAGATTTTTACATACTGAGGTATATGGGGTAACTATCCTGGTTCAAAACTGATTTGGCTTGAACTAAAAAGCCTGATTTATGGCCTATCAAAAATACATTATACATTTGCTTAACCATTAAAGTAAAGAATACAATCTCTTAAGAATGCCTACTTCCCCTCCTACCCTCTACTGTTAACGCCCTATTGGTAACCCCTGGGTTTGTCACTTTCCTGACATCACGGTCCCATTGACCTGTTAATTTGCAATTGAATATCTCTTTGAAACTTTGATGAAAATATATCCTGGGTGTGTTTGATGTATATTCTTTGTTCTAAAAAGATATAAGAATGGACTGTAAACCATGTTTCTCCAGAATGCTTTCTAAGGCCTTCCTGGGTTAGGAAGGCCCTATAATCCTGGGTTATAATCTGGATCAAGTAAACTCACTTTATTTCTCTTATCTATAGAACGATAATTGGTTATTTTGTGATGACACTAGAAACATGCTTTCTCAGAAAATCTCTCAGCATGGAACAAAACATGTTCACTGATAGACCCAAACATCTTTTAGCTTCTCTGTAATAACAAGACAAAAGTAGACACACCCATAGCTATAAATTGTTGTCCAATGTTCTGTGTTATTCAGAGATAAACCAGATAGCCAATGAATCTTTCATCATTTAAAACTACCAAATCTCGGTTTAAAGCTCCCAAATTGATTCTGGAATTTACTTCAAATACACATGCCACAAAACATAGTCATTGCTAAAAGTATATCTACAAACTCTTACCTCAATTACATCTAAATCATTTGCTCCCCAAAATTTTTATATACAATGTTGTTAACTCTGAAAGCATGCCAATTTCAATCAAACCAACAAACCTAAACAATCTTTCATTTACCAAAGACTATTTCACATCTTGCCAACTTGAAAGACATTTGGGTTAGTTTCTATTACACTTGGAAATAATTTGCACAAGGGCTTACTTTAAGCCAAATAATTGGAACCTCCTCATTTTTTTGAAATTATACCATCTAAAGATAAATATCGCACACATATAACATATTGAACTCAATCTTCCCCCTCTCTCCCCACCCAAGAGCTGTGGCGAGGAGATGGAGCTGAAAGTTAAACCCTCAAATCACAAAATTGGTTTCCCTGGCAACCAGTCTCCCGCCTTAGAGGCTTTCCAAAAGTTACTTTATTAACATAAATTTAGACATGGTTAAAAGGGTCATGTTAAGAAGAACAAAAGACAATTTTCACTTTTCACTTCCACTTTTTACAAAAGACAATTTCACTTTTATTGTTCTAGAGTTATTTCAGGAACTGAGGAGAAAGTAATTATTATAACAAAAGATGTCCCCATGGCTCTTATATCACAAATTACAAGCGTTTTAGGACCTTTGAGCTGGAAATGAAATGACATTTCTTACTATGAATCACAATATCACACCTACCTAGCAGGACTCTTGCTGAAGGCAGGGCAGGGTGATCAGACATCACCCGGTAGGTAACAAAGATGAGGATCCAATGGGATGCAGAACAAAATCTTTTAAATCCATCACTGTATAGCATTGAAAGCCCTAAGGTCTTGAACAAATCTATATTTCCCTATTCCAGCCTTTATGAATCTCTGTTACAGAAAATGTTCCTCTTAGGGTTTCTGGCTTCAAGACGTATTGTTTTACCCATGACCAGTGATATATCTGCTTATTCATGTGGCACTGGCTGCTTGTCCTTGTGTTACCTGTACCAGTCAGCTCATTGTGGGGTGGCCCTAGGTTGTTGGGCCACAGACACAAAAGAATTTGAGAATGGACACACAGTAGAAGTTTTAACATAGGAAGATTTATTAGCAAAGCAAAACTACGCCTCTAAGGGGAGGGGTAGGCAGGCTCGACGGAGCAATTATACCAAAGTTGTGGTGGTCAGTGATTTTGGAATGTCGGTCCCGGAGGCATGTGAGGGTCTTGGAACGTGTGCCAACTGGGGCATTGTCTCCACCTTCACATTGGGAGGGGGAGATTTTTTCCTTATATTGGCTTCTTCAGAACTATCATGGCAGTGATCACCCACAGGTGGGGTCAAAATCACAATGCAAATGAGGGTATAATGAGGCTTGTGTCTACTCTTGGTCAGGGTTGGGGGCAGTCCTCCATATCAGAAGAGTCCCTGCCCAGCAATTAGGATGCTGCATCTGGCACAGCTCAAATCTAGCTTCCAGCCTATCTCACTTATGCCCATACTTCTGAGTTAGTGCAGCTTAAAACATTTAGGGAAATCTCTTCAATCTCAGGTGCTGGTTTATCCTGCAATAGGGCCATGAACCCAGCTTATTGGAGCCCTTGACTTAATTTGTTCCTCCCTAGAAGTGGGATAGGGCATTCTAGTACATACAAAAAAGAATGCTTCAGCATTTTTTATCTTATTTCCCACAATTTCAACACAAACAAAGATAAAAACATCTCATTTTTATGAATTGGAGAATTTTATATTGTTAAAATGACTACATTACCCGAAGACATCTAGAGATTCAATACATTCCCTACCAAAATTCCAATGGCATTCTTAAGAGCAACAGAAAAAAACATTCTTATATTTGTATGGAATCAAAAAAAGATGCCAAAAAGCAAAAACAATCCTAAGAACAAAGCCAAGGTATCACACGCTCTCTTTTCAAAGTATTCTACAAGCTTTAGTAATAATGTGGTGCTGGCATAAACATATACACACAGGTGAATGGAATAGGATAGTGAGCCCTGAATTGAGCCCCCATGTATCTGGACAGCAATTATTCCACAAGAGGCCAAGAACACCCACTGGGGAAAGGATCATCTCTATAACAAATGATGTTGGGTAAGCTGGATAAAACACACACAAAACAATGAAATTGTACCCCTATCTCATGCTACTTACAGAAAATAACTCAAAATGGATTGCATATAAGACACGACACCATAGTATTCCTAAAAGTCAATTTAAACTTTTTTATATTTTTATTTTTGATTGTTATGTTAAAGCAGTGGGCTTTTTCGTTTGTTTGTTTAATTTTTTGTTTATTGCAGTAACATAGGTTTATAACACTGTAAAAAAAATTTCAGGTTTACATCATTATACTTCTATTTCTGCATAGATTACATCACGTTCACCACCAAAATACTAATTACAACCCATCACCACACACATGTACCGAATTATCCCTTTCATGCTCCTCCCTCCCCCCTTCCCCTGTGGTAACCACCAATCCAATCTCTGTCCCTATGTGTT
>JAQQSS010000042.1:1429745-1446900 GCA_028646465.1 Rhinoceros unicornis | reverse complement strand
TAAACAAGTGTGAATTTCTCCTTCTGTCCTTAATGTGATCCAAGTAGAGTGTTTACTCTAAAGGAAGAAGCTGCACATGTTCTGAGTGTGTGTACCAATTAAGAAAAATCTTCCATCCGTAAGAAATATTGTCTTTCTCAGTGTGAGCTCATTGATGGTCCCCAAGATGAAATAGAAATACCTGTAGAGCATCATCAGGATACAGCAACGTGTTTGCAGCTGCTTGTTTTTGCCCTTGAGGAAATAAAGTCATGTTTGTTTTTTAAACACTGTTATAGAAATCAAGTTCTTTTGTCAAAGGTGAAGTATAAAAGTGCTTACACTGCAGGATTTTCCTGATTTCGGAATGGATAGTCTTCCTAAAGGATTTAGCTTTGATCAACCTGGTTACTAGAGTGCTTAAAATTCTCTTGGTTTAGGGGCTGGCCCTGTGGCTTAGCGGGTAAGTGCGCGCGCTCCGCTACTGGCAGCCCAGGTTCGGGGCGCTGGTTCCAGCCGGGGTTCGGAACCCAGGGTGCACACTGACGCACCGCTTCTCTGGCCATGCCATGTCCCACATACAGCAACTAGCAGCTTGTGCAACTATGACCTACAGCTATCTACTGGGGCTTTGGGGGGGTAAAAAAAAAAAAGGGAGGAGGATTGGCAATAGATGTTAGCTCAAAGCCGCCTTCCTCAGCAAAAAGAGGAGGATTAGCGTGGATGTTAGCTCAGAGCTGATCTGCCTCACACACACACACACACACACAAATTCTCTTAGTTTAGAGATGAACACACACAATTATCCTGGGCCTTAGCCTGTCTTTTGTTCCTAAGTGAGTTGTGCTTGAGTTTCTAAATGTTAATTCAGCTGATATTTTGCTACATATGCCTTCTGTGATTAAAGAGTGATAATTAAGGAGAATTCCAATAGAATATTAATCTATACTGGAATTAATAAAGAGCGTATTTTGACTTTTAAAAGTGCCCACATTAAACCATTTGTCCCCAGAATCTTTGCCCTTTTAATAATATGAAAAGTCAAAATTTAACTTGCTGCTCAAGATCTCAGTACCATCATGTGAGCATCAATTAATAAAACAAGAAAAAAATTTGCTGCCAAATGCTGGAATAGCTGAAAGTTGCAACCATTTATATCATCTTTTTTGAGTTGTGACCCCTTGGTTGCATCCCTCATGGGCGGCACAGTGTGTCATGGTTCTTTCAGGGGATGGTTTTTCTTGTTCTGATTTTCTGGTTATTAAACTGCTTGATAGTTTACACGCAATTTTACTTCACTGTTTCCTTGGTAATAGTTATATATCATTTTCCATCCCTGTAGATGAGAACATTACAGATGATTGCCTTATAAACCAGTAATAGTATAAAAATAGTTGTATATTTTTATTGTTATTGCTCTTTGTAACAACTATTTTGTTTGTAAATCAGATACACTCTATCATATATTTATAAAAGAATATGATTCAGTAGAAAAGCATATGATATCTCCTTTACCCCAGGGAGGTGATTTAAGTAAATTTTTACAGTGACTTATTTTACATTTTCTTGTAGTTGCATGCGTTATTTTGTAGTGTGTAGCAGTAATTAATGTCTTAATAAACTGTGCTAATTTTGTTATAAAATGTATCAATGCATGTAGACTGAAATAAAGAATCTGGGTAAAGGTTAATTAAAGGAGTTTATTTGATAATCAAAGTGAAGAACTCAAGTCCTGAGAGACAGTCCAGCGGAGTGTTCTGAGGAAATGATTTGAGGTTTACGGGTCTGAGTGTAGTTCATGTACTCTTTAACAAAGCAGTGTATGTGCAGGAAAGGGCTTACACATCTAATAGATACTTCAAAGATAACATAAACAAGATCTTTTTGATACATCAAACAAGGCGGGTGGTTGGCATTATCTATGTGTGGAGGGAGATACTTCAAAGATAACATAAACAAGATCTTTTTGATGCATCAAACAAGGCTGGTGGTGTTGGCATTATCTATGTGTGGAGGGAGGCAAGGACGAGGGGTTGTTACTTTTTCGTCCCCCCGCTAACAAATATAGCTGGTAAATGTTAAGACCAAGTTACCTTTTATCTTTTCCTCTTGTGGATCTGTCCACCTGGCATCTTTAGTCATGAGGGGTGGTGCTGTAAGGTCATTCTTACAGGGGCTTCAGACAGCCCGCGTAGCCGCTGCTTTACATTATAGCCTGCCTTTTTGCGCTGATATTAAGCCTATGCAACTTGCTAGATTCACCTGTTAGATCAGAGAGAGGGTCTCAGTTTTGTATGCAGTCCCCACTTTTGGTCTTCATCAACCCACAGTTGCATTCATGACCAGTGAGGTGCTCCTTTGGTTTTCCTTGGACACAGTGATGTACTTCTCATTTCTTTACCTTTCTTAGAAGTCATTCATTAAAAATGTATCCCAGATTGCTTGTAGCTTCCTCGCTAACACGCTCTGGCGCCTGTCTTACTGTTGCCTCCTTTGACACCTAGTGTAACATAGAAACAATGTGATAATATGATCAAAATTACAATTGTGAACACAGTTTATAATTTTTCTCCAAAAAGAGTCTCTTGGCAGAATTTCCCTGGAGGTTTACCCCAGGGGGTGCCCTGTGAAGTCAGAATTAATAGGAATATTTAGAACAGGTTCGTGTAAGATAGATCTTATACTTTGAGATTTACCTATACATGAATATTTGACTTATGGGCTCACTTTTTGTTGGGCTCAAAGTGATAACCTTTTCCCAAGACCAATATTTAGTATCTAAGAAGTGGAGTGGCCTGGAAAGGCAAATGCTGTGACAAGAGTAGGTGAGGCCACTAAGAAACAAAAATAATGCATATTATCCCTTACTTACTAGCCTGGTCCAAACTCTTGGCAGAACTGTCCACATCAGATGTCAGCTTCTTCTCATCTTGATTTGGTAGTACTTGTCTTAGTCGGTGGAAGCTGAGTGTCAGTAAGAGAAGTCAAAGTCCCCTCAGGAGAAAGCGCCTTTGTAAAATGACAAATGTGAATTCACGAGATTATCCCTCTCAATTTTGCAGTACATGGATTGGTTAAGAGTACCTGGTGTGAAGGAAATCATACGGTATTTGACCTTCTCCCTCTGACTTATTTCACTTTGCAGAATACCCTCAATGTCCATCCATGTTGTCACAAATGGCTGGATTTCATCGTTTCTTATGGCTGAGTAGTATTCCATTGTGTATATATACCACACCTTCTTTATCCATTCGTCCCTTGATGGGCACTTAGGTTGCTTCCGACTGTATGATTTCCTTCATTAAGTAGTAGATAATAACAACAATAAACAAACACATAGGGACAGAGATTGGATTGGGGGTTACCAGAGGGGAAGGGGGGAGGGAGGAGGGCAAAAGGGATAATTCAGCACATGTGTATGGTGATGGGTTGTAATGAGTATTTGGATGGTGAACATGATGTAATCTATACAGAAATAGAAGTATAATGATGTACACCTGAAATTTATACAATGTTATAAACCAATGTTACTGCAATAAACAAAAAATTAAAAAAAAAAAAAGAAAGTGGTTTAACTCAAAAAAAAAAAGAGTACCTGGTATGGTCCTTTCCAGTGCAGCTGCAAAGAGTCTTTAATTTGGTGTATCTTCCAATAAACAAAATCTCCATGTTGTAGATTTATGATCCTTAAGATCTTCATCTCCCAGGAGCTCACTGTGAAAGGAATCAGATACCAAATTATCATTTTTTTCTTTAGTATCTCAATAAAACCTTCATAGTGATGCAAGATATCTCCTTTGAGCAAAGTTGGTTTATACATTCCCTCGTCTAATTGCATAGACCATCTTGTCATGATTTTTATTTATTTTTTTGTGGGGAAGATTAGCCATGAGCCACCAGCCAATGCCAATCCTCATCTTTTTTTTTTTTTTTTTTGCTGAGGAATATCAGCCCTAGGCCAACATCTGTGCCCATCTCCCTCTACTTTATATGGACGCCACCAGAGCATGGCTCAACCAGCGGCGGGTCAGTCTGCCCCTGGGTTCCAACCTATGAACCCCCGGCTGCTGAAGCGGAGTGCATGAACTCAACTTCTATGCCACCAGGCTGGATCTTATTCTGTTATTTTAAAGAGAGACAGCTGATGTTTACCAAAAGGTGTAGAACTAAGATTGAGGAACACTAGAAGAAGGGCAAGGAGAGATTAAATGCTTCTGAAAGCTTTTCCCATTGTTTGATAATACCATTAGTTCTTTCCATTAATCCCAAGGACTGCAGATGATAAGCACAGTGTAAGTGCTGTGTTATTGGCCAAATGTCACAGATATATTTAATTATTTGTCCAGCGAAATGAGCTCTCTGGTCACTGTGTAATTCAATAGGAATTCCCCAAATAGGAATTATTTTCTTGTAGTAACAGTTTATTTACTGTTAAAGCCATTGGTCTTCTGCAAGGGAAAGCCTCAAGTCACTTTGAAAACCTACAAATCATGACAAACACATGTTGATACCTTTGAGAGGGAGCATTTGGATAAAATCTATCTGCCAAACTTCAAATGGTCTTGCTGGCAAAGGGAAACCTCTCATTGAACTATGCAGAGACTTTTCTGTCTTATGTTTAGGGCAGATCAAAGAGTTAGTTAGAATACATTTTCTGTGCCATAATAAAAGAGGATTTTCTAAAGTATTGTTTTTTCCAAGAGATCGTTTTCTCTGAGACCAGAAAAATCAAATCATGAATATACTGTACAAATGGAAGTTGAGCTTCTAAAGGAAGTATTGGGCATTGATTAAGTCCAATCCATGGGTTCCCGTGAGAATCAAAAGCCCACTTTTTTGGGAACGATATTAGTTTTTCTTTTTCTTCTCTCTCTCTTTTTTTTTTTTTGTATTTTTGTGGTGGTCTTCTGAAAATCAAAGCCTCAGTTAGTTTAGAGAGGAACAAGGAACATATATTTGTGGAATCACTATATGTGAAGCAGCTTCCTTAGCTGCCTGATCTACTAACTTCTTTTAGTTTTTAGAGTGTCTGCCTGGAAATGACCTTGTACTTTTATTATTGCCAAGTCCTTAGGGAGTAAAATGGCTTCTAACAAAACAGCCACTTGTTTTCTGTTTTTAATATGTTCTCCAGTAGAGGTTAAAAAATCTTTTGTTTCCAGAGCATCCAAAAATCATGGATCACTCCAAATATATATCTATTGTCAGTAAAAACATTTGCCTCCTGGTCTTTAGCCAATTGACAAGCTTGAATTAAAGCAGTTAATTTAGCTTGTTGTGCTGACCTTAATTCTGGTAAATAAGAACTCTCAGTTATGTCTACTGTGGATGTTATTGTATATCCAGGCCAGTACTGTTCTTGTTCATCCTGTAAGTAATACCTGTCTGTAAACCAGTTTAGATCAGCATTAACAATAGGAGCTTCTTGTAAGTTATTCTTAGGAGCAAGAAGGTAATCTGCTATTAAAATGCAGTCATGGTCATTTTCCTCCTTTGGTGCTGGAAGCACACTTGCAGGATTAAGATTATTACATTGGGCTAAGGTAATATTAGGTGCAGAAAGTAACAGAACTTCCTAAGAGGCTGATCTGCCTACAGAATAGTGCCGAGTGTGATGACAATTTAGAAGAGATTCAACTGAATTTGGGACATAAATAGTTAAGGGGAACCCCAATTGTTCAGTAGCCTTACACAAGAGAGCTGTTGCTGAAACAGCCCCCATACACAATACAAGTCCTTTTGCTACCATGTCTAATTGCTGACAATAATATCTTACAGATCAGTGTTGATCATCATGTTGTGAAGTTAATACACCTAAAGCATTTCCTTTATCTTTGTGTACAAAGAGAAAAAATGGCAAGTTGAAATTAGGGTGACTTAAAGCTGGTTCCTGGGCCAGGCTGGACTTTTAAGTTGTTTGTGGCTTTTTTTTTCCCTTCTGGTGTCCATTTAATCAAATCAGACTGGTCAGACTTAAGTAATATATATAAAGGTTGAACAATGAGTGAAAAGTTATGCACCCAGTTTCTGAAGTATCTAGTCAGTTGTAAAAAATCCCCTCTATTCTTTCGTTAGCGGTTTATGAAGCCATCAGTTTCTCCACTATGGTTCTGTGGTTTTTTACCTAATTCAGTTTTATGATCTGAAAATTTATCAGAAACCTGTATTCTAGAGTGTGTCAGAGACCTGGTATTGATCTTTCTGAAGATGAAACATTTTTGTCAAAGCATCAAATCAAAACAATAACTACTATAGATAACAAAAGAATTAACATTATAATGTAATTGACAAGAAAGTTTGGTTATTTCTGTGACATATAACATTTTAAACAAATAACTAGAACTATAAGTGATAACATTACATCAGGACATATTAGAAATTTTAAAAATTTCATATAATTTCAAAAAGACATGTTAATAACATATATGCATGCAAGGTATTGGTAAAGGAAGCTTGGCATCAACTTCCCATGTAATTTAACATACCAAACAACAAATCTTAAACTTAATTAGTTTAAGATTTCTCTTTCTAGAAGAAGAGAAATCAAATTCTTTTGATCCAGGGGCCCAC
Source organism: Rhinoceros unicornis (assembly GCA_028646465.1). Taxonomy (NCBI): domain Eukaryota; kingdom Metazoa; phylum Chordata; class Mammalia; order Perissodactyla; family Rhinocerotidae; genus Rhinoceros; species Rhinoceros unicornis. The sequence continues at coordinate 1,440,351 of JAQQSS010000042.1, read as the reverse complement.
TGGGAATTCCAAAGTTACTTTCAGGTCAAAAGAAAAACTTTATTTTGAATTTTGGGACTTTGTCAGACAACAAACACAGAAATTTAAATAGTTGTAAGAAGAACCTTAACTCTTGTGATTAAAGACCTGATAAAAACAATACAGAAAATTTATTTTGATAAAACATAAAATCCCTGCCTTTTTAGTAGACTATTTCAAAGCTAACAAAAAATCTTTCATAATTTCTTTATCAAAAGCACACCAAAAGTCCAAGAATATCATCCTTTTAACAGAAAGAAAACCAAATTTTAATTTTTTTAAATTTTTATTTTTTTTAAATTTTTTGTTTATTGCAGTAACATTGGTTTATAACATTGTAAAAATTTCAGGTGTACATCATTATACTTCTATTTCTGCATAGATTACGTCATGTTCACCACCAAAATACTAATTACGACGCATCACCACACACTTGTACCGAATTAGGCCTTTCACCCTCCTCCCTCCCCCCTTCCCCTCTGGTAACCAGCAATCCAATCTCTGTCCCTATGTGTTTGTTTATTGTTGTTATTATCTACTACTTAATGAAGGAAATCATATGGTATTTGACCTTCTCCCTCTGACTTATTTCACTTTGCATAATACCCACAATGTCCATCCAACAGACACCTCAGAAATACAAATTTTAATTTTTGTACCAACTAATCTTTGATATTAAAACTTATTTACTTAATTAAATTCATTTTAATCTTAGCCAACCTGACCGTTCACAAAACTCTTTCTTCAGGGTTTTTCTTTCACAAACCTTTTATCACTTCCTTTTTACATTCAGAATTTGTCCTATGTTTTTCTCCTCCTAACTTTAGGACAAATTTATCTTTTGTAACATATGTAAACAAACATTTTAACAAACATAAAGAAAAATTGCTCCATCACTTATCCTTTCTTCACTGAAAGCATACATCTGATTTTTTTTGCATGTAGATTGTCTAGGAGTATGTGCTTTCTCATAGAAAAATTTTCAGCTTGGCACAAAACATGTTTATTAATAAACCCATGTATTTTCTACTTTCTCTGAAATAAGAAGCCAATGATAGATAAATCTAAGTATATTAATTAATTCCAGTATTTTATCTTATGTGGAAATAACCTAGATGCTCAATAAATTTTTATCACTTAATTTAATAGAGTCTAAGCTTTCCAGTTATCAAAAGGTGTTGAAGTTATTTTAAGTACATATACTGTAAGATACAATTATTGTTAAAACAGTCACCCCAAAACTTTTATGTTTTACATCTAGTTTACTTGTTCTCAATAATTATATTTAGATTGCCGGTCCAGCTGATGTCTTCACTCCTGAGATAGTGGCTTGCACTGTCCTTCTAAAACAGGCATAGAATGGCCTGCATGGCTGCTTTACAGTACAGCATGGATTTTGTACTGACTTTAAGCCTATGAAGCTCACTTACTAGATTTGCCTGTTAGACTAGGAAGACAAGTTCCAGTTTTGTTCACATATATTTAAGGAAGAATAAAACATTTATATCCTTAGAGTTTCATGTAAAGCCTATTAGAGACTAGAACCTTCTATTTTTTTTTTCTATTCCTTAATTCAGAATTAAATAGTTTCTAGGAAAAGGAGAGTTAAAGAAAGAACCCAAGGGGCCTGCCCCGTAGCGTGGTGGTTTGGTTCAGCATGCTGTGCTTTGGTGGCCCGGGGTTTGTGGGTTCAGATCCTGGGTGCAGATCTATACCACTCATTAGCCATGCTGTGGTGGTAACCTACATGCAAAATAGAGGAAGATTGGCACAGATGTTAGCTCAGGATGAATTCTCCTCAGCAAATAGGAAAAAAAAAAGAAAGATAAAAGGTCAAATTTTTCACATCTCCCTCAATTTTACTACTAATTGCATTAATGTTGTGGATAATAGTGTGGTCAAGAGACTACCAAAGCATTACCCCAAAGTCTGTATATTTAAATCTTATTAAAGAACTACTTGCTCACAGTGTGTTTCCTTCCTGAATTCTGCTGATATTTATAGCTGTCAGGAGGTAGATTTTCATGGCTATCAAGAGGTAAAATAATAGTTTCATAACAGTACTAGACTCCTGTTTTAGGAGTTTTTAACTAGTTTCCCAGGGGTTGCTAGTTTGCAGCTGTGAAAGTTTGATTGCCTGCAGTCTGGTGAAGAAGATGTATAGTTCAGGCTTCATACCATTTCAAGCCACAGTCTCTCTTGAGGGGTGAGGTGGGGTTATTGGGAGTATTTGTGGGAAAGGAGTGAATATCACATTCTTGCTATGAGAATGTGACTGTCAGCTGCCATAAAACTTACTTCATTTTAATTGTTTTTCCTTCCTTTGAATGCATGACCTAGAAATTCATATTTTCTGCTAAAGACCTCCCAGTTGTTCATTCTCTTCCTTAATGTACACACACACACGTACACAAACACACACACACATGCGCATAGGCACATATATATGCAGGGGTACATACACACAGACACGGCGGTGAGCTTTATTATTCTCCCTTGGATTTGCCACAAAAGTTAAGCTGTGAGACAGTAAACATTGATGAACTAAAATTTACCTTCAAGGGATGGTCTTGAAGCCACTGATATCATACTCTGATAACTAACAAAAATCGAGAGGTTCTTTGAATTTGTTTAGAAGTATGGTACTGAAATCTGTCACTGAAATGTAAAGTTATTATGGTCAAATGGTCCTCAACTTTGAAAGCCAGTCATAACAAGGAAAGAAATTATGAGTAGGTAAAACCAAGAGTTGGTAAACTGTGGCCAGAGATCAAATATACTTTGAGGGCCAAATCTGGCCCACTCATGGTTTTGTATGAGGTAAGAATGGATTTTGTATTTTTAAATCATTAAATAAATCAAAGAGAATAAATGAAATTTAAATTTCAGTGTTCATAAAATTTACTGTAATGCAGCTGTGCACATCCATTTATGTATTGTCTATGGCTGCTTTAGTGCTATTACAGCAAATTAGAAAAGATATTACAAAGACCCCATGGTCCACAGAACCAACAACATTTAATCGTTGGACTTTTATAGAAAAAGTTTATGAACTTCTTGGTTAAGCAATGTCCTTTCCTATTTTCTCTTTATCATTATTAAGCACACATGTGGGCAGATGTATAACCAAACACAAATGTCAAGTTTAGCATATTAGTTATATGAATTCATTAATGTACGTTCACAAGTAATATAGAGCTATTTTTTTGACACATCTGGTATCAGAGAGTTATTTGTTTGCTTTGCACTGTGCATAATGATCTTAAGGATCAGACATAATTGTCCTATTGGAATTTGTTGTACTTGGGAAATTTTGCATTCTTAGTCTGGTTGCTAGGTTGGCCTGCTTTTTAGGGGGTAGAGACTTACAAGTTAGAATGATTCTTGCCTTATATAGGCCTTCAAACTTCTAGTTCAATATGGATGGAGACCTATGGGCAATAATACTGTATAGGCTCAGTCTATGTGTGCTGGTGAATTGATCACATTCACAAAAGAATGCCTAGTATTTCCTAGCCACCTGCTTCTAATGACTAATGACCTTCATGAATCTTTTTCCAAATGGACATAAAAATAGTTAAGTGGATTTAGTTTCAGGCAGAGGGCTAGTGGTTGGCTCTATTAATTTAGAGTTGAGCTTAACCCAGCTTTCTTGTGATTTGAGTAAAAGCATTGTAATGAATATCTGTAGACTACTTTTAGTTGTTTATAATATAAAAACATTCCAAAGTTATGCTGCCTTCTTCTGAGCAATTTAGGTCATATGTACTTAACCTCTGAAAATTATCTTAAAAAAATCTAAGCTTTAGTTTTAGATAACAAAGTTACATTACCATTTTTTTTTGTGAGGGAGACTAGCCCTGAGCTAACATCCGATGCCAATCCTCCCTTTTTTTCTTGAGGAAGATTGGCCCTGGGCTAACGTCCATGCTCATCCTCCTCTACTTTATATGAGACGCACCACAGCATGGCTTAGCAAGAGGTGCATCAGTGTGTGCCCAGGATCTGACCCGGCAAATCCAGGGCCGCCAAAGCGGAGCACTCACACTTAACCACTGCACCGCTGGGCTGGCCCCAAAATTATCATTTTTTTTTTTTCCTGGCAAAAAGATGAGAAGGATTTCTTATGTGAACTGATCTATAGAAATATATTTTAAAGTATAGTTTACAATATTTAGTATGTGATAAATAATCTCTTCTAATTAGTTAATGAGTAAAGTCATACACAGTCCATTCTAATATTTATTGCAAATAAATTGTCATAACTTGTTTAGCGGAAGAGTTACTGTGATCAGTAACTTTTGCGTGTAAAGGAGTGCACACATTAAAAAAAAATGGCCTGGTCTTAGAAAATGGTCTTTGGTCTCAGAAAATAGACTTTTATTTCTGTTTTGACAATTGAAGTTTTTAATGCTTCTCCCCTCCATGATTACGGATTAAAAAGACATCAATTTTGACTTCTAAGAAATCTGTGTTTAACTGCTATAAGTACAACACAGAAAGTTATTATGTTAAAATGATTTTTTTATATATGTCAACAAGCTTTTATTTTAGGAAATTGTTTTTGAATGGTAGAAACAATCGTTTTTGTGAAAGAAATGTTTTTAAAATTTGAAAAGGAAAAACAAGTCCCATACAATTTACTAAAGGAATTTAATCTTTATTTTGGATATTTTTTCTAAGTGTCTTAAGTTTTTTATATTTGGTTAATTAAAAATACAAACATGATTATCTGACAAAGACAAATGAAAAATAAACCAACCAAGTGGCTATAGTGTGCTAAGCCAGGCCTTAGGCCACAGAAGAGGGCATTGCTCTGAACCTCACTTCAGTTGGACACTGAAGTGTCCGAGTAGCTTGTGACAAAAACAATTCCAGACTTCACCACTGTGTACCTGAGAGTTGTAATCTCCCCTGCCCCAGGGTCAAGAATGGGGACTATGATTTTTGTAGGACAGTGAATTTCATAAGACAAGGACCCTGGTCTCCAGTTAGAGGGGCCATTATAAAATCACCAGGGATAGATGTATGATCCAATGCAGAATCAACACAACAGGCCTGAATTAGCCAAATGGCTTCATGTGCTCCATCACAGCAGTCTTTGACCAATTAAATAATCACCCCAGTTAAATACATAAACTGCTGTGATTTTTAAATTTTATTTGTATTTATTTACTATTTTATAAAAGCATTACCATCTGTTTTTGTAAATCAAGTTTTATGGGTATACAGCCGTGCCTCTTCATTTGTCTATTACCTGTGGCTGCTGTCCTGCTGCAGTGATGCAGTTGTGAAAGAGATCAAATATGGCTTGCAAAGCCTAAACATTACTATCTTCCATGCACAGGGGTACTTTACTACTCTCTTGATGTCTGCCTAGTACTTCAATTCTTAACTAGGACTAGAGCAGTGCCCTGGATGTTTGCCTGCATTACTGAGGGTAGGGGTGGGGATGGTTAGAGGTCACCTTACATATACCCACAATTGCCAGCCCCTACTAGGAGTCTGTTGGCCTTTCTTAAATCACTTAAAGGTTCATTTAGAAGCTTTTAAAAGTACAAATATGATTGATTGTCTTTGTCTGCTTATTTCTTAATGCTTTCAGAGCAAAATCCACATTATTTTTATCTTCTTTGGGATGTGGCCCCTGTTTCCTTTGAGTACCTTATTTCTGGACTTTTGCGATTTCTCCTTTTCAGTCTTAACTTGATATCCAACCCCAAACACACATGTACAAACATTGAAAACATACGCAAACGTACACATACAACTACCTCTAACCATGTTGAACTTAAAAGTCCTAAAAGGTGTCAAAACTCTGAGCATTTGCATATATTCTTAAAGTTTTCTTCATCTTTTCTTTGCCCCATTTCTCCTGGAAAACCACTATGTGTCTTTCATGTATAAGTTTAGTGTAAGCTTTTCTAATGTAGCCTTCTCCAACTCCATGATCCTGGGTTAAATGACTAACAGATTAACCCCTCATTTTGTATTGACTTATTTCTTGCTTGCTTGGAGCACCAAACAGGTGTTCCTGAAGGAGAGAGGGAGCTCTGCTAAACATGCCACGTCAAAGAACGTGGAAGATAGAGGCCCTCTCATCTTCAATATGAGATTCAACATTGCCCTGTCCATGAACATTCTTCTGACAGAGAAGGGGAAAGAAATGAGGGAAGACTGGATAGGAGATTTTGAAGGGCCAAGCCTGGAACATCATTCTACCCATGCTCCATTAACCAGAAAGCTGGCTGTATCTAACTGCAAGGGTGGCTGAGAAATTTAGTCTAGTCATGTATCCAGGGTCTGCTGGGCATTGGGTGCCCTACTTTTATCATAACATTTATTCACCATGTGGTAGACTGCACTTTTGTTCCCAATTCTTAAATCTTCCCTGAACTCAAGCCTTTTCCGTGTAACATTACAGTTCCTCTTGCTAGAGGTGGAGTGTCCTTTCTTGCCCCATTCCTCTTGGGCTTGTCACTTGCTTTGGCCAATAGAACATGGGTAGGAGTCAGTATCAGTTTTGGTAGAAGGCCTCAGGAGGCAGTGTGCATTTATTTTTTGCTTCTAACACTGCTACGAAGAACTGCCTGGGTTAGCCTGTTGGTCCCGACGCTGGATTCACATGGCACAGCACCATCCTGCACACCTGTGAGTATGAAAACATTCCTATTTTTGGGTGACACTGAGTTTGGGGAAAGTTTTTTATGCAGCATCATTCCAGCAATAGCTGACTGCTACATGTTATATTATAATTAAGTCCACTTTGTGATTGTATCTCATTTATGAGCTCTTTGAGGGCAAACTCCCTTCATATTAAACCTCTTTCATTCAGAGTAGATATTGAATAGTATTTGGTGCATTATGAGTGAATCAGAGTGAAACTACAATGCATTCTACATCATGTCTGGTATTGATTATCCCAGATATGCCTGCTTCTGTACTTCATCCAGCACATCGATCCTGATTTTTAGGATCTGCTGCCACTACTCATTATTTGTTCCTGTTGAACACTAGGGAGTGAACTCCTGCCCGCCTCTAGAGCTGGGGACTCAGCCCTACATCTGGGCCCAGATCCACTAACATTTGTTTTCTTTGGCTTCCTTCTAGTCCTGAAAAATCCTAGTCTTTTCCAAACTGTTACTCTGTTGCCATGAAAGACTTGTGGATAATGTTTATAAAATGTTTAAAAATTTTATTAATAAGAGTTTTGGATATTTAAATGTGATATTGAATAAACTGTGATGAAGATAACTTGCATATAGTATTTTGGGGAAAATAAAAGACTAGAAAGTGGAATACTCATTGTAATAGATGAAAGACTAAAGTGGACATATTGGACCTAGGATCAGTTCTTAATATTCCTTTTTTTAAAAGTAGCACACAGTTGAACAAATTTTCAGAAACGAGTCTATGAGAACTTTGTTTAAAAAAATAACATGAAGGGTCTGGCCCCATGGTGTAGTGATTAAGTCCAGTACTCTCTGCTTCAGTGTCCTGGGTTCACAAGTTTGGATTCTGGGCATGGACCTACACCACTTCTCAGCTATGCTGTGGTGGCAACTCACATAGAAAATAGAGGAAGACTGCAACAGATGTTAGCTCAGGGCTAATCTTCTTCCAGCCAAAAAAGAGGAAGATTGGAAACAGACATTAGCTTAAGGTGAGTCTTCCTCGGCAAACAAAAAAGAATGTGGAATACTGTTCAGCTGTTAAAAAGAGAATAAGACAACACTTTGTAAAGTGATAACAGAAAGATTTCTGGATATATTTATTGTTAAGTAAAAATAATAGGGTGCAAAATGGGCCTAAAAAAGATGGGAGCTGGGGGGCTGGCCCTATGGCCTGGTGGTTAAGTTTGATGCACTCTACTTCAGCAGCCTGGGTTTACAGGTTCGGATCCTGGTTGCTGACCTACACCACTCATCAAGCCATGCTGTGGCAGCATCCCACATACAAAATAGAGGAAGGTGGGCACAGATGTTAGCTCAGGGCTAATCTTCCTCAAGCAAAAAGAGGAAGATTGGCAATTGATGTTAGCTCAGGGTCAATCTTCCTCAGCAAAAAAAAAACAACAAAAACATTAATAAAAAGGACAACTGAATATACATTTAAAAATGTTTATATAATAATGATTGGAAGGGGTACATATTATGGGCTGAATTGTGTACCACTAAAGTTGATATATTGAAGTCCTAACCCCTGGTACCTCAGAAGGTGACTGTATTTGGAGATAGGGCCTTTAAAGAGGGGCAGAACATCTCTTCCTATGTTCCAGAAGGATGGGCTGCCATGAAGGAGGTGTGACCACCACCCTGGTGAGCCTGGAAGCAGGGCCACCCCAGTGGAGCCAAAAAGGATTATCCTTGAGCCTTAAAATTTAATAGCATTTTCCCACCAGGTTTCAGATTTGTTTGGGACTGGTGAACCCTTTCTTCTTTCTGATTTCTCCCTTTTGGAATGGGAATGTCTATCCTATGCCTGTCCCACCATTGTATTTTGAAAGGACATTGCTTATCTGGTTTCACAGGTTTATGGTATTTTGCCTCAGGGTACATCATACCTTGAGTCTCACCCATATCTGATTTAGATGATAGTTAGATGAGACTTTGGAGATGGAGTTGATAGTATAATGAGTTAAGACTTTTGGACTGTTGGCATGGGGTGAATATATTTTGTACATGAGAAGGATTTTTGAGGGTAGAGTGTTATGGGCTGAATTGTGTCCCCCCTCAAATTCACATGTTGAAGCCATAATTCCTAGGACCTCAGAAAGTGACTGTATTTGGAGAGAGGGTCTTTAAACAGGTGATTAAAGTAAAATGAGGTCACTGGGCCCTAATCCAATGTGACTGGTATCCTTCTTAGAAGAGGAGGTTAGGACACAGACGTGCACAAAGGGAGGACTGAATTAAGACACAGAGAGGGCAGCCATTTAAAAACCAGAAGAGGGGGCCGGCCCAGTGGCACAGGCGGTTAAGTGCACAAGCTCCGCTGCGTTGGCCCAGAGTTCGCTGGTTCAGATCCCAGGCATGCGCCAACACACTGGCTGGCAAGCCATGCTGTGGCAGCGTCCCATACAAAGTGGAGGAAGATGAGCATGGATGTTAGCCCAGGGCCAGTCTTCCTCAGCAAAAATATTGATACAAAAATAAAAACAAAGAAGAGAGGCTTCAGGGAAAACCAATCCTGCCAACACCTTAATCTTGGACTTCTATCGTCTAGAACTGTGAGACAATAAATTCCTGTTATTTAAGCCACCTGACCTGTGCTACTTTGTTATAGCAGCCCTAGCAAATTAATATGGTACATAGGAAACTACAGTATTTAACAAGGTAAGGCTCTCTGCAAGAGACAGAGAAGATAGGGATATATGTGTCTCTCTTCATGTCTGTATCTACACATGGATAGTTATAGTTTCTTTTTATTTTAATTTTTTGAACTCTATGAATATGTTCTTTGAAATATTTTACCTATCAAAATTTTTCAATAATTCCAGAAAAGCTAATAGGATAGCCTTAAAAATCCAAACGATAGGGCCGGCCCCATGGCTTAGCGGTTAAGTGCGCGCGCTCCGCTGCCGGCGGCCCGGGTTCGGATCCCGGGCGCGCACCGACGCACTGCTTCTCCGGCCATGCTGAGGCCGCGCCCCACATACAGCAACTAAAAGGATGTGCAGCTATGACAGACAACTATCTACTGGGGCTTTGGGGGAAAAATAAATAAATAAAAATCTTAAAAAAAAAAAAAAATCCAAACGATAATCTGAAGAGGTTCTTAACTTGATTTTTTGATTATAGAAAAAATATACCCTTATTGTAAAACCTTTTAAAAATACATAATATATGGAAGAAAAATGTGATAAGTATTTGAAATTCTTCCAGCTGTTTGAAATTTCTCCATCATTCCTAGTTCTCTCTTTTTTTTTTACTTTTAAATTTATTTTACATAGTTAGGATAATACTACATATGGCCAATTCTATATATACATTTTTTTTTTTACAAAACCACTGTCCTTTGTCATTAAAAACTTTCTTAAAATAGAAAATAAACTGCTACATATTCTACACTTTGCTTGTGATTTCCTCTTTAATTTACATTTAGACCTCATCAAAAAGAGAAGAATTCATCCAATTCTATGGGTACTGAAGATGAAGTCTGGTGACAAGTACCTGGCTTGACTTTCTAGCATTTTTTTTTTTGTTAATTTTTTGTTTATTGCAGTAACATTGGTTTATAACATTGTAAAACTTTCAGGTGTACATCATTATACTTCTATTTCTGCATAGATTACATCACGTTCACCACCCAAATACTAATTACAACCCGCCACCACACACATGTACTGAATTATCCCTTTCACCCTCCTCCCTCCCCCCTTCCCCTCTGGTAACCACCAATCCAATCTCTGTCCCTATGTGTTTGTTCATTGTTGTTATTATCTACTACTTAATGAAGGAAATCATATGGTATTTGACCTTCTCCCTCTGACTTATTTCACTTTGCAGAATACCCTCAATGTCCATCCATGTTGTCACAAATGGCTGGATTTCATCGTTTCTTATGGCTGAGTAGTATACCGTTGTGT
>JAQQSS010000042.1:1396105-1429245 GCA_028646465.1 Rhinoceros unicornis | reverse complement strand
TTTCCTGTCTTGTTCATTATAGCCATTCTGACAGGCATGAGGTGATATCTCATTGTAGTTTTGATTTGCATTTCCCTGATAGTTAGTGATTTTGAACATCTTTTCATGTGTCTGTTGGCCATCTGTATATCTTCTTTGGAGAAATGTCTGTTTAGGTCTTTTGCCCATTTTTTAATTGGGTTGGTAGTTTTTTTGTTGTTGAGATGCATGAGTTCTTTATATATTTTGGAGATTAAGCCCTTATCAGATGTATGGTTGGCAAATATCTTCTCCCAATTGTTAGGTTGTCTTTTCATGTTGTTGATGGTTTCCTTTGCTGTGCAGAAGCTTTTTAGTTTGATGTAGTCCCATTTGTTTATTTTTTCTATTGTTTCTCTTGCCCGCTCAAACATGGTGTTTGAAAAGATGTATCTAAGACCAATGTCGAAGAGCATACTGCCTATGTTTTCTTCTAGAAGTTTCACAGTTTCAGGTCTTACATTCAAGTCTTTAATCCATTTGGAGTTAATTTTCGCGTATGGTGTAAGGTAAGGGTCTACTTTCATTTTTTTGCATGTGGCTATCCAGTTTTCCCAACACCATTTGTTGAAGAGACTTTCTTTTCCCCATTGTATGCTCTCGGCTCCTTTGTCAAAGATTAGCTGTCCATAGATGTGTGGGTTCCTAGCCTTTTAATAGTCTAATTTCGGCTTGCTTATGAAAAATTTCAATAAAACAGACTCCGAAACTGCCTATGTGTTCAGTCACTACTCTAACAGCACTAATAAAAATAATCAGAGCAAGTTTAATAAGATTGGACTTATTTTGTAAACAAATTAGTCTTACTTTGGTTACCTTTGTTAGAAATGGGGGTGACTATAGAGAGAAAAATTATGTTTCAATGGAAAACTGTAGCTCACTTCTGTAGGTATTAAATTCTAATCTTGTTCATTGTCTTTCAAGTTGTATGAGCTACGTGGAAACTGGAATGGATCTTGAAATCTTCTGTTTTTCTCCAAAGTCTGGCTACAACTCTCCAAATAAAAGTTTCTAATTTTTTCCCACCCTATGACTTGGAATCATTGAGAACTACAAATACTCCTTTCTCGAAGACCTCCGGAGTGGAGCTGGATGGTTTGATATAAATCTCAGAGAAGGCACCACAACAGATGATATATAAACAACTTTCTTGCCTGTTGCTGTGTGTACCACTGAGAACGTTCACTGGAACACCCTAGGAAATTACCACAGACATTCAAAATTCAATCTAGGAAAATCCCTCACACTGTTACTACCATGTTCATTCCACCATCTAAAGATGCTTGGAGCTCAGTATCTAGATATATTTTCGAATGGTTGCCCTCTGGACAACCATGAGTCCTGGTTTTTCTCATGTTTCATTAGAAATAGCCCCTTATTAATGCCTGAGTCCTTGCATGCATGTAAGTTAGATACCTAACTTACATGGGTGCTCACTCCCACTTATATCACTACATATCAGAAATGAGACACAACTGTTTCACTGGCCAGGACTGGCCAATGGGATATGCGATAGTCTATTAACTTGGCTTCTGTGCTGTAAAACTTCTTAGGGAACTTACATATGGGGGAATGAAGGGGTTCAGGACTTGCTACACCCAAATAGGGCACCTTGGCATACTGAATGCTTTAAGCTGAATAAATCTGGGAAATGGTGTGTACAAGAAGGACTCTCTGATTTTCTTCTAAAACAGTTCATAAGACCCTTATCTGAGAAGTGCCCTCCCTGTATCCAGAGGAATGGAGTATCAATATCTCCAAAGATTAAGGGACATAGAGAGGAATCTGTGAAAAGGTCTTGCTAACATTCCCCCTGTTTACTATACATAGCTCATATTTTTATTCTATCACATTTTTCCATGACATTCTATGCTCCATGAAATCTAGTATAAAAATACTCAGGTTTCTTTGGATGTTCATTGCTTTATGAAGGCCTTTCTGTCATGTAAAACTTATATAAATAAATATGTATGTTTGTCTCTTATTAATCTGTCTTATATTATGGAGACCTAGCCAAGAATCAAAAAGAGTCAGAGAAAAAGTTATTTTTCCTCTTTTACACCTATGAAAGGGAAGTGAGGACAAAAATATATCTTCAGTTCTACAATTGACCTTCGGGATAATGACTGTCAAAAAATATCAAACAAGTTTATAAAAAAAAAATAAGGAAATGGTACAAAAGCTTACTGGGTATATCCAATGGGGAAACTTGGCATTGTGCAGAACATCACCTTCTGGGTTATCTGATTCTAGCCTTTCTTTTCTTTTCTTTTCTTTTTTTTGAGCTATTTTACAACTATATAAGTTATAGATAACTAATAGCCATGTAAAATAATTCTTGCCTATAGACATGGAAATAAATTGTCTGGTGGCAGTTCAATCAACTCCCTCTATCATACTCCTGGGGAAAAAGCCAGTTTTATGTCCATTTGTAATTCAACATTTATTTACTCCTTATAAATCAGTGGTTCATTAATTCTACTTTAAATTGGTTGTAATATCCTGCTTGGCTCTCATTTAATTAATGAGTTACATAAAATATTTTGTGTACTCAATTTATATTTTTATAGGAGTCATGATTTTGACTTTTGTTAAAAATGATCCTTTAATACATTCTGTCCAGGACTGTGTTAATATTCAGTGTAATCAATTCTGAAGTAGGTAGGCAGCATGTTAACAGCTTACATTATCTAGAAGATAAGCTCTAGGGTTCTCACTGTCTGCCAAATGCTTGATTGCTGGTATGTCCATCAAGCCAGAGCCTTTCCCAGCCCCATCCAGTTTTCTACAAACATAGAACTAGTTACCCATTCCAGAGGGAGATGACACCATCTAGTGAGTTCATCTAGCTGTTTCTTGTGCTATTTCTCTGGTTTACCAAATCAACAACTTTTTTACAGGGTAGAAAATGTGATACCCAGATACAACAAGTATTCTAGTCTTCTTACAAACTGGATTTCTCAGTATAAACAAATAAATTGTGACTCTAATGATAAACCAGCCTTTTGTGAGTGTAGTTGGTTGTATATAATAAGGCTGATTGACTCTGAGCACCACACTCCCATTTTTGCAACTCCAAACCTGCAGGCCAGATTCTGGTAAAAATGTTAGTGCTGGTGTGCCTCTTTTGGTGACAATTCTATCTCAGTTCTCTAACTTGAACACTAAAAAAAATATTCTAATGCCGTTGAAACATTCTAAGTTTATTGTCTGACAGGCTAAGGAAGAAAGAGAGAAAGAAAACAGATGCTGTTTAAAACTGGTACAGAATAATGTTTCAAAGAGTTTTGTATGCTAATGCAAGAATATTGATAAAAGAATTGTCCAAAAGCAAGGGAGAAGTAGGTTACACTAAAGGGTAATTTAAAAAGTGCTTACATTTTTTGTGGGACCATAGTACCCCTGAACTCCACTAAGGGTTAATTTAACTATATGCTAACAGTGAAGTTATCTCCTCTTATTACTATATTCAGCATCTTCTAATGTAATGGCTTTACATTATATTTTAGTAGCTAATGTTTTCTAAAGCAATCGTCCCTTCTCCAAACCTCACACACATCTTTGAGTTTATTATAGTACCACCTTTTGGAAGCAAGAAATAGAGCACAGATCTAGGCTAGCCTCCAGTCCCAATGAGTAAAATTATTAGTGTGATAATAAGGAGACTGAGTAGAATGGGTAACCAGTTCTATGTTTGTAGAAAACTGGATGGGGCTGGGAACGGCTCTGGATTGATGGACATGCCAGCAATCAAGCATTTGGCAGACAGTGAGAACCTTAGAGCTTATCTTCTAGATAATATTCTGTTAACATGCTGCCTACCTACTTCAGAATTGATTACAACATTTGACAAAGATGAGCCTAAGATGTGAAGTAATTAGGTCAAAGCTGACAGAAACTAGAAAGATAACAGCTAAGAGAGGCTACAGCCTGGTATTGGGACCAGTTTAAGATCTGCGATCATACCAAGGCTGGAGGGCCTACCCCTTGAGGCTTGGATAAATATGTCTTCTGCCTGGTCCCTAGATGGGTAGAAGTGCAACGAACTGCAACTAAGAGGAGTTAGAGTTTGTTCCTGCATCACTTCAAGGTCTACAGACAGGACCAAGGTCTGTATGTTTATTTCCTGACCACAGTTGAATTGACTCCTCCCATATCCCTTGGTGCTGGTGCTGGTGCTGGTGACAGGACTAATGCCAAAGAAGGCCTTAAACAAGTCATCCAGAGTAGGGAGCTGTTGCTGGGTCTGTAGCCAGGACCACAGTCATCAAGTCAGCTACCTAGGCGCAAACGTGCTTTCTCAAAAAGGCTCTTGTTTTTGAAAGGCACTGGAGTTTCACAATCTCATACTTGGATCTCAAAGCTCTTACGCAGGCATTTTTGTCTGTGGATGGTCGCCAAATTATTAATGTTGAGGGGTGAATACCAGTGGGTGACCTCCTATTATACCACTTTGCTGATGTCACCTGTCAGCAAATTCTTTTTAATTACAAAACACATAGGTTAGCCAAGTTAAAGTCGACAAATATGTTTGTAGTTAGAGAATTGCTGGCCAGCACCAGTGGCCTAGTGATTAAGTTCGGTACTCTCCACTTTGGCAGCCCAGGTTCCATTCCCAGGTGTGGACCTATACCAGTCATCAGTGGCCATGCTGTGGCAGTCATCCATGCACAAAATAGAGGAAGATTGGCAATGGATATTAGTTCAGGGTGAGTCTTCCTCAGCAAAGAAAAAGAAAAAAGAATTGCTTTGTTAGATAAATGCTAAGAAGTTTATATTTTAAAATGTTTATGGATATATAATAACTATGTTAAACTTATACCTGATACCTGAGGTCTGTGTGCCTGCAGAACAGCAAAAGTTAAGAAATCTCTCTATCCCTTTGTGTTACAGCAAAATGACTTTCTACAAACATTCTTCCCCTTGTAACTTAGATAAGACTCTTGAATAATCCCCTTGTTTACCTAGGACAAGACCAGGCACAGAAGCTCCACATTCCAGTTCATTATCGCAAATGATTAGCTGTACTGGTGGTACCTCTTGACCAGTCTGTACAAAATACCAGTAACACCATTGGAAGGCCAACCAACCAACCCCTCTTTACTGACCTTTTGTGAGAATTAGCTGAGCCCAAGGAAAGACATTTCCTGCTCAACTGTTGGATCATCTCACCCACTCATCCCACTCCCCCATAGCTGGTCCTTTTGAGTCTTGTTTACTCCTCTTTATGAAAGAAAATTCCTTTCTGCCTGGCCAATGAGATGCCTGCAGATGTTATGGCCAGACTGTTCTCCTTATTGCAGAATTCTCTCTCCCTACTGCAATAGCCTTTCCCTTTATTGCAATAATCCTTTTGAATAAGACCTCTCCTTACCTAAATCTGGATTTGTTTTTTGTTTGATAATGGAAATCTGGATAAAAGTTTTAAAGAGTACCATGGATCTTAACTTCTAAATCCCAGGATAAAAAAAAAAGAAAGAAAAACTTCCCTTTTTCACTTTCTTCACTCCCTCCCTACTATTTTTTTTCTTTTCTGAATTTAATCTATTTGTAATGAAATTAAGAAAAAAGAGCTTCTTGAAGGAAGAAGGATATGACCAAATGATAAAACAATAGACACAGAAAAGAGATGGGAAGTCTCATTCAGTTTTAAACTACATGAAAATGGTACAATGTGTGGGTGCTTGTGGCCATGTAATACAAGCTTCAAAAGTTTGGTGTTGGTCATGTGATTTCTTTTTGTTGGTTTTCACCAGCTTTCAGAGCCATCTCATTATGTCTAGCACTCCAAGTCCCACATGATCAAGGGTCTTCTCGGTGTATTTAAATTTTAGTGTGCAAAAGAATCCCCTGGAAGTCTTATTAAAACACAACTTGCTGTATGTCATCCTCAGTTTCTCATTTTGGTGGAGCCCCAAAATTTGCATCTCTAACAAGCTTCAGGGAAATGCTGATGCTGCCAGTGGTCCCCACCTTGAGTGACACTGCTCTATTCATTATTCTGCCACCCTCAGCAAAGGAATCCCAAGCCCCTTGGCCAGGGCACTCATCCCTAAGGGATGTACTTGTCTCAAGGGAGGATGCTATAGGATGTGGTTAGGGTAACGCCTGCAAATATGTCGCTAGGGCTAGCTTTTCTCCTCTTAATCTCTAAAACAGGAGGAAATGCAAAAATTCAAGGCCCTTCAAATGTACTCTTTTGAGCTTTGAGTAACTGTTTTAATCTCATACATCCAACTCCTGCAATGAGAAGAGAAGCGATGTATTGGCTGGACACTTGACATTTCTCACTGCCTTTCAAAGATTACAATTAGGCTCTGGGGAGGGCAGAATAGATATTGCTCCCATTGGATGCAAAAGGTAGCATGTGAGAGAAATTTAAGGAGGAGATTACCCTGATAAACACACTTCCCTTGACAGCTCTAGCTGTGATTTAACAGTCTTATCTTGATATCTCAAGAAGTGTCAATTTTGCAGCTTCAAGAAATAAGAGCACCAAGTTTAGCCGGACTGGGAAGGAAACCACATCCACTTATTCTCTTAAAGCTCCCCTCATAAGGCTCCTGAGGGCTCTGAGTCCACCCATATCACTGACCAGTGGCTACCGTATTCATGAAAACAGGGCCAACTCACCCACTAGGCATAGGAGGCTTTGTGCCTGGGGCCCAATCTTGCGAACATACTAAGCACCACTGAATTGGACACTATAAAAGGGTAAATTTTATGGTATGTGAATTATATCTCAATTTTTTAAAAAGTTGCTTTAATAGTTACATGCCTAAAAAACAAGCCCCCAAATAACTGAGCACCTTTTGGAAGTCTACAGGTTGAATTTGACACGGTCTCAGCCAACAGTCAACTCATAGGCAAACAGAGAATTCCTGGTTCTGTCCAGCCACAGGACACCCCCAACTCGGACTTCTGGGTATGTGAGTGTGAATGCCCCTTCAAGTAACCAGTTTCCAGCCATTTAGAAAGAGCCTAACTGGTAGGTATACCTATGTCTTAAAGGTTACTTCATAATCCTTCTCCACTGAGTACCAGGTGAAAAGCTCTTAAAAACCCACTTCTCCTAGCAGTCAATCCTAGAGTGAGAGAGTGAACAAAACTCACACAAGAAATAGCAGCCAAAATCAAATCAAGCCAATGAAAAGTCTACTTGACTTTATTAGACTTACATCTGAGGATTCATGATTTCAGGGTTATCAGGCACTGTACCTATCACTAACTTTAATATAATTGAATTAATATATTTCAATTAGTATATTTGAACTAATTAATATAATTGAAGAGGAAATATTTTAGGTTGTATTCTAGACAGGAAATAGTTTTAACATGGGTAAGAGAAAAATGGCAAAACATGGCATCAGATATTTTTGGTTTAAACTACAGATTTGTCATTTAGAGTCTCAAAATTTCAGTTTCTTCAACTATTAGTGTTTGGGAATGCTTGAGTTTACAGGTTAAATGGTAGCTATGCAGGAAGACAAAGTCTAGCAGAGAGACTTCCTAAGTAAGGCTGTGCTTTAAAATGTGATCTTTTAACATGGCTACATACTAGAATCACCCAGGGATATTTAAAATGCTAATAATGCCTGCAAATATGTCCCTAGGGCTAGCTTTTCTCCTCTTAGTCTCTAAAACAGGAGGAAATGCAAAAATTCAAGGCCCTTCAAATGTACTCTTTTGAGCTTTGAGTAACTGTTTTAACAGTTTTGAGTTTTGAGTTTTGAGTAACCTGGGCCCTGCCCCTTGAAAGTTGGCTGTAAATAGTCTGAGGTGGACCATAAGCATTAGGAGTTTTCAAAGTTCCCCAGGTGATACTAATGTGCAGTCATATTAGAAAGCTGCTCCTCCTACTGCATTTCTGAAAACATTGAACCAGCATTCTCTAATTGGAAAAAAAAGTGGATTTATTTTTTAGCTTTCTTTCCTCAGCAATCGCAGACTGAGAACACTTGTGTTTTGCTCTAGGAGAGGAAGGGAGGGAATTCTGGAGCATAATCATGGTTTGGGGAGATATGTGCTGCTACTCCAAGCTTATTGTGAGGTATGGCTCACAATATTTGCCACCATGACTCAAGGTTCCGGGGTGAAAGATGAGCAATTTTGCCTGGTGGCCTCAGTTCAACCTCTGGTGGATGGTCGTGGAAGGAGCAGCCTCCAGAATGTCTGAGCTTATTTGTCTGTTGCTGGCATCTCCTTGGAAAAGCTGTTTTTCTGACCTGCCGTTTGCAAGTTAGTCTCATACATTGACTGCACTGCCAAAAATCTATCTTCTATTAATCTTATATGAAATTACAGTTGCTAAGATCCCAGCAATTGCTTAAAATGGGTTTCTACATAAAGGCTGAAATGAGAGTAAAATTTGTGTTACAGGTAAGGAAAATAAAATTATTGGACCCAAATCAGCGGGCCCTGCAAAAAGATGAAACAAGCAAAGTCATATAAATGTCCTATCATATCTGGGTCAAATTAAAGAAATAAGTAATGGAAACATTTCACACTATCTTTTATTAATGCTTAACTTGAGTGTCCAAGTAAAGATGATTGAAGAGACAAAATATTTATTTACTTTCACCCCAGATATTCCAGGGAAACAACTGTAAAACATTAAAAAAAAATGTTTTAAAAAAGAAACTCAAAATAACAAGAATTAGAGAAGAAATAAGCAATAGCAGGAAAATATTGGAGCTTGAAAGCAGATGAATAAGAAGTTGGTAAATTATCATGTCGAAGGAAGTGAAATCCTAAACCAGCAGTGGGGAAAGCCACAATGCACCCCAATATATACCACAGACCAGGAATAAGTAAACAAAATTTAATTGGTACACAATCATGTCCATTCATTTAGGTATTCTCTATGGCTGCTTTGATGATACAGCCCCAGAGCTAAGCAATTGTGTGCAGTTGTGACTTGATAGTTGAGCAATTGAGTTGTCTACAAAGCCTAAAATATTTACTCTCTGGCCCTTTAGAAAAGAAACTTGCTGATCCTCGTCAGAGATTACTTAAAAGACTCAGGACCTGGAAGTATCAAGTACCTCAGGGAGTTAGACAGAAGGTGTAGTTATAAAAATGGAGTGTTAGTTAAAAGGGTGTTTAAGGAGAACTTAGAGTTCAGTTTCCGTGATCCTGTATAAAAGAAACATCCAGAGATTTTAAAAAGTAAATATAAACTAAAAATAAATAGCTCAATGGATTGGTTAGAAGATAAAATTGAGTACATGTCCCAAAAGTTAAGGAAAAAAAGGAAAGACAAACGATCAGTCCAATAGTTCAATATCTGAATGTAACAAGATACTCAGAAAGTAAAACAACAACAACAAAAATGGCAGATGGAAAAACAGTGATGAAATTATTTTAAAAACGTTAGGTACTGAAGAGCATTAATGTTGAGACTAAATTTGCCTAGTGAGTGCCCAGGAAATGGGGGACCAGAGACTCACACTAAGGCCCATTATCATAAAAGAGCAGAACAGAGAAGATCCCTCCAGCTTCTGGAGAGAAAAACTAAGTCAAAGCAAAGGATCAAGAATCTGAACAACCTTAGTCTTCTTAACAGCAGTACTGGGACCTAGAAGACACACATGGGAGCAAACCCTTCAGAATTCTGAAGGAAAATGGTATCTTCTGCTTGGCACAGAGAGGTGTTCAATAAACATTTATTAAACTGAAACAAATTAAAAACTTGATTCCTGATTTGTATTTTCTTTATTTCCATGTTATACGGACAAAATACTCCCAAAATATGAAGGCCTATGCTCATTTCATTTTGCCTGGCATAGCTATAGGATTCCATAGATGACCATTGTATGAATAGATGTATCTCCATCATGTTCAGGCCACCACTACTTTCTCCCCTGGACCTCTTCATTACTCTCCTAACTGGTCTCTCTGGGTCTACTCTTTCCCCCTTAATCCTATCTTCTCACAGCAGCAAGTGAATTTATTAAAAAAAAAAAAAAAAAAAAAAGATCATGTCAATCTCCTCTTTGAAACTTCCAATGACTGGCTGTTGCTTTTACCATAAATTCTGTACAATGGACTATAAATTCCTGCATGATTGGGACCTGGACTACTTCTCCAGCCTCATCTGACTCACTAGGTTTCTGGTCTTTTTTTGGTAAAATGTGCTACGCTCCTTCTTGCCACAGTGCCAGGGCACATGGCATGTCTCCTACCCAGAACACTTATACAAACTTTTCACACAGCTGTCTCTTTTGCAGCCTTCAGATCCTAGCTTGCCTGTGACATCTTCAGAAAGGCTATTCCCGAACACTTGGTCTAAAGAAGCTTCCCACTTCAATTATTCTCACTCATAATATGGTATTTTCTTGCTTCACCACACTTATAGCACGTGTTGCTACTTATTTTATTGTCTGTCTCCACACAAGTGTAGACTGTGTGAGGGCAGAGATAATGCCTGCTTTGTATTTCGTTGTTTCCATAGAAGCTTGTTAAATGCTCAATAAAGCTTGCTAAAAAAAGAAAAGAAGGATGAAAGGGTAGGAGAGATAGAGAAAGTTGAATCTTCACAGCTTAGCCTGGCTAAGTTCAAGTACCAGACTTAGGTCACTATAATGATTTCAGATTCCACTATGGAGTACTGCCCAAATTTCTGGTTTTGACACAGGAATTCACCTGAAATTCTAGACTTTCATCTACAGCACCTAGGTATTCCAGCATTGGTTTCTGCTCAATTATAAAGATTCTCCAGCTTGTCCTTTACTCTGGTGCAGCCAGCTGTGAGAAGGGAGAGTCTCAGATTGCAAAATCCAACCACTTGTTAATCCCACTTGTTATCAAATGACAGCTACTGTGGCTTAGATTTCCCCCTTTAAAAAATTGATCCTACTTATATAAAATGTTCAGAATAGATAACTCCAAAGTGACGAAAAGAAAATTTTACTGGTTGCCTAAGTCTGGTACTTGGTAGCAGGGACTGAAAGGAGGGTTAAATAGGAAGTGACTATTTAATTGTCACAGGGTTTCCTTTGGTGGGTGATGAAAATGTTCCACAACAAGCTAGTTCTGATGATTGCACAGCACTGTGAATGTACGAATATACTAAATGCCCCTGTATCGATTAAAATGGTGAATTTTATATGTATTTTACATTAAAAAAATGATCCCATGTGCTTTCCTTTTACTTATTCTAAAAATAAGAGACAAATACTATGGAAGACAATCTAATCCTTAACACCGCTTTGTCAGACACAAAATCTGGTCTTGAATGGATAATAAATGTCACTATGTTTGGGAAACATTCCACTTTCTCATTTCTAGTTGATTTGATGTGGTAGGAGGTTACTACTTCTCTCTTAATTTTACTATAGCCAGAATTCTACTTGTTCTTCCTCTGTGCATTAATTTCCTCTTATTTAAGTAATGATAAATTTGAAAATGTATCTTGCAATTAGAAAAGCAATCACAAAAATTTTTCAGAAATTTTCCATAAGATAAGAGTTTGAAGCAAACTTACTATGAAAATTAAAAATTTGGCATAAATTTCTGCTAAAGGACAGCTCTTTCAAAGATAGGTTTACACTGGGAGAGATCAGTAGAGAACTTCTCTTTGCTATTTTATATGCAGCAAAACTAGAAGCTAGGTTGTAATAATGGTTAACCATTGTCTATCTGCTAAGCTGTACATTCATATGTATTTGGGCAATGTCTTTTCTTCACTTCTTCCTTCTTGGAATACCCTGGTCACAACTGAAAATTGTGGATTAACAGAGCTCCTATTAGCCCCACACACTCTCTTAAAAGCCAGTGTTGCCTTGAAAAGGAGAAGGAAGACCCGATGTTTTCAGCACTGTAAAAAAATCTCAATACCGAGCAATACCAGTGTCCCTTTATGATTTCAATAATGTTAAAAATAACTTTCATGACTTCTGTCTCCTTCGCTTAATCCCTTTTAAAATAGGGGATAAATCTAGAAGCTTGCTTGAAGCTGACTGGATTTTTTCATATATTGAACACTGGGTTTATTTCAACAAAGACACTGCTTGCTTTAAGTTTTTAAATACTTGAGGCTGAAGTGTTAAACGAAGTGAACAATTCACATTCTTCTCATTTTGGAATAAGTTTTTATATATGGGAGATGTTTTTTTCTTCACAAGTGGGCATTATCTATAACAATTTCCTATAGATATGAAGTGAGGTATGACTAACTGCGGGGGTGAAAGTGCAGACTACTTCTATATTGTGGGAATGCAGTTACCAGAAAATACTAGAATGGAGTACAGTTAAACATATGGCATTTCTCATAATAATCATGTCTTAAAATCTCCTGACAGAACTATAAAAAAAATCACCATTATTTTATTGTACTGCTAAAAATCCAGTGTCAGAAAAGTCCAAGGTTTATTAACAAACAGGTGATGAATACAAATGAAAAGCAAAAGGATATATTGGAGTATCTGAGGTAGCCATTTAGTTTAAAACTATTTCGGCCTGACCTTGTTTTTCCAGAAAGGCCTGATGTGGCCTATTGAGCATACATTGTACATTGTCTTTGAACATTTAAAAGATTCCAAAGGGAAGAATTATGTCCTCAAACATAGGGATGTTGTCTCCCCCATATCAGCATTTTCTTAAGGATCAGCATTTCTTTCCAGAAACTAAGGATCAACTACTGACCTGCTTTAACTCATCTCTTGACCACTGACCTGTTCCCCACTGACTTGCTGTGCTCACCTTTTGACCACTGACCTGCTGAACTAGCAGAGCATCTCATGAGAGTAGTAAAGGAGACATTCCTGTCATATGTGATGTATGCTGTTTGTTCCAAGATGGTGTATAACCACTCTGTATACCCCATTTCTTCAGAGACCTTCTGTCCTTAATGAGAAAGTTCTCCTGGGCTATAGTCCTCAAATTGGCTCATAATAAACTTACCGCAATTTTGATTTATAGATTGACTGTGGATTATTTGCATTGACATTGGTTTATCTGAATGAACTTGATCTTCAACATTCACAAGAAAAGAAAAGTTGCACGTAATTTGTCTTGCCCATGTTTTATTGTTCACATAATATGACACAGATTACTCTTCTTCTACAAACACATTAAATTAAATAAGAACAAAAATAACCCGGTAATAAACTGTAGTAACTTTAAGGATATTATTCATACCTTCATTATTCAATCTATAAATATTGATTGACACTCTGCCGTGTATCAGACTGTGTCCTAGGTCTTGGGGATACAGAGCAGGAGAGATAGGCATTGTTCATAATTTCATAGAGTTTATAATCCTGTAGGAACACAGATACATAAATAATTACAAACAAGTAATTTTTTTAGAAATAACAATGGCTTATTTCATCAACCTGTCTTCTAAAAATATTAATACTACCTAATTATCTTTGTCAAGAACACATTACTTCTCCATGTGGGAACATGGAGGGAAAAGTCATCCCCTGTATATTCTTTTATGTACACAATGAAAGTCAGTCTCTCTCATGAGATAGGTAAACGACCCTTACCGTGGAGACTTTTCTGAGAGTTGCTGTAGTCTATAAAACACTTTCCCAAGCAGCCAGAGGAATGCTATCCATTTCCCAATAATAATTGTATTGATGATGTGTTTGAGGAAATTAGAAATAAAGATGTTCCTTCCAACTCTAATATCCTTATTTCTATATAGACTGACAGCCATTGGCAGAACCATTTTTATGTGAGAACTTGAGTACACTTTCCTGTTTTAAGAGTTAAAGAGATCTGCAGAATGGCTAAAATTAAAAAATTTTATTAATTAAATTAATAATTAATTAAAAATTAAAATTAAAATTACAAAGCCCAAAACACTATACCCAGACATATTTTCAAATTGCAAAACAAAAGTCAAAGACTAAAACAGAATACCGTAAGAGGAATCAGTAAGGAAAAACATCTTAACTATAGAAGAAGAAAGAAAAACTACATTGAATTATCTTTAGAAAGCATTCAACTAAGAAGACAGTAGAGTGAAATATTTAATGCATGGAGAGAAAGACACCACCACCAAGACTTCTGTACCCTTTGAAATTATTTTTCAGAAGAGAAGGAAAAATAAAGACTTTCTCAGACAAACAAAAATTAAGGAAATTTGTTTCCACTAAACCTACCTTTAACAAATGTGAAAAGAAGTTCTTTAGAGAGAAAGGAAATAGTATATGTCAGCAACTGGGATCTACATAAAGAAAGAAAAAAAATTGAAGACGGAATAAGTGAAGGTAAAATAAAAGTTTTTATTTTTCTTATTTTCAATTGATTTAACACATAAAACTTTGTTCAGAATAATAATAACAATACATTTGACTACATATGCTTATGTGTATATATATACACATACACATACATACATATATATATATACAAACGTACATATATGTCTGTTTACGTATGCTTATAAATAGTAAAATGAATCACAGCAATGATACAAAGGATAGGAGGGAGGAATTAGGATTACTTTTTTACAAGGTACTCATACCACTTGTTACATGGTATACTGTTATTTGAAAATGGACTTAGATTAACTGTAAATGTATACTGGAAACTCTATAAAATGTGTATTGTAACCATAAGAAAAGTAATAAAATAAGTGCAATTGATATGCTAGGAAAGGAGAGAAAATGGAATATATAAAATGTTCAATTCAAATCGTAAAAGGTAGAAAGAGTGGAAGACAAAAACAAGAACAAAGAACAAGGGCAACAATAGAAAGCAATGAAAATGGTAGATATTAGTCTAACTACAAAAATAACCACTTTAAATATAGATGGTCTAAAAGCAACAATTAGAAGACAGAGATTATCATGGTTGATCAAAAAACACAGATCAACTATATGTTGTTTACATGAAACCTACTTTCAATATAACAGCAAATATAGATTAAAAGTAAACGGATGGAGAAAACATGCCATGCAAATACTAATCAAAAGAAAGCAGGATTAGTTATACTAATTTTAGAGTAAACTTCCAAGTAAGGAAATTTATCAAGGAGAAAGAAGAGCATTACGTAATAACAACATGGTCAATTCTGCAGGAAGACTGAGTGTGTATGTGCCTAACAACATCATCAAAGTACATAAAGTAAAGTCTAATAGAATTGCAAAGGGAAATAGATGGATTCTCTAACATAGTTTAAGATTTTAACATCTCTCTTTCAGAAATGGACAGATCCAGCAGGCAGAATACCAGTAAAGACATGGTTGAACTCAATAACTCCGTCAATCAACCAAATGTAATTGACTTCTGTAGACTTCTTCAGTCAACAACAGCATAATACACATCTTTCTTAAGCTTACATGGAGCATTCAACAAGATATATCACATTCTGGACCATAAAATGCACCTCACCAAACTTAAAATAATAGAAATCATACAACGTCTGCTCTCATTTTACAGCAAAATTAACCTAGAAGTTAATAACAGAAAGATAACTGGAAAACTCCCAAAACACATGGAGATTAAACAACACCTGGATCAAAGAAATCTCAAGAAAAATTTTAAAATAATTTGAGCTAAATAAAAATGAAAACATAACAACAAAATGTGTGAGATATAGTGCTCACAGGAAAATTTATATCATTGAATTTATATGTTAAAAAAGAAAAAGACCTGAAACCAATCATCTAAGTTTTCACCATAGGAAACCAGAAAAAGAAGAGCAAATTAAGTACACAGTAAGTGAAAGAAAATAAATAATATGAATAATATGAAAGCAGAAATCAATTAAATTGAAAACAAGAAATCAATAGAGAAAATCAATGAAACTAAAAGCTGTTGTTTTTTTTTTTTTTTAAAGACCAGTAAAAGCTATAAGCCTCTAGACAGACTAACTAAGAAAAAAATTAGGAGACACAAATTACCAATATCAGAATGAAAGAGACCATGACAGCAGACCCACTGGAAATGAAAAAGGTAATAAAGGAATACTATGAACAACTGTATGCCACAAATTAAATAACCTACATGAAATGGACCAATTCCTCAAAAGACATAATGTGGCAAACTCACACAAGAGGAAAGAGATAATCTGAATAGATTTGTATCTATTAAAGAAGTTGAATCAGTAATTATTAATCTTCCAAAACAGAAAGCACAAGGCCTAGATGAGTTTATTGGTAAATTATACCAATTAAAGGAGAGATTATACTAATTCTCTACAATCTCTTTTAGAAGATAAAAGCAGAGGGAATACTTCCTAAACCATTCTATGCTGCCGAAAATACCTTCATACCAAAACCAGAAAAAGATATTACAAGAAAACTAACAGACCAATGTCTCTGATGAACATAGAGGAAAAACCCTCAAGAGAATGTTAGGAAACTGAATCCAAATAAGTATAAAAACAATTTACACCATGACCAAGTGGAGTTTACTTCAGGTATGCAAGCCTTGTTCAATATTCAAAAATCAATGTAATCCATCACATCAACAGATTAAAAAAGCTTAATCACATGATCATATCAATAGATTAGAAAAACCATTTGACAAAATCCAACACTCATTCATGATAAATACTTTCAGTAAACTAGGAATAAAGTATATTTTCAACTTAAAAAAGACTATCTACAAAAAATGTACAGCTAACATCATACTTCATGGTGATTAACTTGAAATTTTCCACTAAGATCAGGTACAAGGCAAAGATGGCCCTTCTCACCACTCCTTTCAACATCATACTGCAAGTCCCTGCTAACGCAATACGGAGATAAAATAAAATAAAATAATACAGATTGGGAAGGAAAACATAAAACTGTCTTTGTTCACAGACGACATGATGTATATGTAGAAAATATGAAGCAATAAACAAAAAAAATATGCTATAACTAAGAAGTCATTATAGCAAAGTTGCAGGATACAATATTAGTATGCAATAATAAATTTCTTTTCTATATACCAGCAATGAACAAGTGAAATTTGAAATTAAAAATGTATAACATTTACAATAGCACCCCAAAAATGAAATAATTAAGTATAAGTATGTACAAGATCTATATGAGGAAAACTACAAAATAGTAATGAATGAAATCAAAGAGCTAATAGTAGAGAGATATTCTGTGTTAATGGATAGAAAGACTCAATATTGTCAAGCTGTCAATCCTTCAAAACTTTATAGATTCAATACAATCTCAATAAAAATATCAGTAGGGTTATTTTGAGGATATTGCCACACTGATTTTAAAGTTTATATAGAGAGACTAATGACCTAGAATAGCCAACACAACTTTGAGGGAGAAGAACAAAATTGGAAGACTGATACTACCCAACTTCAAGACTTCCTATAACACTACAATAATCAAGACAGCATGGTATTGGTCAAAGAATAGAAAAATAGATCAAGGAACAAAACATTTGGCCCAGAACTGACCATCATAAGAATAGCTAAGTGATCTTTGACAAAGGAGCAAAGGCAATACAATGGAGCAAAGATACAGATGTTCCCCTATTTGTGATGGTTAGACTTATGATTATTTGACTTAGTGCAAAAGTGCACTAAGTGCAAAAGTGATATGCATTCTGTAGAAACCATACTTCAAATTTTGAATTTTGATCTTTCTTTGGGCTAGCAATATGTGGTATGATACTCTCTCCTGATGCTGGGTAATGGCAGCAAGCTGCAGCTCCCAGTCAACCAAAAACAACATTCTATTTTCAATACTGTATTCAATAAATTCCATGAGATATTCCACACTTTATTATAAAATATGCTTTATGTTAGATACTTTTGGCCAAGTGTATGCTTCTGTAAGCATTCTGAGCATGTTTAAGGTATGCTAGGCAAAGCTATACTGTATGGTAAGTTAGGCATGTTAAAAACATTTTCAATCTGTGATAGTTTCAACTTATAATGGGTTTATTGAGACTTAACCTCACAGTGAGTCGAACCACATTTCTAAGTCTGTCCACTAAAATATCCCAAGAGATCATTGGCTTTCTCCTGTTTCCATCTAGGTGGCTAAAAGTGATGACTTCAAAATGGCACACTTCATGATGCAAAGAGCTCAAATTCTTGAGTCATTGTTTAGAAAGAGAACTATAAAGGGCGTGTAACCAAACTGCATCAATCTTTAACTAAGCAAGAAATAAAGTTTTATGTTGTTACATTTACCAGTCAGTTTCTGTCAGGTTATGGTGTGGTAATCACTCCAAAAATCTCAATACCTTATGACAACAAAGGTTTATTTATAGTTCATATCCATATGATATCATATTCATATGACAACAGCTATTTGGCTATGGTTATGCTCCTTATATTTTCTTTATTCCAGAATCCAGGCTGAAAGATAGTCCCTATTTGGAACTTGCTCTTTTCATGGCATAGGGGAAAATGAACCTACAGCAGAGTTGCTATGGAAGGCTTTTAAGTCTTCTGTTCAGATATGGCATCAATCACATTTACTCACATTTCCTTGGCCAAGGCTTGCCATGTGGCCAACCATTAGTTAGCAGGATAAAAACTATACTCAGATTGAATTATATCCTCGCAAAATCCATAGGTTGAAACCCTAACCACAAATATGACTGTATTTGAAGAAAGGGCTTTTAAAGTGGTAAATATGGATAAATGAAGCCACAAGTGTTGGCCTTTATAAAAAAGACTAGTGTCCTTATAAGACACAGCAAAAATGTGGCCATCTGTAAGCCAAGGAGAGAGGTCTCAGGAGAAACTAAACCTGTAAGCACCTTGATCTCAGACTTCCAGCCTCCAGAACTGTGAGAAATAAAGTGTTATTATTTAAGTCACCCAGCCTGTAGCATTTTGTTATGGCATCCCTGGAAAACTAATACAACCCTATAAACAGGCATTCAAGTTATGTGATGGTAATGGATGAGGATGATAGTCTTCTTACATAGTAGGAGACTAAACAATTGGGGACAATTAAACAAATACCACATTATGTCATTGAAGTTAGGGAATGTTTATTAAAGCAATTGGCCAGTATTACCCTAACTTTTCAGACACATCAGGAGTGTCTAGCTAGACACGTGTACAAAGGTATTTTGGGGGACACCAAAGATAAAATGTTATTCTCTTCTCCATTTGTCCAGGGCTGACTTTGACCTTGGACTTCACAGAAGGAGCAGCAGTCAGCCCTAGTGGAAGAGACGATTGTCACAGTTACAGAACCTTGCTCTTGGAACCTGAATTCAACATTGACTAGTGCTGTGCCTTGGGAAAGTTTCATTAACTCTGAATTTTTCTTCATTTGTTTGTCAAATAAAAATATTGCTTACTGCTTCCCAGGGTTGCTGTGAGAAGTAAATGAGAGAAATTCCTAGCACGCAGTAGGTTTTCATCAAATGTGATTTTGCTTTCTTCCTACATTCTTCTTAGGAACTGAAGAAATCCTGAGGGGATTTTAAAGCTTAGCATGTATCAGTCTTATCAAAAAAGACATTTTCGTTTGTTCCATAAATCACTATTTCAAATCGGATCTCATCTTACAGGACTAGTTACTGTACAGAAGATATTGTGATTAATTGTTTGGGGACTGGAGAGAGTGGAGATGGGAAAGGAAGAATGGAGACTTTGGAGGCAAGCTGCAGGCGAGAAGAGAGGTTCACGCATGTGTTTAACAGGCTGCTGCATAGCTGACTGGACTTGACTTGTCAGAACAATGCTGCCATTTAAATAAAGATGTTAACACTCATCATCAAATGTGATTAAAGCCCCGGTCCTGCAAAAGCTGAAAACAGGCTTGGCTTCTCTTTCTCCCTCCTTTTCCCCCTGGTTTTAGCAGTAGAGAATCTCAATTGGGTGCAGAAGACAAATTCTCTATTTTTAATAGAAATCAAATGGGGGTGGTGTCTTAGAAATTATATTAGGAATTTAGATGATGGGAAGGAGGAGAGTTTGGTATGTTGGTGTAATGTTTCGTAAAAGGATGGCAGCTGTGTTGTTATTAATTCAGGAATCATAGGGCTAAGAAGAGATTTACTTACTAATAAATATCCCTTTCCATATTCTTCACTGCCATATTGTCCTTCAGTAATTCAGTACTAATGCCAGAACAGTTCAATTGTTCCCCAGCAGATAGCGTACAGTGCTGTCACAGACGCTAAACCCTGTGCCATCCGCAAACTGACAACCTCTGAAGAAGAGCAAGAAGGAGGAGGGAGGTTTTTCTTAAAGATGTTCTACTGTATTCAGGCTTGAAAACCTGGAGTATTGAATATAATGAGACAGCTTCAATTAATAGCCTTGAATTAGAAACATAATCTAGTTTTCATGGTGGAACTTCTGATTTGGGCAGCAGTTTTCCCCCTCATCCCCAAATTCAACTCTTGAAATAGGGGGGAATTGTCATTTGACCCCTCGAAGGATAACTTCCAAGCATGATTTCTTAGTGCCTGCGGCTGACTCTGAAGCCCTAGGAGTTCCCTGAAGCATTGCAGCCAGATCCACCCTCCCTCCACAGCTCCCATGATCTCACCTGGCCCCCCTGACCTCTGTGCACAGCCTCCCACTCCCCATGGGCACAGTCCTGACCACCATCCAATCTGTTAGGCTGTTTGATGGATTCTCGTGGACTCATCAGTGAATCAGAAAGGTATTTGTGTAGTTCCTATTATTTACTCTTTAGATTTTGACATATAACCAAAGCATTTGCCTAGAACAGTAGCTCTCAACTAGGAGTGAGTTTGCCTCCCAAGGGACATGAGGAAATTCTGGAGACATTTTTGCTTGTCATAACTAAGATGGAAGTGCTACTGGCATCTGTCTAGTAGGTACAGGCCAAGGTTATGACTAAACATCCTACAATGCACAGGACAATCTAAAATGTTAATAATGTTGTCACTGAGAAACCTAGAAGATGCCTACAAGATGACAGATAATGGCAAGTCTTTGGCAAGTAGTAGAAGTCTTTTTCTATGAAATTGACTTTGTTAGAAAAGAAGGTGAGAGAGAGGGAAAAAAAAAGGAAGTCACAGGAAAGAATTCACGGGACAGACATCCATCATCACTACGTGGAAATGGAAGAAATCCATCAAGATTTCTAGCATCGCCATCTTTTTCTGGAAATATCTTCCCTCCTTGGCTTCCATTTCTCTATCTGTCTGTTTTCCCCCATAACGTCTTCTATGTTCATTCCTTCTCAGCACACTGCTCTCCCCATCAAAAAACAATACAAGAACTGTGATCAACCTTTTCAAAAATTGACCTGCCCATGAGCCTCTTAGATAGCTTTCTCTCTCCAAAATGTCAATTTGCATCTATACATTGCCATAACATACAAATCATAGCTTGGGCACTTTCTCTCCCAGAGACCCAATCTCCTCCCTCCCCTCCTCCTCCTCCCCCTCCTCCTCTGCCTCCTTCTTCTTCTCCCTCTCTCTCTTGTTCTTCTCCTTCTTCTTCTCTCTCCTCTTCTGCTTCTCCTTCCCCTTTCTTCTTCTCCTTCTTCTTGTTCTTTATAAAATAGAGTCTGATCCATCTCTACCTGCCTTTCTAGTCTTGCCTTCTGCCATTCCACTTTTCCACTGATAAATTGGGCATTTGCCATTACCTAAATATGCTACAGAATTTCATGCTCCATGCCTTTGCACAAGTGTATTCCCTTCCTCTCTACCCACTTCCCGTTTGTACTAGTTAAAATTCATCATTTTATGTCCAATTTAAATGTCATTTCCTCCTCACAGTTCCTCAATCTCTGTGTGTCACAATTAATTTGCTACCTTTTCTGGGTTTTCAAAATGTTTTGTGGAACTTCTATTGATCAATGCCCCCACTGTATCTACTATATACTTCCTATGGGTCAGGAACTTATAATAGTATTTCATATGATAACTCATTTAATCCTCACAGTAGCTCTCTTTTAATTATCATCCTGATTTTACAGATGGAAGCTAATGCACATTGATCTCAAGGAATTCTTCTTGTTTCAAACCCAGTCTGTTTGACTCCAGTGGTGAATTCATGATTTCTACACCATAAATTTTTGTTAGGCTGAAATAGCCGGGGTTATTTCCTTTCTGCCATAAAAATGTAGGGCAACTTTTCTACTCCTACAACTGAAGGATAAAACTCTTTCTTAAGTTCCCATTTTGCAGTATACGCTGAAAATTCCTATTATGAGAAAATTTGGTTAACACTATAATTGAAAGTACTTCTCAAAATTTCATACACTATAAGCTCACATAACTTAGAGGAGAATCTGACATCTATGATCAGAAATGCAATTTCACATATTGACAATTCATATTTATATTAACAAGATTAATATCAAATAACATTTATAAAGTCAGCACATTGTGCCCAGTAACATGAAATAAAAGTCAACTACAGTAAAGACAAGATTCTGAAAGCTATTTGTGTTGTAATGTTGAAAGATCTTCTTTACATTTTTCCCTAAAAAATTATATATCCTACAGAAATTTAGGCTTAGAATATTTATCAGATATCTGTATCAATAAGTTAAATTAATGTAAATTTTTATCAACACTATTTTCAACTCAATGTGAAAATGCCTAAGTGACAAAGGCAACATATGTTGTGTCTACATTATTTTATTTAACACATAGATGAAAAAAACTTCATTTTTCCACCTTATCTGGTACAGGGCATGGAGAATAACATCCATCAAAATAATTTTACTCTTATGTTTAGCCACAAGCTATTACAGTTTAAAGTATACATATGTTATTTTTGTGTTTTGAATTTTGTTTTCTTTCCAAAGGAGGAAAGAGAACCCGGTAATGAAGTGGAATGAAAAAAAATGTAAAGAATTTCAAATAATTCAAGGTATTATGGCTTTAAAGCTATACACTGCAAGCCTGCAGGAGGTTACTGATTCTTTTTGTTTGGAACAGGGTTTGCAAATGGTGGCCCTTGAATGTGTTTTATTTCACCCACACAACGTTTTTAGAAATATGTATTTAATGCTTTCAGGTAGGACATGCAAGCTGAAATGTACCATTTTTCCCATCATCCCTTCTCGTTTTACTTCTGCTCGGTGTTCCTATCTAGTTTACCTGCCTGGCCTTCTGTAGCATTTGAAGTTGCAATCCCTAGTTAGGCAGTATTCCACTACAGGAAATCAGAGCACTCAAATGTTTTCCAAAAACGTCATATTCCTACATAGTTATTATTCCAATGACATCACAATTGAAGGACACTCTGCAATGTGCTGTTTAGATGTAACACAACATCAGTTCACCGTGTTAGATATCTTAAGCCTAAACACATTTCTGCATCTATTCATCTTCTACAAATCTAGGAGAACTAGTTCATCCAAGAAATATTAATGAAATATGGAGTTGTATTTATGGAATACAGAGTTAGACACATGTTCTTCAAGTCACAGAATTCTAGGATGTATGGTAGCTCTCACTGTCTACTGTAATTAAAATAACTACAATTGCATAATATATTTAAAAAAATGATTATTCCTCCATATCTGTTTCCTCCATATCATTTGCTCCAGAGTTTTCTGGAAATCCCATTGAAATAGAAAACTTGACCTGAGGAGACACCTCACTTCTCCTCACTCACAATTTTTAGCCCTTGTCCTTCTGCAATTCGATTTCATATCTTTAGGAAAACTGTTGATCTTAGTCTACAGTCTACAGTTCCAGGCTATAGGAAATGCTGAAACAATATCAGATTTCATCTATAAATATTGTGCTTTTCCTTATTTGCCAATGGAAAAAATGATATATAAACTTTCAACTCCAGAAAAAATCTATACGTAGTATAGTTGAATTTTTTTTTATTTAAAACTGCACACTATACCCAGTGTCAACTAATTTTCCTCTAGGACCTCTTTGGAAGATATTTTGAAGGTGGAGTACAATACCTTTTATTTCCATGGCAGAACAATGACTGTCAGTGATTATCAGTTACTCCAGGATAAAAACTCAGACCAAAACTAGCTGGACCAGGGATTTACAACCCTCACTGTGCATCAGAATGACTGTGAAACAGAGGGGTTGGGACTTGACTTTTACATATTGATGCCTGGGCCCAACTTCAGAGAATCTGCGGTGAGGCAGCAAGCATAGGTATTGTACAAACCTCCTGTGCAGCCAGTGTGGACAATCTCAGGTTCAGATCAGCCATCCTCTATGTATTGTCTTTAGACAGGCAGCATCACAATCATAGGACATGCCTGGGGAAATGGAAATTCTTGACTGCACCCTTCAAAAAGCAACATAATTATTGTTTCTGGGGCCAGGGTTGAGGAATATGCATATTACGTATCTGGAATATGTAAGTCCAACAAAAATTGTGAGCCACAGGCTAGACAGAAGTAAAGAACTACAATGACCATTGGCTTTGGAGGCAGATATAATTATTGATCTCTACTTGACCATTTGAAGGCTATGAACCCCCATAAGGGTGAGTTTCTCAACTGACTTTAGCATTAGCTTCAGTTGAGATGTCCAAGGGGCAAGTTTTTCCTCTTCTTTGGTGGCTTCTGAGTCAGAGGAATAATTAAAGCTTTATTGAAACATAGCCATGCTTATTCCTTCACATATCATCTATAGTTGCTTTTGCACTGCAACAGCAGAGTTGACTTTGTAAAATAGAGACTGTAAAGCCCAAAGTTATTTACTACCTGTCCCTGTACAGAAAATGTGTGCTGATCCTTACTGTAGACTTCCAAGCCAAAAATATGCTGTTGCAACACTTAAGCAAAATAGACAATCCCTCTACAGGGATTCTTAGCAGATTCTCTTTAAAGGTCACATTTTCGCTTCTTTGTAACAGTAAAAATGATGGTATTTCTTCAAAAAATAATGATGAAAGTGTTGATTCTGAAGGTCTATTGTGTATTTTTAATATTAATTTTCAAAAAACACATGCTTAAGACCTACCAGGCTTCATCTTCTGTTTTGATGTGTCTCATACCTATAAAGAAGGCTTGATACTTTGGTAGAAGCACCACATTACACATGTAAAATCATGAATTCTAGTCCCATCTTTCTGTAAATCATTGCATTCATGCTTGTGCAATGTTACAATGTGAACATTGTGACAATATAATTACATATTAGTATATGGTTTGCAATGCCAATTTATCCATAATAAATTCCTAATTTATCCATGTTGTTGAACACAACCCACTGAGGTGGGAAGAGAGAGTATCAGCATTCTAACCATGAGGAAATTGAGCCCTGGGGGCTTAAGGTGTTTTTCTACAATCATGTAGCTAGTGAGTGGAGAAGCTTCACATCCTTGGTACTAAGATTTCTTGAAATGGAAAATCAAAATTTCGGTTGGAAGTTTTAAAATTCCTAAGAAGTTGACAGAACAGGTAGGCAGAAAATCAGTAGCTATTTAAACACTTGACAAATATCATCAACTAATTTAATATCAATGTCATTTATAGAACATTCCATCCAACAAGACTAGAGTACACATACTTTTAAAGTACGTATGAAACTTTCACCAAAATAGACCACATTCTGGGACATAAAACAAGTCTCAATACATTTCAGATGACATATTAAAAATATCTTATCTGAATACAACAAAACCAGAAATCAATAGGAAAAAAAATTAAAAATGTGTCACATATTTGGAAATTAAGAAGGACAATTCCAAATAATTCATAGGTTGGAGAAAAAGATCACAACAGATAATGGAAAATATTTTAAATGTAATTTTGAAAATGAGGACACACAACATGTCACAAATTGTGGGATGAAGCTAAAAGTGTGATTAGGAGGAGAATTATAGTATTGAATAAATGTATTAAAGAATAGGAAATGTCTCAAATCAGTGGAATGTTTGCATTCAATGAACTCTGAAAAAGGAAGCAAATGAAACCCAAACAAGCAAAAGGAAAGAATGAATGAAGAGAGTGTGGTTATCACTAAAACAGAAAACAGAAATATGAAGAGTAAATTCAATGAAATCATTAGTGAGAAGATAAATAAAATTGAAAAGAAAATTGCTTGATTGATCAAAAAAATATTAACAATATTAGGATGAAAAAGGACACATCATCATAGATCCCACAGCTGTTAAAGGATATTAGAAGACTATTATGCACAATGTTATGGGATAAATTTCAAAACTTTGGTAAAATGGACAAATTCCTTGAAAGATGAACTACCATAAATTCAAGAAGAAATAGAATAGCCTATACCTCTTAAGGAAATTAAACATGTTCACCCTAGAGTGGGGGGTTTGTCAAACAACGTTTAAACTCTTACTCAGACACCCAAAGCAGTTCTCTTATCTCAAAGACAATTCCAACTTTCCATTCACTTGGGCTCCAACATTGGAGATATCCTTCACTCACTGGTAGTCTCATAGTTTACATCAAGTTGGTCTGGAAATCATGTCATTTCTACTTTCAAATTATTTCCAGAATCCAACTTCTTCTCTCTACCTCCATTGCTTCCATCTTGTCTGACTCTCCCATAGTCTCTCTCCTGGATTAGTGATGGGCATCTCTGAGGCTCCTCCCAGGTGAGGCTGATGCTGCTGGTCCAGGGACCATACTGGGGCAGTAAGGCTCTAGAGTGTGTTTGAAATTGAAAGATATTTGAGAGGAGAAGAGAGAGGGAAAATAGGCTGTGAATAATAGGATATAAAGCAATCTACATGCAGCACATGAGAGAAAGCATTAGAGACAGACTGACTGAGAGGAATTTCCAGGCTGCCTGCCCGCCCCCCCCACTCCCGCTTACTTCCATCATTTTCCCCTTGAGTTTATTCTCAACATGACAATCAGGTCACACCATTGTCTAATCCTGGTTCAGCAGGTCTGTTGTGGGACATGAGAGTCTGCATTTCTGATGAGCTCCCAGTGATGTTGATGCTGCTGGTTCAGGAACCACACTTTGTGTAGCAAGGATCTGGGAAACCAGCTGTGGTACCTTGGGCAAGCCATCTCACTTCTCTAGGCTTCAGCTGTCTCAGATGCAAAATTTAAAAAGTTCATCTAGACAATTTCACATTCCTTTCATGCTATCACGTTCGATAGATTATCTGTAAAAACAGCTGCCAACAGCTCCTCTCATCCTACTTGCTCTTCTGCGATGTGACTTTGCTGTTCCTCTAGTTGAGAGGCAGAATTCCTCCTCTTAAATATGGCTTGATCTGGAGCTTGTTTGTATTAGGAGAATGTGGCAGAAGTAAAGCTGCATGACTTCCAGGTCCAGGCCTGAGGAAGCCTAGCAGCTTTCATTTTTCCTTCTTAGGACCCAGCTGCCATGTAAAGATGGCTGAATATGGAGACAGAGAGAGTCAGCCTACCCACAGCTCTAGGCACTGCACATGAGAGGCCAGATATGTGGGCATAACCATCTTGTATGCTCCACCTCCAGGTGACTTTCTACTTTATGCAGCTACACAAGTGACCCCAGTCAAGATCTCAGGCAGCAGATAAACCCCCTGCTGAGGCCAATTTGCAGAATTATGAGAAGTAATAAATCTCTTTTGTTTTCAGCCATTATGATTTGCGGAAGCTTGACACAAACCAATTGATAGCTGATACACATGTTTTACCCACATAGGGGATAATATAAATTTCCAAGACCAGAACAGTTGGAAGAAGTATAAAGGAACAAGTCTATCAAATGGAAGTCAGAATATATGATGAGAGATGACTTTTGCATTTATAGAATTCTTAATGAGGATCTTTCTTCTGTACTCAATCCATCTTAGTAAATATTGATCCGGGACTACTTGGGATACAAGAAAGGTTGGGGATGTAATTCCAAAAAATATGAAATATATTTGGGGATACTGGTATGTTAAAAAGAAAATAATTAAAGAACACATATCAGGTAAGAGCCAAGATGGTGGCGTAGGCAGACTCTGAACTCACATCCTCCCACGGACACAACCAATTTACAACTACTCACACAACCAACTTACAACTACTCGTGGAAAAATTACTTCTGAGAGAGAACTGAAAACTGGATAAGAGGAACTCATGCAACAAAGGACAATCCTAACTGAGGTGGAAGAGGCAGAAACTCCCTTCTGCAGAGAAAAAATGCTGCCATCACAAGCCGCCAGCTTCATGGCTGCCCAGGAGCAGCCCAAAGGTATGAGCCCTACCCAGGGGAGCAGGGCCCTGAGCAGGGGAGCGCCCTCACTGTGGGCATTTTGTGGACCCAGAACAATTGAGACAAGTGGCATAGTATCTGACTTTGCCTGCTACTAAAACATTGGGGAGTGCCCCCAGAAAACGTGGTTCACAAAGAAATTAAAACCAGCTCTTAAAGGGCCCATGTGCAAACTCACCCATTTCAGAAAGCACCCTAAAATCACCAGAAAGAAAGGTGCATAGTGCTTTGGTGATAAGAGACTCACCTGATAAGCCCTGAGTGCATCTGGGTGAGAGGTGAGACCTCTCCAGGGACGGGGACATTGGCGGTGGCCATTGTTGTGGCCTGGTGTGGGCATGCTGACAGAGATGACATTGGAGTACTCCCTGGGGCCTGCTAGCCCAGGTGTGCCCCACCCACTAGAGCACCAATTTAATCTAGCTCAGCCAGGGCGGGCAGCCCACCCTAGAGACTGGCCCCATCCAACAACAAGCCCTCAGGCAACATGTGGGCCTGCATAGATTGGTGACTGGATTCTCTGCAGCCTGGCAACTGAGCCCAATTCAGTGGGGCAGGGCATGCACAAGAAGCAGGTGGAGAGTGTGGGGCAGTGGTGGAGTGTGTGGGGATCCAACTGTGGAGAGACTGGGTCCAATTCAGGAGGTCGGGGCACACACACGGGGCAGGACTGTGTTGACTGTGTGTGTGGACCTGTGGGCAGCAGGGCTTGTCAGCTGCAGAAGACTTGTGCTTCTCAAAACCCACATAGGGGGTTTGCCCCACCTTACAAAGTCTGAAACAATTGGGTGCGCCTGTGCCTGAGGCCAGCCCCACACAGCTGCAATCCTCAGAGAGCTGACAAGAGACCTAAAGGCTGGAGGTTTATAGCAATTGTAAGGCCCTGAGCCTAACAACCTTCCACGCTGGGAGCCTACTAACTTAAAAGAAATACTGCAACACAAATGTGGTACTAGAACTTGCAGCCAACTGTCCTGGGGGTCCCCATCCCTGATAAAGAGACTGAAGGGCCCACAACAACTACAAACACCTGAGAATTACAACAGCTGCCCAGGAGCATAACTCAGCCTACCTGGGCGCAACAACAGGTTGCCACAAGAGGCCACAATAGAAGGACACATGTAGCCCAGATAGGGGTCACTCTTGAAACAGTGAGAACTGATGAAGCGTACTGCAGGCCTCCTAAGCCATCACTTACATAAGGTCACATATCCAAGAGCAGGAGACGTAGCTGACCTACCTAACACATAGACACAAGCACAGGGAAAGAGGCAAAATGAGGAGACAAAGGAATACATTCCAAGTAAGGGAACAGGACAAAACCCCAGAAAAGAAACTAAGTGAAACAGAAATGAGCAACCTACCTGACAGAGAGTTCAAACTAAGAGTGTTAAGATGCTCACTGATGTGGGGAGAAGAATAGATGAACTCAGTGAGAATGTCAACAAAGAAATGGAAGATATAAAAAAGAACCAATCAGAAATGAAGAATACAATACTGGAAATGAAAAATTCGCTAGAGGAACTCAAAAGCAGAGTAGAGGATACAGAAGAATGGATCTGTGAGCTGGATGAAAGACTAGAAGAAATTACCCAAGCTGAACAGGAAAAAGAGAAAAGAATTAAAAAGAGTGAGGACAGTCTAAGGGACCTCTGGGACAACATCAAGCACACTAACATCTGTGTTATATGTGTCCCAGAAAGAGAAGAGCAAGACAAAGGGGCAGAGAACCTATTTCAAGAAATAATATATGAAAACTTCCCTAACCTAAGGAAGGAAACATACATCCAGGTACAGGAAGCACAGAGAGCCCCAAACAACATAAAACCAAAGAGGCCCACACCACAACACATCATAATCAAAATGTCCAGAATTAAAGATAAAGAGAGAATCCTAAAAGCTGCCAGAGAAAGACAAGTTACATACAAGGGAAGCCCCATAACGCTGTCAGCTGACATCTCAGCAGAAACATTACAGGCTAGAGGAGAGTGGTACAATATATTTAAAGTGCTAAAGGAAAAAACTGACAGCCAAGAATATTCTACCCAGCAAGGTTATCATTCAAAATGGAAGGAGAGATCAAAAATTTCCCAGAAAAGCAAAAATTAAAGGAGTTTGTCAACAAGAAACCAGTGTTACAAGAAATGTTAAAGGGATTGATTTAAGGGGAAAAGAGAAGACAACAAACAGGAAAAATTATCTATTTCCATGATAAGAGGGTAATGGATACAAATGCACAAAAAAGAGGTTAGATATGACATCAAAAACATAAAAGGAGGGAGGAAGGGAGTTAAAAGAGTAGAGCTTTCAGACAGATATCAAACTGAAGAGACCATCAATTCTGTATAGAAGGAGAAAGGAACAGAGAAGCACTACTAAAACACTGAGAAAAAAAGTTAAAAAATGGCAGTAAGTACACACTTATCAATAGTTACTTTAAATGTCAATGTACTAAATGCCCCAACTAAAAGATATAGGGTGGCTGATTGGATAAAACAACAAGACCCATATATATGCTGCATACAAGAGACACACCTCAGAACTAAAGACACTCACAACTGAAAGTGAAGGAATGCAAAAAGATACTCCATGCAAATGGCAATGAACAGAAAGCTGGGGCAGCAATACTCATATCAGACAAAATACTTTAAAACAAAAACTGTAAAAACAGACAGAAAAGGGCATTACATAATGATCAAGGGAACAATCCAACAAGAGGATATAACACTTGTAAATATCTACGCGCCCAATGTAGGTACACCTAAATATATAGAACAATTATTAACAGACATAAAAAGAGAAATAGCCAGTAACACAATAATAGTAGGGGACTTGAACACTCCACTTACACCAATGGATAGATCAACCAAACAGAAGATCAATAAGGAAACATTGGCCTTAAATGACACACTAGAACAGAACAGATGGACCTAGCAGATATATACAGAGCATTCCATCCAAAAATTGAAGAATACAAGTTCTTTTCAAATGCACATGGAACATTCTCCAGAATTGATCACATATTGGGCCACAAAACGTGTCTACATAAATTTAAGAAGATTGAAATAATACCAATCATCTTTTCTGACCACAACGGTATAAAACTAGAAATCCACTATAGGAAGAAAATCAGAAAAGACACAAATATGTGGAGATTAAACAAAATGCTACTGAACAATGACTGGGTCAATGAAGAAATCAAAGAAGATATCAAAAAATACCTAGAGTCAAATGAAAATGAAAATACGACATGCCAGAATTTATGGGATACAGCAAAAGTGGTTCTAAGAGGGAAGTTTATAGCAATACAGGCCTATCTCAACAAATAAGAAAAATCTCAAATAAACAGTCTAACAATGCACCTAAAGCAACTGGAAAAAGAAGAACAAACCAAACCCCAAATCAGTAGAAGAAGGGAAATAATAAAAATCAGAGCAGAAATAAATGAAATAGAGACTAAAAAAACAATAGAAAAAATTAATAAAACCAAGAGCTGGTTCTTTGAAAAGATGAACAAAATTGACAAACCTTTAGCTAGACTCACCAAGAAAAAAAAGATAAGGCTCAAATAAGTAAAATCAGAAATGAAAGAGGAGAAATTATAACAGACACCTCAGAAATACAAAAGATTATAAGGGAATACTATGAAAAGTTATATGCCAACCAACTCAACAATCTGGAAGAAATGGATAAATTCTTAGAATCACACAACCTTCCAAAACTGGATCAAGAAGTAGAGAATTTGAATAGACCAATCACCAG
The DNA here is from genome assembly GCA_028646465.1 of Rhinoceros unicornis. NCBI lineage: Eukaryota > Metazoa > Chordata > Mammalia > Perissodactyla > Rhinocerotidae > Rhinoceros > Rhinoceros unicornis. The sequence goes on along the minus strand of JAQQSS010000042.1, from coordinate 1,397,439 downwards.
TAAGGAAATCAAAACTGTAATCAAAAACCTCTGCCAAAATAAAAGTCCAGGACCAGACGGCTTCCCTGGTGAATTCTACCAACATTCAAAGAAGACTTAATACCTGTCCTTATCAAACTCTTCCAAAAAATTGAGGAGGTGGGGAAGCTCCCTAATTCATTCTACGAAACTGACATTACCCTGATACCAAAATCAGACGTGAAAACACAAAAAAAGAAAATTACAGGCCTCTATCACTGATGAACATCGATGCAAAAATCCTCAACAAAATACTAGCAAATCTCTTACAACAACACGTTAAAATGATTATACACCATGATCAAGTGGGATTTATTCCAAGTATGCAGAGATGGTTCAACATTCACAAATCAATCAATGTAATACACTACATTAATAAAATGAGGAATAAAAATCACGTGATCATCTCAATAGATGCAGAGAAAGCATTTGACAAGATACAACATCCATTTATGATAAAAACTCTGAATAAAATGGGGAGAGAAGGAAAGCAACTCAACATAATAAAGACCATATATGAGAAACCCACAGCTAATATCATCCCCAATGGTGGAAAACTGACAGCTTTCCCTCTAAGAACACGAACCAGACTAGGATGCCCACTCTCACCACTCCTATTTAACATAGTATTGGAAGTCCTAGCCAGAGCAATTAGGCAAGAGAAAGAAATAAAAGGGATCCAAATTGGAAAGGAAGAAGTGAAACTGTCACTATTTGCAGATGACATGATTTTGTTTATTGATGTTTTAATGGTTTCTAGCATTGTGAAATTTTGTGTTGTACATTTTTGTTTGTCCATCAAGATATATATGACTCCCTTCACTCTTGGTGACCACCCCCCACCCCCACTGCCCCTGGTCACCACAGTCCAGTTTTCTCTCTCCATGTGTTGATTTATATTCCACATATGGGTGAGATCATACAGTGTTTGTCTTTCTCTTTCTGGCATATTTTACTTAACATAATACGCTCCAGGCCCATCCATCTTGTTGCAGATGGGACGATTTTGTCTTTTTTTAGGGCTGAGTAGTATTCCATTGTGTATATATACCACATTTTCTTAATCCAATCGTCAGTCGAGGGACACTTAGGTTGCTTCCACTTCTTGGCTATGGTGAATAATGCTGCAATGAACATAGGCGTGCATAAGCCTCTTTGGGTTGTTGATTTCAGGTTCCTTGGATAAATTCCCAGTAGCGGGATGGCTGGATCATAGGGCATCTCTATGTTTAATTCTTTGAGGAATCTCCATACCGTTTTCCATAGAGGCTGCACCAATTTGCATTCCCAACAGCTGTGTATGAGGGTTCCTGTTT
>JAQQSS010000042.1:1377141-1395605 GCA_028646465.1 Rhinoceros unicornis | reverse complement strand
ACTCGCATACACTGCTGGTGGGAGTGCAAACTGGTGCAGCCACTATGGAAAACAGTATGGAGATTCCTCAAAAAATCAAGGATAGAACTACCATATGATCCAGCTATTCTGTTGAGGATTTTTGCATCTATGTTCATCAGCGATATTGGCATGTATGTTTCCTTCTTTGTATTGTCCTTGTCTGGCTTTGGTACCAGGATGATGTTGGCTTTGTAGAATGTGTTAGGAAGTGTTCTATCTTCCTCTATTTTTTGAAATAGTTTGAGAAGGATAGGTATTAAATCTTCTTTGAAGGTATGGTCAAATTCTCCCGAGAAGCCGTCTGGCCCTGTGCTTTTACTTTTTGGGTGGTTTTTGATTACTGTTTCAATCTCTCTACTTGACACTGGTCTATTCAGATTCTCTATTTCTTCTTGGTTTAGTTTTGGGAGGTTGTGTGAGTTTAAGAATTTATCCATTTCTTCTAGATTGTCCAGTTTGTGGGCATGTAGTTTTTCATAGTGTTCTCCTATAATCCTTTGTATTTCTGTGGTATCCATTGTAATTTCTCTTTAATTTCTGATTTTTATTTATTTGAGCCTTTTCTCTTTTTGTCTTAGTGAGTCTGGCTAAGGGTTTGTCAATTTTTTTTATCTTATCAAAGAACCAACTCTTTGTTTCATTGATTCTTTCTACTTTTTTTGGTTTCAATTTTATTTATTTATGCTCTAATTTTTATTATTTCTCTCCTTCTACTGACGTTGGGCTTTGGTGGTTCTTCTCCTTCTAGTTTTGTTAGGTGTAGTTTAAGGTTGCTTATTTGGGCTTTTTCTTGTTTGTTAAGGTGGGCCTTTATTGATAGGTGTTTCCGTCTCAAGACTACTTTTGCTGCATCCCATATTAGTTGCTATGGGGAATTTTCATTTTTGTCTCCAGATATATTTTTATTTCTCCTTTAATTTCATCAGTGATCCATTGGTTCTTTAGTAGCATGTTGTTTAATATCCACATCTTTGTCACTTTATCTGTTATTTTCTTTGTAGTTGATTTCTAGTTTCATAGCTTTATGGTTAGAAAAGATGCTTGTTATGATTTCCATTTCCTTAAATTTATAGAGGCTTGCCTGGTTTCCCAACATATGGTCTATCCTTAAGAATGTTCCATGCGAGCTTGAGAAGAATGTGAGTCAGCTGCTTTTGGATGGAGTGCTCTGTATATATATCTATTGAGTCCATCTCGTCTAGTTGTTCATATAAGTCCACTATTTACTTATTGACTTTCTATCTGGATGATCTATCTATTGATGTAAGTGAGGTATTAAGATCCTCTACTATTATTGTGTTGTTGTTGATATCTCCTTTTAGGTTTAATAGTTGCTTTATGTGCTTTGGTGCTCCTATCTTGGGTGCATAAATATTTATAATTGATATGTCTTTGTGATGGAGTGTCCCTTTTATCATTATATATTGTCCTTCTTTGTCTCTCTTAACCTGTTTTATCTTGAATTCTACTTTGTCTGATATAAGTATGGCAACACCTGCTTTCTTTAGTTTGCCATTAGCTTGGAGTACTATCTTCCATCCTTTCACTCTGAGCCTGTGTTTGTCTTTAGAGCTGAGACATGTTTCCTGGAGGCAGCATATTGTTGGGTCTTGCTTTTTAATCCATCCCTCCATTCTGTGTCTTTTGATTGCAGAATTCAATCCATTTACCTTTAGAGTGGTTATTGATGTATGAGGGCTTAATGCTGCTATTTTATCACTTATTTTCTGGTTCTTTTGCATTTCCTTTGTTTCTCGTCCTGTGTGTTTCAGACTACAAATTCGTTTGGTAGTTCTGTATGATGACTCTTTTAGTTTTCTCTTTATTTATCATATGTGATCCTGTTCTAATTATTTTTTAGTGGTTACCATGGGGTTGTATAAAAAATCTCATGGAGGAGATAGTTCATTATCTCATGACCTCTTATTTCCTTAGACTAAGTCAATTCGATCCCTTTACTCTTCCCCTTCTAAGTTATTACTATTGCAACTTATTCCATTTTTTGTTGTGAATCTGTGTTTAAAGTGATGAGGTTATATTTATTTTTGGTGTTTTCCTTTCTTTGATCTTTGATTTTGGTATTTATTTTTTTTCTGATTTTGTCTACCTATTTTTCTCCTTGCTCAAAGCTTTGAATTCCCTTTCTCTCTTTTTTTCAAGCATGAGGGCCTTCTTGAGCATTTCTTGTAATGGGGGTCTTGAGGTCATAAACTCCCTTAGCTTTTGCTTGTCTGGGAAAGTTATTATTTCTCCACCATATTTGCAGGATATTTTCACTGGTTAGTGTATTCTTGGCTGAAAGCTTTTGTCTTTCAGAATTTTGCATATATCATTCCTGTCATTCCTAGCCTGTAAAGTTACTTTTGAGAAATTCTTTGTCACTGACTTTTGCCAGATTTACTACTATATGCCTTGGAGAGTGTCTTTTCATATTGATATATTTAGGAGATCTCTTGATTTCCGTCTCTGGTGTTTCCAGCTCCTTCCCCAGATTTGAGAAGTTCTCAGCTATTATTTCCTTGAATAAGCTCTCTTTTCCGGTTTCCCTCTCTTATCCCTCAGGAATACCTATAATAATTATGTTGCATTTCCTAATTGAGTCAGATATTTCTTGGAGAATTTCTTCATTTCTCTTTAGTCTTAGTTCTCTCTCCTCCATCTGGAGGATATCTGCATTCCTATCCTCAATAATGCTAATTCTTTCCTCCATATTGTCAGCTCTGTTCTTTAAAGATTCCAGATTTTCCTTTATCTCTCCCATTGTGTTTTTCATCTCCAACCATACTGATTTTTTTTTTATGGTTTCAGTCTCTTTTATGAAGAAATTCCTGATATCACTGAATTGTTTATCTGTGTTCTCTTGTAATTTGTTGAGGTTTTTTGTGATAGCTATTTTGAATTCTCTGTAACTTAGGTTATGTTTCTTTGCCTACAGGGTTGATTTCTGGGCGCTTGTCATTTTCCTTCCAGTCTGGAGATTTAACGTATTTTTGCATTGTGCCTGATGAGGTTGTCTTGTTTATCCTCATCGTAACAATATCTAGTTGCAGTTACCACCTGCTGCCACTGGGTTGGGGTCAAGGGCTGTGTATTCTGAGCCTACTGCAATCTGTGAGTGCTCTGGCTGACCAGTTGTAGTGGAGCACCACATGTGTGGAGGGCAGGGGCTCTCTCTTTTGCCTGCCTGATCCCGGGGGGCTTCTCTTCTTCCCTCACTTTCTGCTCTCCTGGGGTGCTCAGATGGCACTCCCACAACAGGTCCATCTCCTCCGTATGGGATTTTCCCAGAGGCTGAGATAGGACTCAGAGATCAACGGTTTTCCCTCAGAGGGCCACCTGTACCCTGTCTCTCTCTCTTGGAGCCTCATGGTCTTGGAGGGGAAGGGCTCTTTCTTTCACCTGCCCGATCCTGGGGGCTTCTTGTTCTTCTCTTTCTATCTGCTATCCCGAGGTGCTCAGATGTTGACAGCACTGCTGCAACAGTTCAGACTCCTCAATATGGGATTTTCCCATAGGCTGAGAGAGGTTGGAGAACAATGGTTTTCCCTCAGATGGCCTCCCCTCCCTCCTCTCTGGGAGCCATGCAGACCCAGAGTCGCCAATGGGATGGGCAGGGGGAGGATTTCTGCTTATCTCTCCCCACTTCCTCTGGAGGATCCAGCACATACACTCTCAGATATGCTGCTATCTTTCAGATGTCCTTTGCATTGTGTGAGTGTCCTTTGTTTGTACGTGAATGTTGTTTTTGTTGTATCTTATCTGGGAGAGTTTACAGGAAGCTCACTCTGCCATGATGCTAACATCCAGCAAATAAACCCATTAATTTTTAATTTTAGTTTCTCCTTGACTGTTTAAGGGAATAATGTAGGATTTTACCAAAAAAGACCCCTGAGTTTCATCAACTCTCAGAGGGGCCCAAATGGGGGCATTTAAATTGATGTTGAAGAAAATTTGCATAGGGCTTTTGAAAACAATCTCTTTTCCAGTGTCCTGCTTGACTACAGATGAAACATGGACCCTGGGCTTATCAAATTGATGGTGTAATGGTGTAGGATATAGTAGGGGAGGCATAGATGTTGTTTTCAATACATTTTATGTCTAACTTTTCATTAGCCTTTTGCAATGAATCTTTCAATGCAGCTATTTTGGAATCCTGAAGACTGTTGGAAGCTTCTACATACCATTAAAATAGGCATTTAATATTGTTTGTTCAATTTGGGATGCCTCGATCTCAAGTGCATTTCTTAATTGATCAATCTGTTCTAAACAGAATGTTTCCCATAACAGCCATTGTTAAAACATTCCCATTTCGCTAAATATCTGAAGTTTTGGGAACTATAATTCTTAAACAGTTGTGCTGGAAGGTGGTGTGCTCAATTCTTTGGATATAAAAGATTCTATTTCTTTTAGATATGATTTTGGGTTTCTTGGAGCCAAACTAATTCTTTATCTACACAGAAGAAGACAAACACTCCTGTGAACCTCAATATATTGGCAGTAACCAAGAGATGTTGCTGTTTTCTGGCCAAAAGAAGTCCCTGTGTGTACCACTAACAATTCCTGTGCAACCACAAACTAGAGAAAGGATGGGACCAGCAAACCTCAAGGAATGGGGACTGCAAACTTATTCCAAACAAGATGGAGAACTATAGCAGCCACCCACAGTTCCCAATGTGAAATCTAGGGAAGGATTCCAAACAAATGGAGAATTTCAGACTCAACTGACAGTAGTTCACAATGTGGAATCTGGGGACAGAATAATGGCTGGAATTTTCCAAAATATTGACAGAAACAAGAGATATTACTGCATCCTGGGAACTGTGATCTGAAAGGCTAGGTATTTGGCTCTGGGCAGAACTGTCAGTCAGCTCAATATCTGGTCAGAACCATCTACCAGCTCAAGGTGACCTGCCCTATAAAGGAAATCCAATTAGATTAAGAGATCAAATGCAAAGAGAGTGGATGTCAAACCTTGAGGAACTTACCAAAGTCTCTTGGAAATGGTGAGAAAGACAGTGAACTCAAAATGGAGTTGGCAGGCACCATACTTGTGTTTCAAGTTGTCCCCAGATGCTGTCAGAAGTTTGCTTCAGTCCTGCTGCTGCCACCAAATCTGTTAAGAAAGAAAATTCCACCAAGCAAATTTAAATATCTAATTGGCTTTATTAGATAATTTAGGAATTATGCAGCATCCCATCTAGCAACTAGAAGGGCACTCCAAGGAGTTGTACAAATGGAAGGTTTTTTTTTTGTTTTTGTAGGAAAGAAGATGGAGCAGAGAAGTTATTAGCAAAAGGAAATAAAGGATTATTTTGGGCAAAGACAGTTTCTATTTAAAGAGAGAGGAATAGCAAGGGTTTTGCAATGCTGATTACCTCACTAGTGTTGATGAGTAAATTTCAAGTTGACTACTTTAAAGGCCACATTTCTGGGATGGGTTGAAACTGCAATTAATTCTTGGTTTACTGTTGTGGGAGAGAAATGACTCCGTTTGGGCCTGCTGCCTCTTTTTTAACACTGGATCATTTTACTGGATTCTTCCTTTCTCTTGTTCCTATCTGAGATCTTTTGTTTTTATTTTATCTTAAGTATGTCAAAGCAAAATAACCAATAACCATTCTACAGATAAGAAAAATAGGTGACTTTTACTTGAGGCAGAGTGAGGATTATAACCCAGAAAAGAGTTTTTCAGAGAGGAAGACAGCATTCTAGGGAAATATGGTTTTCAGTACAGTCTTATACATTTTTAGGACAAAGAATATACATTAAACTCACCCAAGACACATATTCATCAAAATTTCAAAGAGGTATTCAGTTACAAATTAGCAGGTCAACGTGACCTTGATGTCCAGAGAAGAAACTAATTATAGGAGTACTAATATAGGCATTCAGATAGGGCATTACCAATATAATGTTACTGGCTTTGTAGGAGGGGAAATATGAATTCTCTATTTTTTTTCTTTTTGGTGAGGAAGATTAGCCCTGAGCTAACACCTGTTGCCAATCCTCCTCTTTTTGTTGAGGAAGATTAGCCCTGAGCTAACATTGTGCCCATCTTCCTCTACTTTATACATGGGATGCCACCACAGCATGGCTTCATAAGTGGTATATAGGTCTGCACCTGGGATCTGAACCTGTGAACCCTGGGCCGCCAGAGCGGAGCATGCAAACTTAACCACTATACCACTGTGCTGGCCCCCAAAATAGGTTCTTTGAAATGATACTTCAGAATGAAAAGCTTTTCAAACTTTTAAAGCTCTTGAGATCTGTTGGCAAACTGTTGTGCAGAAAAACTATATCTACGTGATCTCCTACCATCCATCTCCTTTATGATTCCATGGCCAGCATTAACTAATATCATCTTTGTAGGGTTTTCAACTTTGATAAGCGAAAAACAGTATCACATTTATAGCTATTTGATCCCCAATGAGATTAACTTAATATGTTTATCAGCCATTTGTATTTCTTTGTTTTGTGAATCAACTGTTTATTTCATCATCATTTGTTTTAGTTGGTGTGTCAGTCTTTTTTATATCAATTTGTAAGCATTCTTTGTATATTATGGAATAAATTCAATGTTGTCAAATTTGTTACAAATACATGACCCCTTCTTTCCATCATGACAATGAAAAATGTCTCCAGATATTGACAAGTGTCGCTTGGGCATCAATATATCTCCCAGCTGAGAACAATTGTGTGAGAGCAATAAGTTGTGTAAATAGTGGACTGTGAGAGGACAGATGAGGTGAAGTGAATAGAAAAGAATTCTATTTAGTATAAATGGTGATAAATAATTTTACAAGAGTATCTGCTCAATATTTCCTTTCCAGACAAGAGCTCTTCTCTTTTTGAAATATTAGTCTTCATGCTCATTCCTTTTGCTCCTCATAATAGAAAGTTTGTGAATCTTTGATATAAATATAGCCCAATAACTATTTCCAACTATATAGCCAACTATTCTAACTATTTGGCTATGTTTTATTGTGCAGTAGAGAGATTTTGTAAATGAATTTTAAATAGTCTTTAAAATAGTCTCTTAAATTATTTAATCACACCTTGAATTTCTTGATTATTGATAAGAACATTGTGATTAAGTAAGGTTTAAAACTGTCCCTTTTAGGCTTTTAAAGCTCTGGTTTAAGTTAACTCCTAAGTACTTGTAACTACAGTTTTATATAAAGAAAATTACCTCCATTTTTCTACTCTGTAATATGGGAAATAGCCACAGGGGAAGGTGAAAATAATATATCACAGAGGGAGATTTCAAGATAAGTAGCTGTGTTATGAATATCCTTTGGCATCCTAAATAGTCCTTTAAAGTTTTATGGGTTAGCTTTTGAGCTATAATTGTTGTCAGTACTAAAACCAGTGTTGATCAGCTAGCTAAGCTTTCAGGAGCAAGAGAGGGGTTTATCATCTTGGTGCCTGTTTTTGTAAACGAAGTCATGGGGAGAACAGAACAATATAGTGCAAAAAACCCATCTGTTTCTGCTGACATGTAAAGGACGAGAATAGAATTAAGCTATAAATACAGCCTGGAGATTGTCATTTTCTCTTCTCCATGGATGCAACAGCATAAGGGGTACACATGATTCTCTAGGATCTAAAAACATAGAGATTGAATTGGCCTGTTGCTTCTGGTGAGATATTACCCTCTAGAGGCTGACCAAAATTCACAGCTCCATCTTCTGAATTAACTGATCAAACAGGAGTGAGGAGGTTGTACAATTTGGAGACAGATTAAAGGTATCCTGAAGGAGAATCATGGCTGAAGGTGTTAAATGGTAAGAAAAATCTGATCAGGATGCAGATGGTTCAATAAGAATGATCTCAGAAATCCAATTCAATCAACAGTCTTTTCTGAGAGCCTACTATGTTTCAAGTATGAGGGACTATAAAGGTATGACTTATTTCCTGTCTCCAAATAGCTTACAATCTATTTGGAAAGAAGACAAATACTTGAAAAGGTAAGCAGCAATAAAAGATTTCAGCAAAAGTAGCAGTAAGACCACATGATAATACATCTTCAATTGCCAACTTTGTGATGTCAGCCTTAAACAGGAGTTCAGAGAAAGGAAAGGGAAGGATAGCCTGGGGAGAGCAAGGAAATATTTGTAAACAAGGAAAAATCTCAGCTGAGTGTTCAAGATGAGGATGACTTTATAGGAAAGTAGAGGTGGGGACCTTCCCAGTCAGTAGAACAATATCAATTTATTAAAAAACTTGGAGGTGAGGGGCTGGCCCTGTGGTTGGTGGTTAAGTGCGCGTGCTTGGCTACTTGTGGACCGGGTTCGGATCCTGGGTGTGCACCGATGCACCGCTTCTCTGGACATGCTGAGGCTGCGTCCCACATACAGCAACTAGAAGGATGTGCAACTATGACGTACTACTATCTAATGGGGCTTTGGGGAAAAAGAGGAGGAGGATTTGCAATAGATGTTAGCTCAGAGCCAGTCTTCCTCAGCAAAAAGTGGAGGATTAGCATGGATGTTAGCTCAGGGCTGGTCTTCCTAACAAAAAAAAAACAAACAAAACTTGGAGGTGAGAAAATGCAGTGTGATCAGGAGCAGAGAAGCTTCAGATGTGGAGGAAAGAAATGATGTAGGAGAGTGGGTGAACAGCATGACTTGCATAAACACTCTGAAGTTCATGGTAGACCTCTGCTCTCCAGCCCTTCTCTACAATGGTATCACTTTTTCTACACAAGAATATGTTCCTTCAATGCAGGTGCTTTAATTTACATAACTGAATTAAAATTTAAAGGTCCCATTAGACATTGCTGTTTAGGGACACACTGTGAGGCATACTTAACTCTCCTTGTATCTTTGAGGACAATTTTTTCAAATCACAAATTTTAGAAATTGTTATAAAGCATTTTAGCACTCACTTAACCCAAAGGCTGAGATTCTGTTTCATGTGATGGTCTCAGCTCTGCTCTCCTCTCTGTGTAGGCGTTACCCTCACTTTCAAGATGGCAGCATATCAAGATGGCAACCCAGTTCTGTCTACCTGTCTACCAGTCTACCAGAAAATATCAAAGGAAGAGAAAGCAGCTCTGCCTATAACTCTCCAGGTAGTAAGATCTTTTTGGATGCACCCAGGAAACTTCCCCTCCAGTCTCCTTGGCCTGAATTACATCATATACTCCTTTCTGAGCTTGCCTCTGTAGGCTTGGGTGTGCCATACTCTGATTGGCTGAGGCCTGGCTTCTGAAACCACATGCCTGCAGGAGTGATGGGCTGGACTTGACTGATCTAGACCAATCAGGGCCACTCCTCTGCTGGGATGAATCCCCAAAGCACTGGGGAGCTACACAGTAGAGGAGGGAAGGAATGGATGTTGGGGAAAACCACAGGATCCAGGCATTCATATTGTAATTGTGGGACAAGTATGGAACTTTCTGTACAAATTTTCCTCCTAAAAAACTGCCATTGTTATTCTTACACATTTACTTACCTGTGTTAATTTTAAGATCATTTAGCCAAATGCTAGCAGAAGATCCTTTTCAGATTTTGAATCAATTTTAGTGAAAATAACAGAATTGACCCCTTTACAGAGCTGATCCTTTTTATTCTTGAACATAGTTTGTTGCTACAGTTGTTTAGGCCTTTTATTTCTGTTACTGTTCTATGCTTTTCTTCATATATGGCTCTTCATGACTATTTTCTTTGTCACAGACATTTTATATTAGGTTTATGCCAAGGTATTTTACAGTTTTTCTTACTATCGAAAATGGGGTCTATTTTTCTATTACATATTCTAACTGATAAGAATGTGACATTTGAGGTTTTACTGATTATGTGTTATATCTTATCACTAAAACTTGCTGAATTTTCATATAAATTCTAATTATACATTATCTTGACTACTATAGTACCTTCAAGTAGTGACGATATTGTCTCTTTCTTTATAATCCTAAAACTTTTTTTCATCTTCTTAAATTACTCCATTAGCTGGAGTCTCTAATACAATGTTGCATATCTGTTGAATGTATGCTGGCAGCAGGTATTTTTAGCTGTTTCTGGATTTTCACTGGCATACATGTTAAATTGAACTGTGAAGTAGATTGTTTTCTGTACATTTTTTTAGTTTGCTTTTAGTGGCATGGAGTGGATTCTGAATCCTAGTGACCCTGTGTACAGGGTGGAACCTGTACAGTGGAACCTGTGTACAGTGGAACCCTGCCCCATCTTTTTACACCATCCTCTCACCTTCCAGTGCTATATCAGACAATGCTCCACTGCTACTATGGGATTGTCATGGGATTTTTTGGAAGTGGGTGATCAGGTCCTTTTTCCTAGTTTGTCTTAGTCTGGAAGATCTGCTGAACCTTGTACACCTCAGGTGACCCTGCTGGTATTTGAAATACCAGTGGCATAGCTTTCAGCATCACAGCCATATGCAGTCTCAGGCAGGCACCACAGTATGACAACCAACGGAGAGGTGATGTGATTTCCTGACTGGGAAGTGAACCTGGGCCGTGTGGTGAGAGGGCCAAATCTCAATCACTAGACCATTTTTAGTAGGCACCCTTTTATTGACCAAGAAATGTTTCTTCTTTTCATTTTTCTTATGATTAGGTGTTCAATAGTAGTAAATGCTTTTTCTGCTGTAATTAGGATAATTTTTACATCTGAATTCATAAATAAACTTGATCTTTTTTTCTTATGTTATTTTTCTTTGGTTTTGGTTTTATGATTATGTTAGCCATTTGAAATAAGTTGACAATCTGGACATCTTTTGACACAAAATAAAACAATTTTTGTAAAATAGGTGTCATTTTAGTGGAAGTTGAAAGTGTCCATTAAAATTACTAGATTAGTGATGGTTTTAGTAAGAGCTTGGACTAGTGGTTCAATTGATTTTATGTTCGCTGGTCTAGTAAAGATTTCAGTTGTTTATATCTTTGTTAGAAGCTTATTTCCTCTGTTTTACATTTGTTGGCTTTAAATTGTGTATAGTGTTCTCTTACAATTTCTGAAATAGCTATAACACCTATAGTTATGCCCTGCATTTTTAATATTATTTTTGCTTTCCCTCTTTTTTTCCTCTCTCTAAGTTTATTTATTTCATTAGGCTTTTATAGAACCAACGTTAGATTTATTGAGCAACTCTGTGCAGGTTTTCTTTGGTTGTTTTTTTCCACTTTAACTTTCTCTTTCTCTTTTCTTCTTTGAGTTTCATTTGGCATTTTTCCAGTTTTGCATGTTGATCCTTTAATTTATTTTTATTTCCTTTTTTTAATTAAAAAATTTAAGTACTGCTTTATTTCATCTCACCAATTTTGATATGGATTGGCTATCACTACAATTTTTTTCTAAATATTGTATAATATTTATTTACTTTCTTCTTTAACTGTGAATTATTTAGACATATATTATAGTTTTCAAATATTTGAGACTTAAATTCTTTTTATTTCTTTCTATTTGTATTGTACTGTGAGATTTATTATAGTAAGTATGAAGTCAGATCTTTAAAATTAAGAGAGAATTATTGTGTCCTAATATGTAGATCATTTTTTTTTTTTAAATCAGAATATCTGTCTTTTGGTAGGTGAGTTTAACTGGTTTATGTTTAGAGCTATTGAAATATTTAGAGTTATTTCTTGTCTTTTTTCTTTTTAATTTTTATGTTTTTATTATTTTCTGATTTTTCCTGGGTTGATTGAATTTCGTTTGTTCTTTTTTTGCTGCTTGGATGTTACAGATTCCATTTTCATTATTTTCTGCTTTTTTAATATTTATTTTATATTTGTAAATAATTAACAAGCATGCTTTATTATTTTGTAGTAAAATCTAAAATTAATCAGTGTTTGCCCTCCCAAAAAAGACACTTTAGCTTACCTACTTCTTTCCAGCCTGGAAGCTACCCCTGACTCCCAAGGTACTATTACTTGGAGTCTAGAATTTTCATTCCAACTCATTGTTACACACAGACACACACACACACACACACAAACACACACTTTTCCAGACAGTATTTATTTAGATTTAGCAATTTATTTTATTTTATTTTTTCTTCTACCAGTACATTTCACTCATTTCCTTGCTTCTTCTATGCATTTCAGTTATGCTGGGATCAGTCTTAACGTTCACCACCAGTTGCGGTCTATCAGTGGAAAACTTCCTGAGTTCTAATGTGTCCAGAAATGTCTTTATTTTATTCTTACTCCTGAATGGTGCTTTGGGGTTCTAGGATTTTTCCCCAAAGAATTTTCTCTGTTTTACTCAGCACTTCATAGTTCACACTCATTGTGTTCTGGAAGTTGTTGCTGTGATGGGAAGGTATCCCTCTCCATCTGTGTCTTACATGTAACCTGCCTTTGCCTCTTTTCCTTTCAAGAAGTTCCCGTTGCACGTGATTTGATGAAATTTTGCTGTGAATTGTCTGAGACCCAAGTGAATCTCTCCTAGAGTTTATAAACTTTAGTCTTCTTCAAGGGTTCACTGACAAACCAGTCATATCATATAATCAAATTGGTTACTTGCAATCTTACAATAAAATAAAATTTTGTTTTATGAGTTTTGTTTAGAATCAAGGATCAAAATTTATTGATGAAAAACAATGTGTAGGTACTTTTACCCATTTTTTAATCTAAACCTAGAAAATAAGAGAGAGAAATAGGTAAATCAACACTGCCTCTGGCCTTTAGAGATTTATTATTTTGTGACTTGCCAGCACTAAAAATAATTAACAGCTGTTTAGATTATATTCAACTATATTATTTAACAACTTGTGAATCAGCAAACCAATCCACAAAATATTTTCAGATTACCTTATGAGGGAAACTATTCCTACTGTTTTAATAAGGTTATGCAAATTCAGTTGAAGTAGACACAGCACACACAGAATTTGTGGAATTAGAAATCCAAAAGTAGAAGAATATCAATGAAATGATCTTACTTTATCGTTCTTCATGCAGTTTGAGATTGGACATAAAATTGTTCTACCTCTTTGTTCATTAAAGAGTGCTAGTCTATTAATAAAATTGGAGCAATACTAGATTCATGGGGTTATATGCTCATCATTCCTAATAGTGATACAGAGAAAGTAAGGGTTTTATTTGAGAGAGAAGGAAGACTCACAGAGATTCAGGCTGTCTCTCAGGTAAGAGACGTTAGATTAAGCCAGACAATCAGGGCCTGACCCAGCACTTCACACAGAGTTTTTTGGTGGTTAGTGTTCAATACATATTTGCTTAATGAGTGGGTGACAACACATGGGATTCTGAGGCCGCACCCAAGGCACTCTCTACTCTCACAGCTGCTTTTAGTCATATGGAATTATACTACCGTTGTGAAGGAGCCAAGAAACAGAACTGGTCAGATTAAAGAAATTTTTCTAAGCAGAAAATGAAGATGAGGTCTTTAAGGTAGAAAATATTTTTCAGATTTTATAGATGAGGAAACAAAGAGTTGGTATTGTGAGACAGTTCTCTATGGGTCTCTCATCTTTCCACATTTTCTTAAGAGCAGAGACACTGACTGCCTTTCTTCTGAACTATCTCTGCAAGGATGTTTGTATAGTGAACAAACTGTCTTAGATGACAGAGATAGTGACTGCCTCCAGAGCGAAGGCAGTTTTGATAAGCGTCCAGTATAATAAAAATAATAGCTCCCTCCAGGAGAAAGTCAGGCAGGTTTTACTATCCACTATGAAAGCTTCGGGTTTCCTAAGTTTGGGGTCCCTATCCTAACACATTTTGTGCCCGTGTCACCTGACCCTCTTTGTGTCCCCCAGTGAGAATTAGGGCTCTGAAACTAGCACAAATGCTGATACTTTTGCTTTTTTTATTTTTGTAGGTAATAATTATTTTTTCTCTGACCCAGGAGTCCCAAGTCTTCTGCAAGTACACATGACACGTAGCAGACTAACATGTTAACTTGCAAATAAAATTTCAGATCTTTCACAGTTCTTGAAGCTTAACAAGTCTCAAAACCATTTAGCCAGGATGTAGTGGGGTTTGAAACCATGTGTGACAGACTTCTGCTCACTGGGCACACTGTGGTTATGAACACTGCCGTGGTGACAAGTGGGCCTTCAGGTGGGAGGGGCAGCCAGGAGACAGAAAATTAACATTAAAGATGAAAATAATGATGCCAAATTGTTCTGTGGATTTGACAAATTGAAGTACTTACAGGTCTTCTGTAAAGTCCATCTCCTAGAACTGTCCAGTAAAAATAGAATGCAATCAAAACCACAATGAGATACCACTTTATATTCCTTAGGATTCATAACATGAAATATTAGAACAATAATAACTGTTTGTGAGGATGTGGAGAAATTGGAACTCTCATATGCTGCTGATAGAAATATAAAATAATGCAGACAATTTGGAAAACTATTTGGCCTTACCTCATAGTGTTAAACAAAGAGTTACCTTATAACCCAGAAATCTCATTCCTAGATATATATCCAAATGAAATGAAAACGTATGCTTATACAAAACACAATACACAATACACAAAAAAGTGTATGCCTACACTTGTACATGAATGTTCATAGAAATATTATTCATAATAGCTAAAACATGGAAACAAAACAGAAGTTCGTTAACTGATGAATGGATAAACAAAACGTGATAAATACATACAATGGAATATTATTCATCCATAAAAAATAATGAAGTACTGGTACATGTTACAACATGGTTGAACTCAAAATTTCAAATATCTACCTGTGGATCCCTGCATGTATTAACAGATCAGCCAGGTATGAAATAGTCAGAGAATTTATTCTTTTAAGTCTTATAATCAGAGTGCCTGGCCATCTGAGAACAGAGGTGGGATATTCAAACAGGATCTTAGGCACCCAACCAGAGGAGAGGCTAACTCTAAACCTGCTCAAGGTGGAGAGATTGGTGGGTATATATTGAGCCAGTAGCAATACTCAATAGGAAAAGAATAGTGTGACATCAGATCTGTCTTCCCACACTCATTTTATCTGAAGGTGTTTCATCTTCACCATATTAGTTAACTTGACATCAAACATATAAATGCTGAGTGCACAAAATAGAAGCACATTCATTTAAATACATCTGACCTATGATCCATGTACTTCCATGAAGACAGAAATAATTCCTATTTGTCTTTCTCTCATGAAAACCAAACAAACCCATTTGCCTGGAAAATTTAATATTTTCTAGGCATAAGTGAGGAGTATTATTTTCTTTCCAGGCAAAGATTTCTCAACTCAATCAATGACAGAAATAATAAAATTCACAAGGACAAAAACTGTGTTTATTGGTTGAATTTGCCTCGTCCACACTGCACATTTTAGCAATTTATATTTAAAGGAAAAGAACTCATTTTATTTATTGAAGTGTTTCTGGGCCAAGAATTAGGTAGTTCTTTATTTTTTTCATTCAAATCCTATGATCTTATTGGCCAACAATATGAAATCCAAAGAATAACTTTCTATCCTTCTCAGCTGTAAGTGTAGTTATCCTCAAAACAAAGGACAAAGTTCTCACAAATGCACCACTCATTTCATTTTTCAGGAGCAGTAAGTTTCAATTGATAAATTTCAAGAGAAGCTTGTTTTATTAGGCAACAAGACACTTCCACTTTGGTTAGCTCTATCATTGCCTAGGTTGAGCACAGTCAGTGGATTCTAAGGAGAGTGAAGCAATCTTTGCTGCATGTAATTAATTACCACTCTGTAAATATCACCCTTACAAAACAAGGACAGTTACCACCCATGACATCTAAATCCAAATCATTTCCCTGTGAAGTTGAAAGTGGGATTTATTTATTTATTTGGTGAGGAAGATTGTCCCTGAGCTAACATCTGTGCCAGTCTTCCCCCATTTTATATATGGGACGCTGCCAAAGCATGGCTTGACAAACATTGTGTAGGTTCACATCCAGGATCCAAATCTGCAAACCCCAGGCCGCCAAAGTGGAGCCCATGAACTGCTACACCACTGTGCCAGCCCCAAAAATGGAATTTTTGTTGAGAGGACAGCTTTATATTGTGAAAGCAGACATTTGAAGGCAATACTACATTTAGTTTGATGAAATAAAATAGAAAGGAAACAGAGTGAAAATCAAGGGAACTTAGTAGATGGATGATGCTTATTTTTGTAAATATGTTGTTTTGATAATAACCGCAAATATGCAAGAGTCCCACGTCAAGTGTTGTCTTTGTTCCTCCAAACAGGATTTTACCAGGAATCTGTGAAGATAGCAATTTAAATGTTTATTCTAAATGTAAGTAAACAGAAGAGAGCCCTGAATCCATGATAGAGTTAGGCTGTAAAATGATGAGTTGACCACTTAACACCCAGAGAAATATGATAAGTATAAGAAGCATTACACCATCCTGCTGTAAGAGACCATAAAACCCTAATGCATTGGTTATATCTGAACTTGATTTCCCCTTACAGCAGAGATGGATTTGACTTTGTTTCCCTTTTACACATTATTTTATGCTTTGTTGATTAAATCAGTTCCCCACAGAAGATGGAGGAAATGTGATTCTGGATGAAAGAGAAAAAAGCTTGCCACAGTTTGTACCTTATCGTGATGGTATATTGAGTGACTCAGAAAAGTTGCAAGAGGCGACAGGCTTGTTCTAGGCATGCTGCTTGTGAACTTCCTATTCTTTACTGAAACTGATTTTTAAAGTTGTCTGGGCCTCTCTTCATTACCTTAGAGCAGTGGTTGTCAACTGGGGTGAATTTGCCCCCTACCAGGACGCTTGGCAGTATCAGGAAATATTTTTGGTTGTCACAACTGGGGAGTGAATGGACAGTGCTATCAACATCTAGATTCAAGGCCAGGGATTCTCTTAAACATCCTGCAATGCACAAGGCAGCTCCTCAGAACAAAGAATTATCTGGCCCCAGATGTTAATGATGCTGAGGCTAAGAAAGCCTGCCTTGTTCATTCATGCTGCTCCTCTCTTGGCTTTATTTCCATCACTGATTTAGGACTAGGGTGAAAATTAAGTCATTTTAAACTAGGAGCCTAGTCTAGCCTTCTCCCAGACGTAGTTTTTGGCTGCTTTTTCAGTGTCCGATGGCCCAAGGGACCAGCCTGCCTTGGTGGCAAGGAGCTACCTGTTGCAAGTCTCCACTGGAGTGCTATGGACATGTTAGGCAGGAAAAACTTTGCACTACAAGACCACCCCATGCTCCTCACCACATTTAGTATCCCTGCCTTCTAACCACCAAATGCCAGTGGTTGGCAGCCACATCATGTACACAGGCACTTTCCAAATTGGGCAGAAACACCCCTGGTGTGGAATCACCTGAACACCTCATTACTACCTACAATCGTGAGGTTCAGAAGCCTAAACTAAGGGTTTGGGGAGCCAGAACCCAATATTTTCTATCAGTTTCAGTCTTGTTGATTATCTTCTGTCCATTCAAGGAATATTTATTTCCAATTCTAGGTACTCAAAGCACCTCACATTCCCCCAAATTCTGTGCTGTAGACAATGTTCTTCAACACTTCAATATTTTTAACATTGATTGCTACTGGTTAGCAGAATCTAAATATCACTGTAGTGGGTGGTGGCTAGCATTAAAAAAATAAATAGACTAAAAGAGCAAATATCAGAGTTCATCACATGTACTAAGTACAAATATTGTCTTGTTCAATTTTGATTGTTTTGTAAAGAGGTACATATATTATGTATGTCATGAAATATGCTGTAAAATGTATTTCTAACTGTGGGTCTTGATCAAAAAGACTAAAGCCACTGGTCTATAGAGCTGTCTCCCTTCTCTACCCACTTCCTGAAAGTGATAGAGCTTATGATTTATCTCTTTTTCTCTCAGACTCTTATCCGTGAGCTCACAAACCCAAGTCATATTAGCAGTAGAGCTCAATCCATTGAAAAACCCTTGTAATTAAGCATCTTTCATTTTTGTTTTTTGAACTAGAGATGACTTCAAACACAAGAACAAACCCGTAGGGCAAACCTTACATATACTGTTGGAAAAGAGAGTAGGAAATTCTATGCC
This sequence comes from Rhinoceros unicornis, assembly GCA_028646465.1. Lineage (NCBI taxonomy): Eukaryota > Metazoa > Chordata > Mammalia > Perissodactyla > Rhinocerotidae > Rhinoceros > Rhinoceros unicornis. The sequence goes on along the minus strand of JAQQSS010000042.1, from coordinate 1,377,613 downwards.
AGCCATCAAACACTTTTCATAATAGAAAATAATAGATAACAACAACACTAATCACCCCACACTCACCAAAACAGCTCAATATTCACGCATCTATATCTCTCTAGGCTTTCTAAGCTAACAGACCTGGACTCAACTCCCATTATCAGCTGTTATTGCTGGATGAATTACCTAACTTATTTTTTTTTTTTTTAATTTTTTGTTTATTGCAGTAACATTGGTTTATAACATTGTAAAAATTTCAGGTGTACATCATTATACTTCTATTTCTGCATAGATTACATCATGTTCACCACCAAAATACTAATTACAACTCATCACCACACACATGTGCCGAATTATCCCTTTCACCCTCCTCCCTCCCCCTTTCCCCTCTGGTAACCAGCAATCCAATCTCTGTCCCTATGTGTTTGTTTATTGTTGTTATTATCTACTACTTAATGAAGGAAATCATATGGTATTTGACCTTCTCCCT
>JAQQSS010000042.1:1342053-1376641 GCA_028646465.1 Rhinoceros unicornis | reverse complement strand
TCTCGTTGTCATAAGAAAATGTCCTCACTGTTATTTATGGTCCTTTGTACTTAGATGAAGAGCTTTGCTGCAGATAATTGGAGATACGTTTTTATCCATTACTCTGAGTTGATCCATCTAGTCCAATGGGAAACCTGTTTTTCAGAGACAATAAGATATAGTAATATGAAAGCAGCATGGGATTTCGACCTAAGAAGCCAGGTTTTTGTATCAGCTCTGCTTACTGGACTAAACTTCAAGAAGCCACAGCTTTCTCATCTTTTCAGTGAAGTATCACTAACCTACCAGTCTTGCAGGGTTGATGCAAGGCTATAGGAGAAGTTTATGAGATGAAAACTATTTATGAACTCTGAAATATTACACATATTTTATTACTGTTTAATTAACAATTACTACAAGGTTGTTAGAAAAATAAGCACTAAAATTTATCTCATGGAAGTGTACAAGTCCATCAATGTCATGATGGGTTCCCTTAAGTAGCTTTAAATTGTTCATAATTTGGGAGGAGCACTTCGTCTGTGCAAACTATTGTGTCAGATGCTGTACGTGTAGTAAAAATATCTCAGCTATTCCTCCCAACACCCCAGCAAGTTAAGAACAGTATTTGTAAGGCTGAAAGAGGTTAAATAACTTGTGTAAGTTAGCCCAAATTAAATTGGATGGAAAATTTCCAAATTGAGCTTTCTGACTCCAAAACGTGTGCACTTAACCACTACCCATACTACCAACCCACAAAATATACAAGAGATCTTGTTATTGTATAACTTTCAGTAAACCTTTTTGTGTACAAGATTTATGTCTATTTTAATTATGCACCCCTGGGACTGTCATCTTTAGCAAAATTATCCCAAGGTAACAAATAATCCCCCATGTCATTGACTTACAGTAAAAAAGTTGTTTCTCACGCTCATCAAAACCATTGTGGATTATCCATGGTTTTCTTTCATGCCATCTTCATTTATAGAATTAGCTAAAAGAAAATAAAAGGAAGATAGAGGCTTACAAATTTCTACTAGGAAGTCTTTTGTCACTCCATTCATATTTTACTGCCCAAAGCAAGTCATTGGTTCAAGCCTGATTCCAATGAGGTGAGGTGATTAATCTACCCACAGGGAAGGATAATTAATACAATATTCCAAACTGCCCCCTTATGTTTTGTAGATAGTAGATATTCTGTTTATTTTATGAATGACTGAATATAATGCAAGAAAGAAACATAAGAAGAATTGGAAGGAAATACAAAATAACATAACCCCATAGGCCATGAAATTTGAATTGGGTGATTATTTTCATTCAGAAGAAAAGAATGGATATTATGCCTTTTTTATTGTTTCAGTGGAAACTTTAATACTCAACCTTCTGGGAATTTATCTACTCTGCTCTGGTTGAGATCTTTGTATTTGACCACAGAATTGTCCACATCATTACCAACTTTAAGCAGTTACAGATCCTTTAATACCCTTAGGAAACATAGTCAAATATTTGCTCACTTTCCATATTCTCATCATTCAATAAACCTAAATAGACAAAGGCACTCTTTTAGAATGGAGTTTGCCTAATCCACTGTCATATCTAAGTTTCAGTGAGTGAAAAGTTTCAGTGTATATCCATTAGAAAATAAAATTGCTAAGATCCTACCTAACGGTTATTAGAGGAAGAGCAATATATTTTTTCTCTTAATATTTGTAAGATAAGAGAAGGTTGGTAGGGCCAAACCCCAAAGCATTCTTCATCCGTAAAGAACAGACCAAAAAAAAGGAATTCTAAGAATTTGTTGAACTGAGAAGAGATTGGAGAAACCATTGAGAGGCCTCCTCTGAGGCTGCCATCTCATGCTTCCCTTGTTTTGAACGTAGATGCCCTCTGATATTTGAAGACATAGGTTTTAATAAGCATTTTCTTGGGAAAGTTATGACTTTTAAGATTAAACAAAGGGATAGATTAAGCAATAAAAGCAGTGTCTAGAATGGATGATTATTGCAGGTTGTAATCATTACTGAGAACATGCCACAATAAGGAAAGTAATATATATTATAAAAAATAACTTTTGACAACAAAATTATTTTTGCCATATCTCTTTGGAAATACAGAAAGTATACAGAGCATGGATATATTTTGCTATGAGACAGGTACTCTGGGTTGTATGCCTGGGTTGAGCCATCAGCTTCCCTGCCCCATGCCCTTGTTCTTTCCCTGGAGAAAAACCAGTGAACAGCAGTATTTTCCTCCTAAAAAGTTTTAGGTCTCTATAAAACATTTTGAGATTAGATTCTATGTTGGACTTTTTTTTTCCTAAGGAAGATTCACCCTGAGCTAACATCTGTTGCCAGTCTTCCTCTATTTTGTATGGGGGTCACTGCCAGAGCATGGCAACTGATGAGTGGTATGGGTCCATGACTGGGAACAGAACCAGAGTGTGTCGAACTTAACCACTAGGCAATCAGGGCTGGCCCTACATTGGACTTTTTGACTTTCTATTCCCAAAAGGGACAGCAGCCCCAGCTGGAAAAAGTAGGAAGGGAGGGAAGCAAGAATGGTGAAAGGGTATTTCCAGTCTGAATATTTTTGAAACTATCAATATAAATCTCATTAGTGCAAATGGAGTATTAGAAGTAGGGTAACTCTTTTTCTAAGAATAAGCCTTTTTGGTTTGCATTCTCAGAAATGCCTGAGGCTAAACAGGGAAACAGAGAAACATAACTAAATGGGGAAACAATAAACAAAATGCTAGGAAAAAAAACAGAGCTGATATAATTCCCAGCATTGCTTTTGTTCCCCTTAAAAGTGTCTGGAATGAAAAACAAAATAATGATAAGGATCATATTTTACACCATGTGATCAGGAAATTCTTCTGTCTCCTCATATGCAGCCATGGTTATCACTCTGCAGGCCTAAATGAGATTTTCCTATTTTTCCTTTTGTTTTCCATCTTTCCTAGAATTTTTTTTTCCCCGTAATCTCTTCTTACTCTTCTCTTCTGTGATTTCTGAAAACACTGATTTTTTTAGAACCTAACAAGAGTAAAAAACCTTCTAGTTTTGAATACCTGCAGTCTTCAAATCACAGAGGAAGAAAGCAAGGAAAGAGTGCAAGGAGCCCAGTTAGTGAGGGACACAGAAAACAGCCCTCTGCAACTGCCTGAAGACCGTGCTTAAGGAAAATTACAATGAATGCTAAATCAATGTGCAGAGCTGTTTCATTCTTTCTAAAGGAATAGCCAGGAAAGGAATGATTAAATTTGAGCAAGAGGTAACTCATTCGGCATGTTGAGAAAGGTAGTATCCACTTAATGAGCATCAAAGTGTCTTTTATAAATGTTGATATATTTGAACCAACTCATTTTTGGAGAGTTCTATTTAGCTTCACCTCCTCTATGTTACTGTACTTACAATTGTATTTGTCCCCCCAAATTGGGAGAATTAAGTGTGTGCATACAACTATCTACTGTGGCTTTTGGGGAAAAAAAATAAAAAAATTTATAAAAAAAAAAATTTATAAATGTGTGTGGTTTATTGGTTTAGTTTTCTCTTACATATAAAAATTTAAAGTTTTAATGGGATACCAGAAAATGTTTATTTTATGTGATGTTAAAATATTGGCAGAAAATCCCCATCTAAGCCCACTGGAGTTACACTCCCACAGTGAATTTATGGCAAAAAAAGTTCTTCAGAAGTTTTCCAGACAAAGGTCTGCCTGTTGTATAAATGGATCTATTACTGAACAAAGTGGGCTCGCCTCCTGGTGAGTTAAATGACTCTACACCAGTGGAAGTTGTCTGACAAAGCAGTGTATTTGCAGCCAATAGGACGCCATGAGGAACCATTTCCAAAGTCATGGCAGCCCCGAACAAAGGGAAGCAGGAACATTTGTTTGGTTGGGGAATGAATATTCAAAAGGGAGAGGTGGGTATTTGCTTGCACGGGCTCAGTTGGAGAGCATGATTCCACATAATGAGGCCCAAGCTCCTCCTGGAGAGATCTTTGCATTAAAAATAAGGCAAAGGTCATGGGCATAGTTCTTGTGGTGAGGCTTGGTCAGTTACAGGATAGCTGATGGTTACATCTCCTTAACATACAAAAAAAAAGAAACAACTTGGAAAAACAGTTAATTGCTTCCAAATCCACCTTTGAATTTCTCAAGGCACCTAGTCGGTGACACCATGATCATTTTGTTTTCCCCTAAGCACATGCCTCTGTGATCAGTATTATTGATTTCTGTGACTAGAGGATGATAGTAGAAGTGAAACATCCGTGTTTACGTTTGCTTATTGACCTGCCTCACTGATCTAACCACTGCTGCAGGACAAAGATGGAGAAAAAGCTCTCTAGAAGTGTGATAATTTCCTAGCAATCATTCCATGGGCACTTAGAAAGATTTTTTTCTAAGAGAGGTTTTTTCCCTTCTGATTTAATGCGTTATGGAAGAAAATGGCTTCTCTGTAAACAAAGCACTCTCTATAAGACTTTATATGTAATGAAGCTCAAAGAATACTTGTTGAATAAATAAACCAACTAAAAGAGGAAAAGGCAAATGACAACTTACAGTCCAAATCCAGCCTGCCACCTCATTTTGCACGGCCATGAGCTAACAATAGTATTTAACATTTTGAACAGTTGAAAAAATAAAAACAATAAAACTCTGATGTGAAAATTATGTGAAATTTAAATTCCAGGATCCATAAATAATGTCTTATTTGTCTATAGTCAAGCCAACTCATTTCTATATTATCTGTATCTGCTTTCACCTTACAACAACAAAGTTGAATATTTGCAACAGAAATTATATGGCTTACGAGGCCTAAAATGTTGACTGTCCTTTTTAAATAAGTTTTAAACACCATCACTACCATTTCACAGGATATTAATGGAACAAATTACCTTGCATTTGGTTAACCCAAATTGAGAATAAAACTCCTAGTATTATACACAAAGAAATTCTTGAAAATGGGATTGCGATTACTGAGAGACTCCAGCATACTTGATAAAGAGATTGTGGAGTTTTAAAAGGATTGAAATAAAGCACATGTGCACTTTTCAGCTCTCCTTTGTCTATGCCCTGAAAGTTCTGTTTGAGAAATGCGTAATTTCTATATTAAAGATATAAGTAAACTAAAATATTCTCACACACTCTTGTGATATTGAGTATAATATTCCTGGAAAAGGTCACCCAATAATGGTGACATAAGAGGCTTCTGAACTTCCCTTCTCACGCAGAATATACAGCTACACATAGAGCTTTTTCCTCTGAAAGAAATTCAGAGGTTGCTGAGAGACTCATATATCAGGCAAATGAGAAAATACTCACATCAAAATGAGTAGGAAAGGCTGAGACGCACTGTCACCATAAACCCATCTCCTGGCATGGCATCATACAATTATGATTGAACCCCCAACTCCCAGTTTCTCCCTAAGGAGCAAAGTGTTTGGACCTTACATTTAGCACCCCAACTTTTAAGTCTCTCACTCAAGAGATGGGCCCCCAAAAAACCTAACTTTAAGAGCCAACAAGGCTTTTGTCCAGAAGACTACAGCAAACATAGCAGCATTTTTTAATGCACACACAACCACTCACCACAGCTATTCCCTGAAGGCTCAGTGCAGAGGGAGCAGATAGAAATGCCCATCCCTCAATCTTACTCTGAAAGGGATCTATTGGCATACTTTAAAAGCTGATGCCTGAGGATCAGGCTTCTAATTAAAACACAGCTAGATGTTGACTACAATTCTGTCCAGAGACTGGAGAAACTGGTGGACATCTCCCTCTCTGCCTTGCTGTACCCAGCTCCAAGTCACCATTATATCCCTGGAAAGAGCTTAATACATGTCTGCATCCCATCTTTTTTGACTGCTGCCTAGGAGACAGATCCCTGGATCACATGGGTCTATTAGCTAATGGGGCTTGAAGACATAAGTCTCACAGGAGTGTATCACACAAAGAAGTAGTTCTTAATGGGTTCATCCTCACACAACAATATACCCATATGAAGTGCAGATGAAGTGCAAAAGTGCCCATCTCTCAAATTCTCCCTGGAAGGAGCTTAATTACATAGTTTCCTAGCTTCTGCCTCAGGGTCTAGCTTCTAATCAGCCTAAAAGTGGGTGCTGTCTTCCTCTTTGGGACACTGACAGATCTTGGCACACCCTCAAGTGCTGGGAGCCACTAAACAAAGAAGGCAGCTTGGATAATCATAGAAATTTGAAAGGTAAGCAGGACCCCAGGGCAGGCTGATTGCTGAGGGTCATCTCCTACAGGAAACAACTCTACTAAGAATACGCGTATTGGGGCTGGCCTGGTGGCGCAAGAGGTTGGGAGCATGTGCTCTGCTGTAGTGGTCCGGGGTTCACCAGTTCAGATCCCAGGCACACATCAGTGCACCGCTTGTCAGGCCATGCTGTGGTGGCATCCCATATAAAGTAGACGAAGATGGGCACAGATGTTAGCCCAGGGCCCATCTTCTGCAGCAAAAAGAGGAAGACTGGCATTAGATGTTAGCTCAGAGCTAATCTTCCTCAGAGAAAAAACAAAAAACAATAGGAGGAAAATTAAGAAACAAAGGAATATATTTCAAACAAAAGAAGAAAATTGTTGCCTAAAAACTGGGACCTTGTCACCATAGCCATATCAATGAACACAATGACAGGGATTGAGGAAAAGAATGAGTAATTTTTTAATTTGCTAGTAAAATAAGGATGCAGTGGGCTAGTGTTACAAAACCCACAGTCCTCCTAAAACATTAACAGTTAGGATTTTTAAGGGGAAATCTGTGGGAAAGAATTTGCTGTCTACTTGACTGCAACCATTTGGTGGGGCCATGATGTGAAGGTCCCAGATGTTCTGGTGCTGGGCAAGCTGTTGTCTTTATCTACAGCAGGAGGTCCAGCATTCCCACGAACAATCTTCCCACATCACCAGAAACTGGGCCCAGGGAGAGGAAGGAAACCACTGCTGATTAATGATTACAAAGTTTATAAGGTTTTAGATAGGGGAGGGAAGTTGTGGCTTTGTAGGTCAGCACCTTCCTACCAGCCTGCATTTGGCCAAGATAAGGGAATCTGAAAGTGAGTGTCCCTGGTTGTCTGCCACTGTGATGAGTGATGGGTTTCAGCACCAGGAAGCCAAGGAGTTAGGGTCTGGGAAACTTCATCTTTTTGATATTCTCTGGATATCAATTTCACAAAACTTCAAAGGACCATTAAATAGTCAGACTTCAGAGTGATCCCCAGCATGAGACCACCTGGGCTTTATTTATAACTTCCATTTGCCTTGTGAAATTTAGGGACACAAAGGTTAAAAAAGCCAATAATTAGAGGAACAGGGAAAAGAGAATGAGTGCTTTTGGTTTTAACCCCATATATGCTGGGTTCAACAGAGGGGAACTGATATCAGGGCTGGCATCAAGGAAGAAGTTACAAGATGTTTTTAGCTTTTCCTCTGTTACAAAATAACTCTCCAGAAACAGATCTTAATGAAGCAGAGATAAGTGATTTACCTGATGAGAGTTCAAAATAATGGTCATAAAGGTGTTCACCAAGTTCTGGAATGCAATATATGAACAAAGTAGGAATTCCAAAAAGGAAATAGAAAAAAAAAATTTGAAGTACCACACATAAATCACAGAGCTGCAGAATAAAATAACTGGACTGAAAAATTCAATAGATGGATTCAACATCAGACCAGATCAATCAGAAGAAAGGATCAGTGATCTAGAGGACAAGTCAGTATAATTTATCCAATCAGAGGAGCAAAAAAAAAAAAAAAAAAAGAATGTTTTGGTGAAGATAGCTTAAGTGACATATGGGACAACTTAAAGGGGACAAATACACACATTCTAGAGTTCCAGAAAAGAAGAGAGAGAGAAAGCAGCAGAAAACTTTGGCTGAAAACTTTTCTAATCTGGTGAAAGAAAAAGACATCCAGTTCCAGGAAGCCCAGAAAGCCCCAAATAAGATAAATACAAACAGACTTACACTGATACATGTCCAATTAAACTGTCAAGGTTAAATACAAAGGGAGAATTTTAAAATCAGCAAGACAAAAGCAAGCTTTTACATACAAGAGGATCCCCCTTGAGACCATCAGCAGATTTTTCGGCAGAAACTTTGTAGGCCAGAAGAGAATGGGATGACATATTCGAACTGCCAAAGAAAAAAATTGCCAATCAAAATGACTCTTCCCAGCATAGTTGTCCTTCAGAATTGAAGCAGAGAGTTTTTCAGACAAACAAAACCTGAGAGAGTTCACCACCACTACACTAGTCTTACAGAAAATGTTAAAGGGAGTTCTTCAAGCTGAAATGAAAGAATGCTAGTGAGTAACAGAAAACACCAAGAAAATATAAAACTCACCAATAAAAGTAAATCTATAATTCAATTGAGAATACTCTGTAATGTTGACTGGTGGGTAAATCACAACACAACAAGTTTAAAGGTTAATAACAAATGTATTTAAAACCACTAAAATGACATTAGTTTGCTAATGGATACACAATGTAAAAAGATGTAAATTACATCAAAAACGTGAAGTGTAGATGGGTGAGTAAAACAATACAGAAATTTTGTATGCATTTAGAGTTAATTTATCATCTTAAAATAGACAGTTAAAAAATAAGATATTTTCTGTAAGCCCCATGGTAACCAGAAAGCAAAAATTTATAGTACATACACAAAAGATAAACAGAAAGGTATCAAAGCACCTCTGTTGAAAATTATCAAAGCACAAAGGAAGAGGACAAGAAAAGAAGAAGGAATTACAAAACAACCAGAAACAATTAATAAAATGGCAATAATAAGTCTGTAGCTATCACTAATTATTTTAAAAGTAAATAGACTAAATGCTCAATCAAAATAAAGCAGCTGAATGTATTTAAAAAAAAAACTATATACTCTTGATGAGAGACTCACTTCAGTTTTAAGGACACACATAGAATGAAATTGATAGGAGACAAAGATATTTCATGCAAATGGAAATCAAAAGACAGCAGGGTTAGCTACACTTATTTCAGACATAACAGACTTTAAGCCAAAGACCACGAAGATAAACAAGAGAAAAAGAAGTTAATTATATAATGATAATGAAGTCAATTCACCAGGAATATATAACATTAGTAAATGTGTATCCAATATAAGAGTAGCTTAATATATAAAGCAAATATTAACTGATCTGATAGGAGAAATAGACAGCAATACCATAATAGGAGATGACTTCAATATTCCACTATCAACAATGGATCACTTACACAGATAATCAACAAGGAAACATTTGACTTAAACCCCACTTTAGATCAGATGGACCTAACAGACATTTATAAAACATTCCATCCAATAGCAGCAGACAGTATATTTTTCCCAAGCACATACAGAACATTCACTATATGTTAGGCCACAAAACAATCTTTATAAATTTAATTATGTTGAAATCATATCATGCATCTTTTTGGACTACAGTGGTATACACTAGAAATCAATTACAAGAATAAAATTGGAACACTCATAACTTCATGAATATTAAACAACATCCTCTTGAACAACCAATAAGTCAAAGAAGAAATCAAAAGAGAAACCAAAATACAACTTGAGATATCAAAATGAAGACAAAAAGTTATGATATGCAGCAAAAGCAGTTCTAAGAGGGAACTTTATAGCAGTAAACACCTACATTAAGAAAATGAAAGATCTCAAATAAACATCCTAAAAACATTTTTCCTCAAGAAACTAGAAAAAGAACAATAAACTAACCCCTAAGTAAACAGAAGGAAGGATAAAACAAAAATTAAAGCAGAAATAAATGAAATGGAGACTAAAAATGTAATAGAAATTATCAATGAAACTAAGAGCTGGTTTTTTGAGAAGATAAGCAACACTGACGAATCTTTAGCTAGACTCAGCAAAAAAAAAGGACTCAAATAAAATTGGAAATGAAAGAGAATACATTACTACTGATACTGCACAAATATAATAGATCATAAGAAAATACTTTAGAATAATTATATGCCAACAAATTGGATGACCTAGTAGAAATAAATTCCTGGAATCATAAAGCTACAAAGATTGAATCATGAAGAAAGAGAAAATCTGAACAGACCAGTAACAAGTAAGGAGATTGAATTAGCAATCAAAAACCTCCCAACAAAGAAAAGTCTAGGACCAGATAGATTCACTGGTAAATTCTATCCAACATTTAAAGAATAATTAATACCAATCATTCTCAAAATTTTCCACAAAATACAAGAGGGAAAAATTTCAAACTTATTTAATGAGGCCAGCATTACCTTGGATACTACAATCAAGAAATAAAGATAAGGATACTAGAAGAAAAGAAAACTACAGGTCAATTTCCCTAATGAACATAGATGCAAAACCTCCAACCAAATTGAACAATGAATTTAACATAAAATGATCATATACCTAAATCAAGTGAGAATTATTCCAGGGATGCAAGAATGGTTCAACATGAGTGAATCAATGAGTGTGAAACAGCATGTTAACAAAATGAAGGATAAATATTATATGATCATCTCAAATGCTAAAAAGCATATGAAAAAATTCAACATTATTATTATTATTTTTTTTTTTTGGTGAGAAAGATTAGCCTTGTTAACATCTGTTGCCAGTCCTCCTCTTTTTGCTGAGGAAGATTGGCCCCGGGCTAATATCCATACCCATATTCCTCTACTTTATATGCAGATACCTGCCAACAGCATGGTTTGACAAGTGTTGTGTAGGTCTGCACCTGGGATCCAAACCTGTGAACACTGGGCCACTGGAGCAGAGTGCATGAACCTAACCACTACACCACCATGCTGGCCCCAAAATTCAACATCTTTTCATGAAAAAACTGAAAAAAGTGAGCATGGAGGGAATTTACCTCAACATAATTAAGGTCATATATGACAAGACTATAGCTAAGTTCATATTCAACAGTGAAAACAAGAAAGCTGTCTCTCCAAGGTCAGGAACAAGGCAAGGACACTTGTGCTTGCCACTTTTGATCAACACAGAACTGGAAGTGCTAGCCTGAACAATTAACCAAGAAAGAGAAATAAGTCATTCAAATTGGAAAGTAAGAAGTAAAATTGTCTCTATTTGCAGATGGCATGTTATGTATAGAACACCTCAAAGACTTCACCAAAAAAAACTGTTATCACTAAAAAACAAATTTGGTAAAGTGGCAGGATGCAAAATCAATAATGAAAGTCAATTGCATTTCTATACAATAATAATGAACTATCAGACAGAGAAATTTAAAAAAAATCTATTTACAATAGCATCAGAGTGAATAAATACACAGGAATAAATTTAATGGAGATGAAAGGTCTATACACTGAAAACTATAAGACATTGATGAAAGAAACTGAAGAAGATACAAATAAATGGAAAGATATTCCATGCTGTGGATTAGAAGAACTAATATTGGTAAATTAGCCACGATACCCAAAGTGCTCTAAAGAATCAATGCAGTACCTATCAATATTCTGATGGCATTGTTCCCACAAGTAGAAAAAACTGTCATAAAAGTTGTATGTAATAATACAATACTTTTTAATGTAACAAATGGCCCTAAATAGCCAAAGCAATGTTCAGAAAGAAGAATAAGGCTGGAGGGATTGCACTTCTTGGTTTCAAAGCTATATTAATCAAAACGGTGTGATTTCAGCATAAAAACAAACACATAAATCCATGAAGCTAGATAGAGGGCCTAGAAATAAACCCATGCATTTATGGTCAAATTTTAATTCAGGAGACATGAATATACAATGGAGAAAAGATAGTCCTTTGAATAAAACGGTTTTGGGAAAACTGAGGTCTATATAATACAGAATGAAACTGGAGCCCTATGTTCTACCATACACAAAAATCAACTCAAGAATGGATTAAATACTTGAACCCAAGACTGAAACCATAAAACTCCTAGAAGACCAACTCCAGCATCAGTCTTGGCAATGGTTTTTTGATTTGACATCAAAAGCAAAGATGACAAAAGCATAAATAAATAAGTGGGGCTATGTCAAACTAAAAAGCTTCTGCACAGCAAAGGAAACCATCAATAAAATGAAAAAGCAACTTACTAAATGGGAGAAAATATTTGTAAACCACATACTCAATAAGGAGTTAATATCCTCTATATACAAGGAACTCATAACATACAACTCAATAACAAGCAAAACAAAAACAAACAAATAATACAATTAAAAGATGAGCAAAAGACCTGAATAGACATTTTCAAAAGAAGATATACAAATGAATAACAAGTACATGAGTAGGTGCTCAACATCACCAGTCAGGAAAATGCAAATCAAAACTACAATGATATCACCGCACACTTGTTACAATGGCTATTATCAAAAAGACAAGAGGTAACAAATGCTGATAAAGATGTTGAGAAAAGGAAATGGTTGTACACTGTTGTAGGAATGTAAACCAGTATAGCCATTACGGAGAACAGTTGTAGGAATATAAACTTGTATAGCCATTATAGAGAACAGTACAGAAGTTCCTCAAGAAATTAAAATAAAACTACCACATTATCCAGCAATTCCACTTCTGGGTGTACATCCAAAGAAAGTGAAAATAGGATCTCAAAAAGATATCTGTAATTCCTAATGAAGAAAATCACACAAGCATAGGGCGTATTTCCACAGTAGTAAGTTGACAAGCGTTGCCTCTCCTTCATATGTCCTTTCTTCTTCCCAATGAAAAATCAAGTAATTTGGTAGAGTGTAAGAAAGCAACTCAGAACTGCAGAGAATGGGATAAGCTTGTGGCAGCTGAGGCCTAAAACCTTCTATGCCAGGAGAAAAAAAACGAGAGAATGAAACTGAAAGAAACAAGAAGAGCTGCTTGACCCACGTAAGTCTTAAATTGGTAGGAGTGTGAGATATGTTTATCAGAGCATATGGCACCTAATCCTAGAAATTCTGGGGAATTACACTAGTTAGCAGCTCATTTTAGAGTGTGTTCTGGGTGTCCCTTTGCAGGTATCTCACCGATATGTGAAAAGGACATAATTTAAATAAAGAATTTAACTTGATGTTATAGAATCAGCTGATCTAGATCCTAAGTTCTTTGAGAAAAGAGACATTGTCTATGTTGCCCCCTACCATGTCCCCATGACATGCCACATTCCCTGTCTCATAGTTATAGGTGCTCAATAACAAGGTACTGAGTAAATGAGTAGTCTCTGAAGAGCACTCTTTGAAAACTGCCAGTTTAGATGGATTTCTCATGCCTCCCTTCTTCTGCAAGTTTAATGAATCCATGCCTCAAAAAAATCTTTTTTTATTCATTTATTTATGAAACCTTATTTTTTGTCACCTACTGTATGCAAGATGCAGAGCTAGGCACTGGATACACAGGGATGGATGAGACAAAGCCCAGCCTTCAAGATTTACTGCCTACACTACTGTGACTAGTGACATCTATTCTAGCTGGATTCGTCAAGACAGACGAGCCCCCACATTGGACACAACAAATTATCAGATACAAAGGAAGTTTGCTAGTGATAAAAACACATAGGCTCCAGATGTTATTGAGATGGTGAACACATAATCCTCAAACTTAGTCCTTTTTAATCTCAGGGCTATAAATTTATCTCTGTACAAATAATAAAGTAATTATTTTCACCACAATTAGAGATGAAATGTAACTGGTTGTGGAGTTCTTATTGTAATCCATATCTTCAATCTCTTAAACCAGGATTTTGAAATAATGTATTTTTTACTAATGAAAAAGTTCATGCATTAGAACATTTTCCTGTGCCTTCCCATCAGTTCAGTCATCTGTCGGCTGTAACTGTACTAACCTTAAAATTTAGCTCTTGTGAAATAATGACTTTTGTTATTAGACTCTTCAGCCATTAAATGTATTAACATCTATATCTGAAACAAGATAAATTCCCTTTTTGTTTAGTAAAATATCCTATTTTCTTAACCACTAAGGATGTTCAGAAAAACACTCATAATTTTAATAACACTGTAAAGATCTCTATTTAAAAATTTATTTACTTACCTAACTGGTTAAGTCTTGTTTTATTTGGTTTGATTTTTCCTCATTTTATTTGCTCATGGATCATTTTTTGTTTCCAGATGTATTTGTGTTTCTTGTGGATTAGTTTTATTAAATTTGGTTACTTTATCGTAGAGAAATTTTTCTTAAGAAAATGAAGTAATTTCTTGAAGACCAATTCCTTGCTATAGTAGCTACATTTTGGTTTGTTTTGTTTCCTTTTTCATGTATTTTTTTAATTAAAGTATAGTTGACTTACAATATTGTATTAGTTTCAGGTATACAACATAGTGATTGGACATTTATTTAAATTACAAAATGATCACCTTGATGAGATTAGTTATCATCTGTCATCATGCAAAGTTGTTACAATATTGTTGACTATATTCCCCTGCTATACATCCCATGACATTTATTTTATGACTGGAAGTTTGTACCTCTTATACCATTCACCCGTTTTGCCCTTCCACGTATCCCCCTTCCCTGCCCTCAAACCTGTCAGAATTGCTATTATCAAAGAGACAACAAATAACTAGTGTTGGTGAGGATGTTTAGAAAAGGGAACCCTCAAGCGCTGTTGATGGAAATATAAGTAGTGCAACCACTATGGAAAACAGTGTGAAGATTCCTCAAAAATTAAAAATGGAACTCTATATAAGCCAGCAATACCACTTCTGGTATTTATCCAAAGAAAAATAAAACACTAATTCAAAAAGACATATGCACCCCTATATTCATTGTAGTATTATTTACAATATCCAAGATATGGAAGCAGTCTAAGTGTCCATCAACAGATGAATGGATAAAGAAGATGTGGTATATATAAACAATGGAATATTGCTCAGCCATAAAAAAGAATGAAATCCTCCCATTTGTGACAACATGGATGGGTAGTGTATTCTTCAAAAGAGATATAATTGCTCCATTGAAAGTAAGCAGGTTCTATTTATTTCACAGTTATCTACATTGTTCATTCTAAAGCAAACTTTCTAGTGGCTGGGGACAAAAATCTTTAAAGAGTTCATGCCTGTGATTGAGGCTGTCATGAACCAGTGTTTGGGGTGATCTCTAATTGCCTTATCTTTCTTCTTTTAAATTATCCAAGGATAATTGAATTTTCACAATTGGGCAAATTAATTTAAGTCTTCAAAAATTTATTTAAAAAAATTGTAGAGCATCATTTTTCATAAAAACCCTATAAATTATCCCTGCTCCCCCATACCACCCACTGGTGCTAGGTAACAATTAATTTCATTTTACATCATAACATTTATTGACCACTAACTGTGTAGTAAATATCATACAAGGTACTAGGGTTGTATAAAACTGTGAAGGATGATTCCTGCTCTCCAGGAGGAGAGTTTTAATGAATTGCCTTAAATTTATGACTGTGCAAGTCTGAGAAGGAGGGTGGTGTTTGGCAGGAATGTTTGTTGAGTATGGATGGAGATGTGAGGGAACGTAGTAATGGTGGTAAAGCTTGGCTGTTGACCGTGAGTGCAAGGGCAGGTTTATGCATGGAGAGAGGATTGTAAAATAGATCTGCCCTTTGTCCTTGGAAACCCTAGACCCTCCTCATGGACACTCACTTAGTTTTATTTTACTGCATCAATTTATTTATTTATTTATCTATTTTTATTGAGGTCACATTGGTTTATAACATCATATAAATTTCTGGTGTACATCATTATATTTTGATTTCTGTGTAGACTACATCATATTCACCAACCAAAGACAAATTAACATCCATTACCATACCATACATATGTGCCCTTTTACCCCTTTCAACCTCCTCCTTCCCCCTTTCCCTCTGGTAACCACAAATCTAATCTCTGCCTATGTGTTTGGTTGTTGTTGTTTTAATCTTGCACTTATGATTGAAATCATATGGTATTTGGCTTTTTCTCTCTGACTTATTTCACTTAGCGTAATTCTGAAGGTCCATCTATGTTGTTGCAAATGGCAAGGTTTCATCATTTTTATTGCTGAGGTAGTATTCCATTGTGTGTATATACCACGTCGTCTTTATCTGTTCATCCCTTATATTGTTTCCAGGTCTTGCCTATTATGAATAACACTGCAGTGAACCTAGGGATGCATGTATCTTTTCACATAAGTATTTTTGTGTTCTTTGGATGAATACTCAGAAGTGGAATAGCTGGATCATGCGCTAGTTCTAGTCTTAATATTTTTAGGAATCCTTAGACTGTTTTCCTCACTTTTAGCCTGAAGATATACAAACATCCAGTTCCCAGATGGCTCTCCTGAAACACAATCCAAAAATTTGCGTCTGCTCTGCCTCAATTGCCCCTTTGAGGCAGCAACAGACATCTCCTGGCTCATGGTAGACTGGAAGCACTAGTATTTTGGGAATCAAAGATCCATTTGAGAATCTGATAAATACCAGAGACTTATCCCTTCATCCAGAAAATCCACGTGTATAGACAGTTTACATGTAATATCACAGTGTTCCTTGACCTCCCTGGTGCCAATCCCAGTTTTAGAACTCTGGCAGCAGACTCTGAAAATGCTGGCTTCCTTCCTCTCCCCTTGTCTCTGTCAGAAGGTAATATTCAAGAGCTAAGTATGTGAGCAAAACAGTTTTACCCCTTTCTGTCATAGCAGTGGAAGCTGAGGGCTGCCCACTCCATAAAAAGAAGGCATAAAGGTAGAACTGAAATTGGTTCCCCTTCTCCCATCCTCTGCAATAGGGCAGCTAACCATTTCTTTATCTATCTTTTCTCACTACCTAACTCGATTATTCTTGCTGATCTAATTAATGAACCGTGCTATTGCTACAGCCACACCTACAGAAGGTTGCCCACATCTATCATGTCTTCTATAGTAATATCCTGGTATTAGAGAGCTTTTCTGGGGAGCAGGAATGTTCTGATAAGAAAGTAACTGTAATAAGAAATAAGAATAGATAATAAATTACTAATAATAATTTTAATTCATAAATGAAAAAATACTGTTTTTTAGTGGCATTCTGTGTAGTGATATTACCTAAGTAACTGGTATGTATAAACAATGCCAAGCAATGTAAAAATTTCATTTTAAGACCAGGGGGATTATTCTAACAATTCTAACAAAGAGGACTCTAAAGGAGAACTTCTGTCTTCTGGGAACAAATAAGTCTCTGCAAAAGAAATGAACCAACTCACTTCCACTATCGAGGTCAAAACTTTGAGTATAGCTTTTTTTTTTTTTTTGGTGAGGAATGTTGGCCCTGGGCTAACATCCATTGCCAATCTTCCTTTTTTTTGCTTGAGGAAGATTCACTCTGAGCTAATATCTGTTGCAAATCTTCCTCTTTTTGCTTAAGGAAGACTAACCCTGAGCTAACATCTGTGCCAGTCTTCTTCTGTTTTGTATGTGGGCTGCCACCTCAGCATGGCTTAATGATCAGTGTGTAGGTCCACACCCGGGACATGAACCCATGAACCCTGGGCCACTAAAGCAGAGCATGCAAACTTAACCACTATGCCACCAGGCTTGTGCAGTGTATAATGTTTTTTTTTTTAACTCTACGTCTTTTCTTTTTTTTTTTTTTTGAGGAAGATTAGCCCTGCACTAACATCTGTTGTCAATCTTCTTCATTTTTTTTTCTTTTTTCTCCCCAAAGTCCCAGAACATAGTTGTATATCATAGTTGTAGAGTTGTAGCTCTTCTATATGGGATGCCGCCTCAGCATAGGTTGATGAGCAGTGAGTAGATCCACGCCCAGAATGTGAACTGGTGAATCCTGGGCCACCAAAGCGGAATGCATGAACTTAACCACTGCACTGCCTGGCCAGCCCCTGGTGTATAACTTTTAAGGGTAATTTCTTTATCACCTTAGCGAGAAAGAAAGATCAATAACTCTTCTTGGATCCATAAGAGATGAGAGCACTCAGGGCAAACCACTGCCTCTAAGATTAGAGAGATGGATGGGTGAATACAGGGAGTCACAGCTTACCTCAGCAGAGACTCAAAAGTAAAAACAGCCATGCGAATCAGTCCTGAGGCAGAAAAGTCTAAATTGTAATTGACAAGTTGCAGGAGGCTCAGTGAGGACAACTCCGAGAGTTAAAAACTGCAGGTAGTCCCAGTCATAAGAGGACCCTTACAATATTGTGAGATTTACCTCCAGGAGCTTGACCAGGTTCCCACAATAAATATTGCCCAAAAGTCCCCTTTAGCCTCCAGTAGGAGAAGGGGAGAATGAACTATTTTGAAATATGCCAGAGCGCTCTGTTCTTAATAGGCCTGCCTTTAGGAGAAAATTATGGGATAATTTTAGAGCCTAGCTGACCTGGGGGAAGAAAAATACCCAACTCAAACCTGCTCTAGACGTTCTCTAAAGAGGGAGAGAAAAACTGAGAAACAATTGTAAAATTTATAGTACAGAGGCATTAGCTCACTAAAAGATAGACCTAATAATTAGATTATACAATGCTTTCTTTCCCCATACCTTATTACCACATTGCTAAAGACCATTTATAGCAGATTCTTTTACATGATTTATCATGTCCAACTTTCAAGAAAAAAAATCACAGGGCAAATACCAAAAGTCAAAATAATAATAGTAATAATTGAAAAGACAGAGCAAGCATCAAAATCAGATGTGCAGTGATGTTGGAATCATCAGAGTGGGAATTTAAAGCAGCTATAATTAGTACGATATGGGCTGTAATGTCAAAAGTAAGCAGTATGCAAAGACAGATGGGCAATGTAAGTATAGAGATCGAAATCCTAAGAAATAAACAAAAAGAAATGCTAGAGATCAAAAACACTGTACGGAAATAATAAATGTCTTTGATGGACTTATAAGTAGACTGGACACAGCTGAGGAAAGAAGCTGTGAATCCTCTAAGCTCGAGGATTTATGAATAGAAACTTCAAAACCTAAAAAGAAAAAAAAAAGCCCCACAAATGTTGAAAAGGAATACAGACTATTCAAGAACTGTGAGACATCTACAAAAGGTGTCATACATATAACTAGAATATCAGAAGGAGAAGAAAGGGAGAAAGGATCAGAATAAATATTTTAAACAATGACTCAGAGTTTCTGCAAATTAATGTCAGACACCAAATCACACATCCTAGAAGCTCAAAAAATGTCAAGCAGAATAAAGGCCGAAAAAAGGACACACCCAGGTATATTATTTTGAAACTATAGGATACAAAATATAAAGAAAAATTCTGAAAAATCAGAGGGAAAAACACCCTACCAATAGAAGAACAAAGATAAGAATTATATCTGTCTTTTCAGAAGCCGTGCAAGCAAGATGAAAGTATACAGCAATATTTAAAGTATTGAGAGAAAAAATATGTACCAACCTAGAACTCAGTACCCTGTGAAATTGTCCTTCAACAGAGAAGGAGAAATAAAGACTTTCTCAGACATTCAAAAATTGAGGAAATTGTTGCCAGTAGACCTACCTTGCAAGAAATGTTAAAAGAATTTCTTTAGACAGAAGGAAAATTATATAGGTAAGAAACTGAGATCTATATACAGTAGAAAAAGAGCATCAAAGAAAGAATAAGTGAAGATAAAATAAAAGGTGTTTTTTTATTCTTAATTGACCTAGTAGACATTAGTTTGTTGAAAATAATAACAGTAATAATGTATTTGTGTATGCTTATGTATCTATATTATTTATACAAATGGTTATACATACTTACATAATAAGTAAAATAAAGTCTAGCAATGATACAAGAAATGAGAGAGAAGAATTCAAAATATTTTGTTATTATAAGGTTTTGCACTACCTGTGAAGGAATACAGTCATGAACTGCATAATGATGTTTTGGTCAACGACAGACTCCATATATGATGGAAAACCCATAAGATTAGTGTTGTATAGTGTGTAGTAGGCTATACCATCTAGGATTGTGTAAGTACATTCTATGATGTTTGCACAATGATGAAATGGCCTAACAACACATTTCTCAGGATGTATCCCTATTGTTAACCCACATGACTATATAGTGTTGTTTGAAAATGGATGTGTGTTAGTTGTAAATGTATATTGAAAACTCTTGGACAACTACTAAAAAATTTTGTTTTAAAAGATGTATAAGGGACGTTCTAAAAAAGAGAAAATGGAATCATGAAATGCTCGAGTAAAACTACAAATCAGTAAAAGAGTGGAAGAAAAACTAGACACAAAGAACAATAACAATGATTAGACAACAATAACATATTTTAGATGTTAATTAATGCAACTATATGAATAATCACTTTGAATGTCAATGATCTAAGAAATGCACCAGTTAAAAGACAGAGATTGTCAGAATGGATGAAATAACAAGACCAAGCTATATGTTGTCTACAAGAAATCCAGTTTACAAATAAAGAAATTTAATGTAAATATAAACTAGAAGTAAATAGAAAAATTATCACAGGCTAGGCGCCACCTTGGTGGCAGAGTGCTTCGTGTGCTCCACTTTAGCAGCCCAGGGGTCATGGGTTTGGATCCCAGGCAGGGACCTACACATTGCTTATCAAGCCATGCTGTGGCAGGCATCCCACATATAAGGTAGAGGAAGATGGGCATGTATGTTAGCCCGGGCCAATCTTCCTCAGCCAAAAAAAAACACTATTATCATACTTGTAGGCTTCAACACTCTATCAGAAATGGACAGATCCAGCAGGCAGAAAATCGGTAAGGATATAGTTGACCTCAACAGCACTATCAATCAGCTAGATATGATGCACATCTGTAGACTACATCCAACAACAGGAGAATACACATCTTTTTCAAGTTCACATGGAACATTTACTAATGAAGACCTTACCTTGGGCCATAAATACACCTTAACAAGTTTAAAATAATAGAAATTTTACAATGTCTGCTCTCAAGCTGCAAAGAAATTGAATTTGAAATCAATAATAGAAAGATAAGAAGAAAACCCCCAAACGTGGAGATTAAACAACCCAATTTTAGATAACATATGGACGAAGGAAGAAATCTCAACAGCAATTTAAAAATATTTTAACTAAATGAAAATGAATATAAAACATCAAAATTTGTGGGATATAGTGCATACAGGGAAATTTACAGTATTGAATGCATATATTTGAAAGATTAAAGATCCAAAACAAAAAATGTAAGTTTCCACCCTAGGGAACTAGACAAAAAACAGCAAATTAAATCCAAAGTAAGCAGAAGAAAAGATATAAAAATTAGATGTTAGTAAAACTGAAAAAAGGATATCAATAGAGAAAGTTAACAAAAACAAAAGCCGATTCTTAAAAAGATCGATAAAATTGATAGCACTTTAGCCAGGCTGACTAATAAAAAGGAGAGAGGACACAAATTACTAATATCAGAAATTAAAGACAAAATCATTACGTATCCTATGGACATTAAAAAAATAAAAGAGGAGTACTTATGAAAAACTCTATGCCCACAAATTTTATAACCTAGATGAAATGGGTCAATTTCTTGGAAGCCACTTTTTGCCAAAAATCACACAAGAAGAAATAGGTAATCTGAACAGGCCTATATCCATTAAATAAATTAAATCAAAATCAATAATCTTCCAAAATAGAAATCACAGGTCCAGAAGGGCTCACTGGTGAATTCTACCAAACATTTAAGGAAGATATGATACCAATTTTCTACAATCTCTTTCAGAGGATGGAAGGAGAAGAAGTAGTTCCTAACTCATTCTATGAGGCCAACATTACCCTAATACCAAAAGCTGACAGAGGTAGTATAAGGCAAGTAAACCACAGATTAATATCTCTTACAAACAAAGATGAAAAAATCCTCCATAGATATTAGGAAATTGAATCCAAAAACATACAAAAATAATTATACACACATCCAAGTGGGATTGACCTCAGGTATGCATAATTGGTTAAACATTTGAAAATCAATCAGTGTAATCCCTCACATCAACAGGCTAAAGAAGAAAAACCACATGACCTATCAATAGATTAAGAAAAAGCTTTTGACAAAAGCTGACAGTTATTCGTGATAAAAACTCTCAATAAACAAGGAATAGAGGGTAAGTTCCTCAACTTGATAAGTAATATCTACAGAAAAACTACAGCTAATGTCATACTTAATGGTGAGAAACTAAGATCAGTACATGCAAGGATGTTTCCTATCACTACTCCTTTTGAGCTTCATATTAGAAGTTCTAGCTAAAGAAATAAAAGGTATACAGATTATGAAAGAAGAAATAACACTGTGTTTGTTCTCAGAAAACATGATCATCTCTATATAAAATCCAAAAGTTTCAACCAAAAAACTCCTGGAACTAAAAGTGATTATGGTAAAGTTGCAGGATACAAGGTTAATAATAGTCAATTGCTTTCCTATATACCAGAAATAAACAAAGCAAATTTGAAATTAAAAGCAATTCCATTTATATTGGCACCTCTCAAAATGAAATATTTATATATAAATCTAACAAAATAAGTACAAGATCTATATGAGGAAAACTAAAGAATTTGGATGAACAAATCAAAGAACTTAATAAATGGAGAGATATTTCATGTTTATGGATAGGAAGGCTAGGTCTCAGACCTAGACTCAGATGTAGCAAGGATAATGGAATTATCAGATGAAAATTTAAACTATGATTAACATGTTAAGGGCTTTATTGAAAAAAAGTAAACAACAGAAAAGAAAAGATGAATAACATAAGCAAATAGTAAGAAAGTCTAAGAAAGAACTAAAAATAAATGCTGGAGATAAAAATAAAGAATGTTTTTGATGGGCTCATTAAGAGACGTGGCTGAGGAAGGAGTCTCTGAGATTGAGAATATGTCAATAGAAACTTTCAAAACTGAAAGCAAAGAGAAAAAAGACTAAGACAAAAAAGAAATGAAATATCAAAGAATAATGGTTAGTTAATAAAAGTATGATATATTCATGTTGAAAGATAAACTAAGGTAATTAAAATTTCTGAGAGTTTATTTGAGCAAACATTGATTCAATCAGGCAGGACGATACTGAATGTTGTTAGGACTGCTCTGCCAAAATAAGCTAAAGGAAAGAATTTTATAGAGAAGATGTGGAAGCAAAGCAAAGCAATTATTTGCTAAGCTAGAGCTTAGGTGGTTGCCTTATTTGGGAGTGCCTGGTTGGTTATTTATATTAGTTGTTCTTAAGTTTTCTTCTTTCAGATTCAAGTGCATTGATTCTGGCTTAAGTTTTGAATTGCTTACATAAGCAACCAAGGCATTGAGCCATATCAGTCTAATGACCACCTGTTTATTACTTTAACACATGAAATGTGAATACAAGAAGGAGAACAAAGAGAGAAAAGAAAAGAAGAAATACTTAAAGCAATAATTACTAAGAATTTTTTGCATAATTAATGTTAGATATCAAACCACAGTTCCAAGAAGCTAGGAGAATGGCAAACAGGATAAATGCAAAAAAAAAAAAAAAAAGCTAAACCTAGGCATGTCATATTCAACCTGCAGAAAATCAGAGAGAAATTCTTAAAAGAAGCTAGGAGGGGGTGTGGAACAGAAGCTACCTATAGAGGACAAAAGATAAGAATTATATCCAATTTCTCAGAAACCAGGCAAACAGGAATGAGGTCAACATCATGGTGGCATAAAATGTCCCTCATTTTTGCCCTTCCAACAACAAATACTTGACATATATCCACAAATGCAAAGTGTCTTTATGGGAGCTGTGGGATTCAGCACCAGACACCAACGGACCTGGTAGAAGTCTTGACCCTCTGTGCATCAGGTAATAGGAAGACAGACCTCTATCCTGGCTGTGGATACTGATGTGCCCCATGAACCAGCTTCAGCTGCTCAGCCATGGTCCAGGAGCCCAGGGAGAATTGACTTAAAAATCACTCATGGATGACAGAAACTTTGTGGAAGTCCACATTTCCAGGATAGAAGTTTCAGCACTCTACTGGAGGAAAAAAAATATGAGTTTAGGTCAATTGGAGAGGGTAAGAGGGACAGTTTGTCTTTCCCCACATCAAAGACAACAGTTTGACTTTACCCACATCACCCGTCCTCCAAGGAAGCATAGAGCAGTGCTAAGAGAGATCTTCCTTGGCTCATGATTACTCCAGTGGGAGAAAGGCAGAGCATATGAGAAAGTAGTTGGCTTTCCTAGCCTTGTTGGGTACCTCCAAAGAGGCTCATTTCTTTCTCACCCCACCCAGAGGACTGACTCAGGAGCTCCATGACTGGGGGCAAAAGAGTCTGGTAAAATGGCACATAGGATTCTTAGAGAGCATTAAAAGATGTAGATTCTACTAAGTGTGTGGTGGACTTCACAAGAAGCCCACTCACAAGCCACTGGAAAAAGCCCACCTGCAGATCACCTGACCTGGCCTGTGGGCATCCCCAGTGCCCCTCATGCCTCACCCACACACTCATCCACTCTGCAGCCAGCTCCTTGTATACACTCATGAAGGCCGCAGTGAGAGCAAGCTTTGGGATATGGCTAGTGAGCACTCACAGAAAGCAGGCTTGAATCTGCAGGCCAGGAAGAGACCACGAACTTGAGCTATAGCACTATTTTTGGAAAAAAACAAAAGAGAGGTAGTCAGCGCTTGGCATATTCATTTCAGGTTTGAGAGGAGACATACAAGATTAAGAACTGTGCCATAACAGGGAGCAAGAAGCACTGAGCAGGTGTATTCATAGAAGGTTGCAGAAAGCCTCAGAATCTCTAGTAGGGCTGATGGAAGATATTTCTTCCCCAAAAGCAGTCAGTAAGACTGGAGGATGTGACTGCTATTTCAGATGCAAAGACAGCAAGGCAAAACTGCAGGGAATGGGAAATATAAAGTAAACATGACACCACAACAGGATCACAATAATCTTGCAGTAATCAAATCCAAAGACAAGGAGATCTATGATTTACCTGATAAAGAATTCAAAATAGCTGTTTTAAGAAAACTCAGTGAGTTGCAGGAAAACCAAAAAGACAGTTCAACAAAATCAGGAAAACAATTCATAAATAATTGAGAATTTTAACAAAGAGATAGATCGTACAAAAAGAACCAAGTAGAAATTCTGAAGCTGAAGAATTCAGTGAATGAAATAAAAAAAAATGTAAGAAAGAGCATCAACAACACAATGGACAAAGCAGAAGAAAGAATCTGTCAGATAAAAGACAGGAATTTGACGTTATCCAGGCAGACGAGAACAACAACGAAAAAATTTTAAAAAGTGAAGAAAGTCTATGTGATATATGGGATACCATCAAAAGAACCAACTTGTAAATTACTGAATTTCAGAAAGAGAAGAAGGAATAAGCTTATTTAAAGAAATAATGGCTGAGAACTTCCCAAATCAGGAGAGAGATTTGGACATCCAATTTCATGAAGTTCCTAGGTCACCAAAAAACTAAATCTAAAAGATATCCTCTCCAAGACACACTGTAATGTGTAATAAATATGTGATGAGTAATAAAACTTTAAAAATCAAAGACAAAGAATATATCTTAAAAAATCAATAGAAAAGAAGATGGTAACCCACAAAGGAACCCCCATAAATCTATCAGCAGATTTAACAGCAGAAACCTTACGGGCCAGGAAGAGTGCGATGATATGTTCAAGGTACTGAAAGAAAAAAAAAAAAAATCAAACCTGCCAACTGAAAATACTTTATGCGTCAAAGCTGTCATTTAGAAATGAAGGAGAGAAAAGGACATCCAGAATATCATTGTAGGAGTCTGAAGTATAATTGTTTTTCTTATCCCTATCTAAACAATTTTATAGAGAACTGGATATTTCAGTGAGACCTTCTTTAAAGGTGGGTATTAGAGGAAATATAGCTGTCAGAATTTTTTTCACCAGCCTTGGTCAGGAGAATGGAGAGTAATTAAAATATTACTGCCTTCAGGTCCCATCATGTTTTGTAAAAACAACTTTATTGTGGCATAATTTTTGTCATAAAATTCACCCATTTTAAGTGTACAATACAATTACCTTTATAAAGTATACTGAGATATGTACCCATCACCACAATCCAGTTTGAGAACATTTCCATCACCCCAATAAGATCCTTCATTTCCATTTACAGTGAATCCTTCTTCCCATCCTCAGTCTCAGGCAACCACCAATTTATTTTCCTTTTCTATAGATTCTCTCAAGCTTGTGAATTTCATCTATTGTCAAAGATCTAAAAACACCAAGGCTAATTCCTTCAGATTTTGGTTACTATCATTATTTTGTGTGGCCTTTGCATGGAGTGGCAGAGATTCCAATCTACTTACACTTCTATTTTCTTTTTCATATAGTTGTGGCGTTTCTACATCAGTTAAAAGGCTCTGCACTTTGCCTGTCTCCATCTTCTGACCAAACTCTTCATCTTGTCTGTCCCAGAATTTTTCTTGTAAGGGCTATGGGCTAGGCATTTTAGTCAGGAAAAAATATGTATTCAGGATTCTGGTAAGACTACAAGTAGAACTAATCAAGACAACAAATTGTGGCATCCAGGACATAACTACATATATTAAAAATTCAGTTTAATATTGACTGTTACTTTTAGTCCCATCTCTTTGACACAACTACATACATATATGTTTGGATTTGAAAACTAAGGAGACAGCTGGATGCAACAGAACCAAGATTTGAGATCTATTAACCAGCAATATAATAAGTGACTCCCACACCTTCTCAGAACACCCTTTTTCTCATCGGGGTGAGGAATAGGTCAGATCATAACCCATCCAAGGGCCTCCCTGCTTTACCATCTCATGAGTCCATGATTCATTCCATATAGAGTCCAGCTGCTCTGTTTTCAGATTATTTTAATTACCAAATCATCACTCACACTTATATAAAATCTATCCACATTTCTTCATTTCTTTGCAGTGGACAAATACACTTTGGTAAAGCCAACATCTGTAATAAGCAAGTGATTGACCAGCTATAAATTCCTGGTGGACATTCAAGTTTACATTGCCTTTCCTGAATTCTTTCTGCCCACACATAACTTATTAGCAATGCAAGATCATAACCATTTTACTCCAAACCAGGTTATTTTTGCAATGGGGTAAAACATTTACCCCATGCAGTAAACTTAGAGAAAGAAAAAGGAGTTTCACATTCAAGTTAACAGTTGTGCCTTGTGTCTTGTGGCTTTGATTGCTCTTTTTGCCATTGAGTCTGTATGACTTGCTATTTATATGAATACTCTTTATTATCCGTGAATCATGGAACTTCCTTTTAAAAACAGATAATCTAGAATTTTCTAGGAATTCAGGTGGCTCTTGCTGTTGTGCTATATTGAAAGTTGACATTTAGCCACAACATTTAGGAGCATGTGTTGCATGTTCTTATGACCCATGGCTGCACCTCTACCCCTCAGAGTCACCCTCCCCTGGCCAGTCATTGTAGATGAATTTTCATCTCTGACTTGCATTTGACCAACCCTCCTTCCCCAAATGCCCAGTACATACTCCGCCCACCACTTCCTCAACCTAGCCAAATCTCAGGACAAAGTCCGAATGCTATCTCAGAGTTTCTCAACTTTAGCCTAGTAACATTTTGGACTGGATAACTTTTCCTGGGGTGGAGGGCTATTTTGTAGCAGCACCTGAGGTATTCTATCCATTAGACCCCAATAATATGCACCCTTCTCCCTCAAGTTTGACAAACAAGCATGTTTCCAAATATTGTCAGACATTCCCTAGAAGTCATAATAACCCCAGTTGAGAACAAGTGTCACATCTGAACTCTGCCCATACTTCTCTAGCTCACATTGTCTTTTCCTTCCTCTGAAATTTAATTCTTATGGATTTAGCTCCAATATACAAAAAGCTTGAAATTCACTCCTATCTTAAAAACAACACAAAAATGTAACAGACAAAAAAAAATGATTTTTCTTACACCTGTCGACGTAAATACTCCGTAATCAATCTATAAATCACAATTGGTGTGAGTTTATTATGAGCCAGGTCTAAGGACTAGCCCAGGGGCTTCCTTCCCCAAGGAAAGAAGGACACCAAAGAAGTGGGGTGAGCAGAACAGTTATATACCGTCAAAGAACATGTATCACATATGATTGCAATGTCTCTTTTGCAACAGTCGTGAGATGGCCTAGCCTGCCTAGACAGCGCAGCAATTCACAGAGCAATTGATGAACACAGCAGCTAGAAGGTCTGTGGTCACCAGCTGGGTGGTCACAGCAGGTCAGCAATCAATCCCTAGCCTAGAAAGAGATGCTTATCCTTAAGGAAATGCTGATGTGGGGGAAGTTACTTTATCTTAAGGGCATTTGTTCTTGTCTTTGAAACATAGTAAATGCTTAAAGTAAATATACAATGCATGTTCAAGGCCATGTCAGGCCCTTTTGGAAAAACAAGTTCAGGCCAATTAGTTTACATGAAATGGCTTCCTCATATACTCCAATATATCCTATTGCTTGCCACTTGTTTATCAGACCCATCAGAAAATTGATGTCTCAGGGCAAATTGCCACCCCAAAAACTGGAGAGATAGGTGAGTACAGAGAATCACAGATAACCTTCAGCAGAAGTTTGTGGAGCCAGGCACAGGTAAGAATACTTAAAAAGTAATTGACTAACTTTTGAATACTAAGCATGGATTAGCTTAACCAATACAGACTTATAGGTTCCCAGCCTTAAAGGTTTTTTTGTGATCTTTACCTCCAGGAATTCTCATGTTGAAGATCAAAGAAAAATTTCCTCATGTTCCTAAGAAGGACAGGGAAAAGTAACCATTTTGCAACAAGCCTAGACCATTATTCTGTTCTCTGTAACAAACGTGGCCATCAAGGGAAACTACCAGAGGCTTATCTAACCTGGAGGGATAATTAGAGAGGTCCAGCCCCTCTAGACTTCCTGTCTCATAGTAAGAGGCAGGGAAAAAACACTAGGACA
The DNA here is from genome assembly GCA_028646465.1 of Rhinoceros unicornis. NCBI lineage: Eukaryota > Metazoa > Chordata > Mammalia > Perissodactyla > Rhinocerotidae > Rhinoceros > Rhinoceros unicornis. Next base: position 1,347,808 of record JAQQSS010000042.1, on the reverse strand, counting down.
TGCTTTTGAAGGTCATATTCCAGGGGCTGAGAACCACTAACAAAATATATATAAATTGCAGAAAAGGAAACACTAACACTTAATCATAAGCTTATAGAACACTTCCCTCCCCAATACCTTCCCATCACACCAACAGGGCTTCAGTATATTAACAGTGGATTATAACTGAGAGACTGAGAAAATTACAAGTCACAGATTTAATTTAAGAAGGAATTCCAGAGAAATCCCAAGAAAATAGGAAAGAAAAGACGAAGAAAACCGAAGCCTCTGGCATGCATTGAGAAAATATTAATCACAGCGCAAATTCTAGTCAGATTAATATGACCCATCATACTACAAGCCTGAATGTTTCAATCTTTATTATCAGATACATCATGTTCAGATTTCAACAAAAGATAAGAAGACATTATAAACATTGTAAAGGCAAGAAAAAACACAGTTTGAAAAGATAAATCAAACATCATAACCAGATTCAGGTATTATATAAATTTTGGAATTATCACATGGAAAATTTTAAATAATTATGATTAATATGTTAAGAAATATCATGGAAAAAGTATACCACATGCAAGAACAGATGAGTAATGTAACCAGAAATATGAAAGCTCTAAGAAAGAATTAAAGTGAAATGCCAGAAATCAAAAGCATTGCAACAGAAATAAAGAATGTGTTTGATGAGCTCATGAGTAAGCTAGATTCAACCAAAGAGTCAGAAAGCTTGAAGATATATCAGGAAAAATGTCCTAAACTGAAATGCAAAGAGAAAAATGAGTGGGAAACGGAACAGAATCTCCAAGAATCATCAGCCAATTGCAAGGGGTATAATGTACGTGCAATAGGAATACCAGAAGAAAAAAGTTTTAAAGGAATAGAAGAAATATTTGACATAGTGTTGGCTGAGAACATTCCAAAATTAATTACAGACACCAAACCAAAAATGTATATCATATTCAAACTATAGAAAACCGAAGACAGAGAGAACACCTTGAAAGACACCAATAGAAAAAATAACACCTTACCTACACAAAAGCAATTATAATAATTATGTCAGACCACTCTTCAGAAGCCATGCAAGAAATGAGAATGGATCAAAATATTTAAATGTTGAAAGGAGAAAAAAAACCCACCAACTTAGTTATCGGCATTTAGTGAAAATGTAAAATGGTGCAGCCACTGTGGAAAATAGTCTGGCAGTTCCTCAAAAAGTTAAACAGAATTATCATATGACCTAGCAATTCTATTCATAGCTGTATATACAAAAGAATTGAAAGCAGAGACTCAAACAGGATCTGTACACCAATTTTTATAGCAGCATTATTTATAATAGCCAAAAGGTGGAAACAACCCAAATGTCCATCAACAGATGAGTAGAAAATCAAAATGTGGTATATATATACAATGGAACACTAATAAATGATTAAAAAATGAAATTTTGATATATGTTACAACATGGATGGGCCTTGAAAACATGCGAAGTAAAATAAAACCGGACATAGCAGGACAAATTGTGTGATTCCACTATAAAGTACTGAGTCAGAAAGTAGAATAGAAGTAAGTAGTATACGATAGGGGAGGACAATTGAGAATTACTATTAATGTGTGCGGAGTTTACGTTAAGGATGAAGAGTGGTGATAGATATTGAACACTGTGAATGTAATTAATGATACTGAATTGTAAACTTACAAATGGTTAAAATGATATATATTATATTATATATATTTTACCACAATAAAAAGTATTTTAAAAAAGTGAAGGAGAAATACTTTCTCTGAAAAACAAAAACAGTGGAATTTGTCGCCAGTAGGCATGTCCTGCAAAAAATGTTAAAATAATTCCTTTAGAAAGATGAAAATTTATATAGGTCAGAAACTCAATGTAAACAAAGAAAGGAGCATCAGAGAAGGAATAAACAAAGGCAAAATCTTTTATTTTTCTTATTCTTTGTTGATTTAAAGGATAAAGTGTTTTCAAATAATAATAGCAACAATGTATTGAGTGATTATAATTTATAGATAAGTGAAATGAATGACAGAAATATAATAAGGCATGGGAGAGAAAAATTGGGAATATTTTGTTATAAAGTATATATACTACATATGAAGTGGTATAGTATTATTGGAAAGTGAACTTAGATTAATTGTAAATGTATATTGCAAATTCTAGGGCACTAATAAATTTTTGTTAAAAAAATAATTGATATGTTAAGACAGGAGAGAATATTAAATCATATAAAACACTCAAAATCAGAGAAGGAAGAAAAAGGAAAAAATAAAAAAGAAATAACAAAGCATAATAAATAGAAAATTACAAACATGTTAGATATTAATCTAATGATACCAGTAATAGCTTTAAATATGAATAGTCTAAATACACCAATTAAAATAGACTGTAAAAGTGGATTTTAAAATTCTGTGTTTTGCACAAGAAGTTTACTTTAAATGCAAACACAGGTAAGTTAAAAGTAAAGGGATGGAAAAAGATATACAATGCTAATACTAATCAAGAGAAATTTGAAGCAGCTATTTTGTTTCAGACAAATCTGACTTCAAAATGAGGGAAATTCCAAAGAATAAAAAGAGGCAAAAATACATGAGGTACAAGTTAGTAGAAGAGCAGGAAGAAAAAATGAAGGAACTATTATGATGGGAAACAGGAACATTCCTCTTTCAGTAACTAACAAATGTAGGTGACTGAGAATCAGGAATGATATAGTTGAGCTGAATAACACCATCAATAAACTGTATCCAATTGACTTTTATAAAATGTTTTATCGAATAATAGCAAAATACATATGCTTCTCATGTTCACATGGAACATTCCCCAGGATGGACAATATTCTGGAGCTAAAACCTACATCAACAAATTTAAAGGAATAGAAATCATACAAAGTATGCTTTCAGATCACAGTGGAATTAAATTACATATCTGTAACAAAAAGATAGTTTGAAAGTGGCAAAATATTTGAAGATTAGTGAACATACTTCTAACTAATCCATGTATTATTTCTAAATAGCACATAAGTCAAACAAGAAATCTTAAGAAAAATTTAAAAATATTTTGAACTAAGTGAAGATGAAAATGCAACTTATCAAAATTGGTGATATGCAGTGAAATCACTTTTCAGGGAAAAATTTCTACCAATGAATACATATATCAGAAAAAAAGAAAGATCTAAAATTAACTATATAAGATTCCCCCTTAAGAAACTAGAGACAAAGAGAAAAACAAAGCAAAAACAAGCAGAAGAAAAGAGTTAATAAAATTTAAACAGAAATTAATGAAATTGAAAACAGGAAATTTATAGAGAAATTCAATGAAACAACTAGTTCTTTGATAAGATCAATAATATTGATAAACATTTAGACAGTCTGATCAGGAAAAAAGGGAGAGGATGCAAATTACTAATATCAGAAATGAAAGAAGGATCATTGCTACTGATCCCATTAATATTAAATAAGAGACAATAAAGTATATAACGAACAATTCTATAACCAGATATCTGAGAAGCAATTACTTGAAAACCACAAAAAGCCAAAACTCACAGAAGGCGAAATAAATCATCTAAATATGCCTCTATCTATTAAAGAAATCAACAGTCTTCCAAAAATGAAACCACCAGGCCCAGATGTGCTTCATGATGAATTTTACCAAATATTTTAGAAAGAAATGATACCAGCTCTAGGTTAAATGGGTTTACATCAAAGACAGATAAAATAACATCCCATTAAATCCACCCAAATCATTTGTGGGGTTAATGGGAAATTTTAATATTTGCTAAATATCCTCGCAGGATTTAGGCTGGATATAAAGAAACAAAGGACTCAGCAAATCCAAAGTAAATAAATTTTTACTTTTATTACAGACTTTAAAAATTAGCATTTTAATTTTATTTCCAATTTGCTTGTCACCATTTCCTTTTTCTTTTTTTTTTCTGAGGAAGATTTGCTCTGCGTCAACATCTGTTGCTGGTATTCCTCTATTTTGTATGTGGGATGCCACCACAGCATGAGTGGTATACGTCCACACCCAGGATCCGAAGCCGCGAATCCAGGCTGTCGAAGCAGAGCACAGAACCACTTAATCACTAAGCCACCACACTTCAAATTTCTCTTGATTAGTATTAGCATTGTTTGTATTTTTCCATCCTTTTACTTTTAGTCTGCCTGTGTCTTTGCATTTAAAGTAAACTTCTTCTACAACTTAACCACTACACCAAGGGGCTGACCCCACTTGTCACCATTTTTTATGGTCTATGTCTTCCACAATTTATAGTACAGTAAAGACAGAGACATAATGTTTATAAACTTCTACACACTTCACTTGAGTCCAAGCACACCAAGATAATCCAAACAAAGAAATAAATCTTGGAAGAAACCTGAGTCCAGGTGGCCTGTGAGAAAAACTCGGAAACTGCTGAATCCTTTGAGAAGAAATCCTTCTTAGCACATTGCAGCCTGTTTTCTAAAAGTGTTATGGAAGATTCTCTCCCCTTTTGCCATTATTATTCATTTGCCAGAGCAAAATGTGGAATGTACAGAAGAAAATATAGAAGCAGAAAGATATTTGTCAGTAAACATTTCTCTTAAAGATCACCAATGTACTCATTTTGATCTACTTGCTTCCAGCCTTTTTCCATACTTTGTCAGTAATGGAGATCATATTGTGCATACAATTTTATTCTATTTTTTTCACTTAACCAATCATAAGCATTTTCCCTTGTCATAAAGAACTTGTTAGAAATCATTTAAATGGCTGAAAAATATTACATTGAACTAAGATTTACTTAAGCACACCACTATCATTGGGCCCTTTACGTTGTCTTTAATCTTTTGCCATTATAAATAATTCTACAGTCTCTAGCGTACTTCCTGACTACTTTCCTCTGTTATTCACACATCCAAGGGAGGCTACACACCTCCTCATGGAAGTCCCAATGTAGCAGTGAACCTGGACTATATCCGTTTGGCGTGTGTCATACTAAACATGCTAGCCCAATTTCCACCTGAGAGCACCAGTGATTCTTTGCCTGTGGGCTTTTTCTGGCCACAGGAGCATGCTTGTGGAGCTGGAAGTGTTGAGAATTTCTTGCTCCCAGAAAAGCAGCCACTCCATCACTGATTGATGGGAGCTGGTGAATAAATATCCTGACTCCCTGTCTCCTCTGCCAGCATAACTCTGAAGGCTATGGTCACCCTTGTTTCCCAGAGGTTCCCAGCAGGCTTAAGCTCCAGTTGCTTACAGGGTTGACTCATTTAACAATGAATTCTTTATTGGCTTACTCCCTTACCCTTTCTCCCTTCCCCTGATCAGCTACCTGAGCTTACTAGGACTGCATCCCAAATCAACTACCTGCTTGTGAATCTTGTCTAAGGTCTGCTTTGGGGGCACTCCAAACTAGTTCAACCAGTGATAACTGCGAGTTGGTGCTCACAGTATTCTCTACATGACCCACTTCGCTACAACCATACAGTCTTCCTCTGAAGCTATATTGCTGCCTCCGCTATCTTTCTTGGATTAGAGGTCAGAAAGATCTCAAACTACTCCAGCAGCTTTCCCAAAGTGGCCGCCTTTGTCACTAGTCATACTGTCCAAACACACTTGCATGTGATCTCCAGAGCAATCCTTCTAAAAGACAAAACAGTCCTTGCCACTTTGCTGCACATCTGCAAGCTGCTTTAATGGTTCATGACCAACATGAAATTATATAATTTCATACCTTTGAATGCAAAGAACAGTATGGTTTGTTCCCTAATC